>JAXLNO010005038.1:0-169212 GCA_038087875.1 Malacoraja senta
GGACTATTGTAAATGGGGCATGTTGGTCGGGTGGGGACTAGTGTAGTGGGGCATGTTGGTCAGGATGGGACTAGTGTAGATGGGACTAGTGTAGATGGAGCATGTTGGTCGGGGTGCGACTAGTGTAGATGGGGCATGTTGGTCGGGGGTGGGACTAGTGTAGATGAGGCATGTTGGTCGTGGTGGGCCTAGTGTCGATGGGGCATGTTGGTCGGGGTGGGCCTAATGTAGATGGGGCATGTTTGTCGGGGTGGGACTAATGTGGATGGGGCATGTTGGTCGGGGTAAGACTAGTGTAGATGGGCATGTTGGTCGGGGTGGGATTAGTGTAGATGGGGCATGTAGATCGGGGTGAGACTAGTGTAGATGGGGCATGTTGGTCGGGTTGGGACTAGTGCAGATGGGGCATGTTGGTCGGGGTGGGACCAGTGTAGATGGGGCATGTTGATCAGGATGGGACTAATGTAGATTGGGCATTTGGTCAGGGTGGGACTAGTGTAGGTGGGGCATGTTGGTCGGGGTGGGACTAGTGTAGATGGGACTAGTGTAGATGGGGCATGTTGGTCCGGGTGGGCTTAGTGCAGTTGGGGCATATTAGTCGGGGTGGGCCTAGTGTAGATGTGGCATGTTAATCGGGGTGGGACTGGTGTAGATGACGCATGTTGGTCGGCGTGGGTCTAGCGAAGATGGGGCATGTTGGTCGGGGTGGGACTAGTGCAGATGGGGCATGTTGGTCGGGGTGGGACTAGTGTAGATGGTGCATGTTGGTTGGGGTGGGACGTGTAGATGGGGCATGTTGGTCGGGTTGAGACTAATGTAGATGGGGCATGATGGTCGTGGTGGGACTAGTGTAGATGGGGCATGTTGGTCGGGTTGGGCCTAGTGTCGAAGGGGCATGTTAGTCGGGGTGGGCCTAGTGTAGATGGGGCATGTTCGTCGGGGTGGGACTAGTGTAGATGGGGCATGTTGGTTGGGGTGGGACTATGTAGATGGGGCACGTTGGTCGGGGTCGGACTTGTGTGGATGGGGCATGTTGGTCGGGGTGGGACTAGTGTAGATGGGGCATGTTGGTCGGTGTGGGCCTAGTGCAGTTGGGGCATATTTTCAGGGTGGGCCTAGTGTAGATGTGGCATGTTAATCGGGGTGGGACTGGTGTAGATGACGCATGTTGGTCGGGGTGGGTCTAGTGAAGATGGGGCATGTTGGTCGGGGTGGGACTAGTGTAGATGGGACATGTTGGTCGAGGTGGGACTAGTGTAGATGGGGCATGTTGGTCGGGGTGTGTCTAGTGTAGATGGGGCATGTTCGTCTGGGTGGGACTATTGTAAATGGGGCATGTTGGTTGGGGTGGGACTATGTAGATGGGGCACGTTGGTCGGGGTCGGACTTGTGTGGATGGGGCATGTTGGTCGGGGTGGGACTAGTGTAGATGGGCATGTTGGTTGGTGTGGGCCTAGTGCAGTTGGGGCATATTAGTCAGGGTGGGCCTAGTGTAGATGTGGCATGTTAATCGGGGTGGGACTGGTGTAGATGACGCATGTTGGTCGGGGTGGGTCTAGTGAAGATGGGGCATGTTGGTCGGGGTGGGACTAGTGTAGATGGGACATGTTGGTCGAGGTGGGACTAGTGTAGATGGGGCATGTTGGTCGGGGTGGGACTAGTGTAAATGGGACATGTTGCTCGGGGTGGGCCAAGTGTAGATGCGGCATGTTAGTCGGTGTGGGACTAGTGTAGATGGGCATGTTGGTCGGGTTGGGCCTAGTGTCGAAGGGGCATGTTAGTCGGGGTGGGCCTAGTGTAGATGGGGCATGTTCGTCGGGGTGGGACTAGTGTAGATGGGGCATGTTGGTTGGGGTGGGACTATGTAGATGGGGCACGTTGGTCGGGGTCGGACTTGTGTGGATGGGGCATGTTGGTCGGGGTGGGACTAGTGTAGATGGGGCATGTTGGTCGGTGTGGGCCTAGTGCAGTTGGGGCATATTAGTCAGGGTGGGCCTAGTGTAGATGTGGCATGTTAATCGGGGTGGGACTGGTGTAGATGACGCATGTTGGTCGGGGTGGGTCTAGTGAAGATGGGGCATGTTGGTCGGGGTGGGACTAGTGTAGATGGGACATGTTGGTCGAGGTGGGATTAGTGTAGATGGGGCATGTTGGTCGGGGTGTGTCTAGTGTAGATGGGGCATGTTCGTCTGGGTGGGACTATTGTAAATGGGGCATGTTGGTCGGGGTGGGGCTAGTGTAGTGGGGCATGTTGGTCAGGATGGGACTAGTGTAGATGGGACTAGTGTAGATGGAGCATGTTGGTCGGGGTGCGACTAGTGTAGATGAGGCATGTTGGTCGTGGTGGGACTAGTGTCGATGGGGCATGTTGGTCGGGGTGGGCCTAATGTAGATGGGGCATGTTTGTGGGGGTGGGACTAATGTGGATGGGGCATGTTGGTCGGGGTAAGACTAGTGTAGATGGGGCATGTTGGTCGGGGTGGGACTAGTGTAGATGGGGCATGTAGATCGGGGTGAGACTAGTGTAGATGGGGCATGTTGGTCGGGTTGGGACTAGTGCAGATGGGGCATGTTGGTCGGGGTGGGACCAGTGTAGATGGGGCATGTTGATCAGGATGGGACTAATGTAGATTGGGCATTTGGTCAGGGTGGGACTAGTGTAGGTGGGGCATGTTCGTCGGGGTGGGACTAGTGTAGATGGGACTAGTGTAGATGGGGCATGTTGGTCCGGGTGGGCCTAGTGCAGTTGGGGCATATTAGTCGGTGTGGGCCTAGTGTAGATGTGGCATGTTAATCGGGGTGGGACTGGTGTAGATGACGCATGTTGGTCGGGGTGGGTCTAGCGAAGATGGGGCATGTTGGTCGGGGTGGGACTAGTGTAGATGGGGCATGTTGGTCGGGGTGGGACTAGTGTAGATGGGGCATGTTGGTCGGGGTGGGACTAGTGTAGATGGGGCATGTTGGTCGAGGTGGGACTAGTGTAGATGGTGCATGTTGGTTGGGGTGGGACGTGTAGATGGGGCATGTTTGTTGAGTTGAGACTAATGTAGATGGGGCATGATGGTCGTGGTGGGACTAGTGTAGATGGGGCATGTTGGTCGATGTGGGACTATTGTAGATGGGGCATGTTGGTAGGGGTTGGACTAGTGTAGATGGGGCACGTTGGTCGGGGTGGGACTAGTGTGGATGGGGCATGTTGGTCGTGGTGGGACTAGTGTAGATGGGGCATGTTGGTCGGGGTGAGACTATTGTAGATGGGGCATGTTGGTCGGGGTGCGACTAGTGTAGATGGGGCATGTTGGTCGAGGTGGGACTAGTGTAGATGGGGCATGTTGGTCGGGGTGGGACATGTAGATGGGGCATGTTGGTCGGGGTGGGTCTAGTGTAGATGAGGCATGTTGGTCGGGGAGGGACTAGTGTAGATGGGACATGTTGGTCGGGGTTGGACTAGTATAGATGGGGCACATTGGTCGGGGTGGGGCTAGTGTGGATGGGGCAGGTTGGTCGTGGTGGGACTAGTGTAGATGGGGCATGTTGGTCGGGGTGAGACAATTGTAGATGGGTCATGTTGGTCGGGGTGCGACTAGTGTAGATGGGGCATGTTGGTCGTGGTGGGACTAGTGTAGATGGGGCATGTTGGTCGGGGTAAGACTATTGTAGATGGGGCATGTTGGGCGGGGTGGGACTAGTGTAGATGGGGCATGTTGGGCGGGGTGGGAGTAGTGTAGATGGGGCATGTTGGTCGAGGTGGGACTAGTGTAGATGGGGCATGTTGGTCGGGGTAAGACTAGTGTAGATGGGCATGTTGGTCGGGGTGGGACTAGTGTAGATCGGGCATGTTGGTCGGGATGAGACTAATGTAGATAGGGCATGTTGGTCGGGGTGGGACTTGTGTAGATGGGGCATGTTGGTCGGGGTAAGACTAGTGTAGATGGGGCATGTTGATCGGGATGAGACTAATGTAGTTGGGGCATGTTGGTCGGGGTGGGACTAGTGTAGATGGGGCATGTTGGTCGGGGTGAGCCTAGTGTAGATGGGGCATGTTGGTTGGGGTGCGACTAGTGTAGATGGGGCATGTTGGTCGTGGTGGGACTAGTGTAGATGGGGCATGTTGGTCGGGGTAAGACTATTGTAGATGGGGCATGTTGGGCGGGGTGGGACTAGTGTAGTTGGGGCATGTTGGGCAGGGTGGGAGTAGTGTAGATGGGGCATGTTGGTCGAGGTGGGACTAGTGTAGATGGGGCATGTTGGTCGGGGTAAGACTAGTGTAGATGGGGCATGTTAGTCGGGGTGGGACTAG
Source organism: Malacoraja senta (assembly GCA_038087875.1). Classification (NCBI taxonomy): domain Eukaryota; kingdom Metazoa; phylum Chordata; class Chondrichthyes; order Rajiformes; family Rajidae; genus Malacoraja; species Malacoraja senta. The sequence continues at coordinate 4,301 of JAXLNO010005038.1, forward strand.
TGTAGATGGGGCATGTTGGTCGGGGTGAGCCTAGTGTAGATGGGGCATGTTGGTTGGGGTGGGACTATGTAGATGGGGCATGTTGGTCGGGGTGAGCCTAGTGTAGATGGGGCATGTTGGTCGGGGTGGGACTATGTAGATGGGCATATTGGTCGGGGTGGGATTAGTGTAGATGGGGCATGTTGGTCGGGGTGGGACTAGTGCAGATGGGGCATGTTGGTCGGTTTGGGACTAGTGTAGATGGGGCATGTTGGTCGGGTTGGGACTAGTGTAGATGGGGCATGTTGGTCGGTGTGGGACTAGTGTAGATGGGGCACATTGGTCGGTGTCGGACTAGTGTGGATGGGCCATGTTGGTCGGGGTGGGACTAGTGTAGATGGGGCATGTTGGTCGGGGTGAGACTTGTAGTTGGGGATGTTGGTCGGGGTGGGACTATGTAGATCGGTCATATTGGTCGGGTGGGACTAGTGTTGATGGGGCATATTGGTCGGGGTAGGACTAGTGTAGATGGGGCATGTTGGTCGGGGTGGGCCTAGTGTCGAAGGGGCATGTTAGTCGGGGTGGGCCTAGTGTAGATGGGGCATGTTCGTCGGGGTGGGACTAGTGTAGATGGGGCATGTTGGTTGGGGTGGGACTATGTAGATGGGGCACGTTGGTCGGGGTCGGACTAGTGTGGATGGGGCATGTTGGTCGGGGTGGGACTAGTGTAGATGGGGCATGTTGGTCGGGGTGAGACTATTGTAGTTGGGGGATGTTGGTCGGGGTGGGACTAGTGTTGATGGGGCATATTGGTCGGGGTAGGACTAGTGTAGATGGGGCATGTTGGTCGGTGTGGGGCTAGTGTAGATGGGGCATGTTGGTCGGGGTGGGACTAGTGTAAATGGGACATGTTGGTCGGGGTGGGCCAAGTGTAGATGGGGCATGTTAGTCGGTTTGGGACTAGTGTAGATGGGGCATGTTGGTCGGGTTGGGCCTAGTGGCGAAGGGGCATGTTAGTCGGGGTGGGCCTAGTGTAGATGGGGCATGTTCGTCGGGGTGGGACTAGTGTAGATGGGGCATGTTGGTCGCGGTGAGACAATTGTAGATGGGGCATGTTGGTCGGGGTGCGACTAGTGTAGTTGCGGCATGTTGGTCGTGGTGGGACTAGTGTAGATGGGGCATGTTGGTCGGGGTAAGACCATTGTAGATGGGGCATGTTGGGCGGGGTGGGACTAGTGTAGATGGGGCATGTTGTTCGAGGTGGGACTAGTGTAGTTGGGGCACGTTGGTCGGGGTAAGACTAGTGTAGATGGGGCATGTTGGTCGGGGTGGGACTAGTGTAGATGGGGCATGTTGGTCGGGATGAGACTAATGTACATAGTGCATGTTGGTCGGGGTGGGACTTGTGTAGATGGGGCACGTTGGTCGGGGTAAGACTAGTGTAGATGGGGCATGTTGGTCGGGGTGGGACTAGTGTAGATGGGGCACGTTGGTCGGGGTAAGACTAGTGTAGATGGGGCATGTTGGTCGGGGTGGGACTAGTGTAGATGGGGCATGTTGGTCGGGATGAGACTAATGTAGATAGTGCATGTTGGTCGGGGTGGGACTAGTGTAGATGGGGCATGTTGGTCGGGTTGGGACTGGTGTGGATGGGGAATGTTGATCGGGATGAGACTAATGTAGATGGGGCATGTTGGTCTGGGTGGGACCAGTGTAGATGGGGCATGTTGGTCGGGGTGGGACTAGTGTAGCAGTGGCATGTTGTTCGGGATGCGACATGCAGATGGGGTATGTTGGTCGCTGTGGGCCTGGTGTAGATGGGGCATGTTGGTCGGTGTGGGCCTAGTGTTGGTGGGGCATGTTGGTCGGGGTGGGACCAGTGCAGATGGGGCAAGTTGGTCGGGGTGGGACTAGTGTAGATGGGGCATGTTGGTTGGGGTGGGACGGTGTAGATGGGGCATGTTGGTCGGGGTGGGTCTAGTGTAGATGGGGCATGTTGGTCGGGGTTGTACTAATGTAGATGGGGCACGTTGGTCGGGGTGGGACTAATGTGGATGGGGCATGTTGGTCGGGGTGGGACTAGTGTAGGTGGGGCATGTTGGTCGGGTTGGGACTAGTGTAGATGGGGCATGTTGGTCGGGTTGGGACTAGTGTAGATGGGGCATGTTGGTCGGTTTGGGACTAGTGTAGATGGGGCATGTTGGTCGGGGTGGGACTAGTGTAAATGGGACATGTTAGTCGGGGTGGGCCTAGTGTAGATGGGGCATGTTCGTCGGGGTGGGACTAGTGTAGATGGGGCATGTTGGTCGGGGTGAGACAATTGTAGATGGGGCATGTTGGTCGGGGTGCGACTAGTGTAGTTGGGGCATGTTGGTCGTGGTGGGACTAGTGTAGATGGGGCATGTTGGTCGGGGTAAGACCATTGTAGATGGGGCATGTTGGGCGGGGTGGGTCTAGTGTAGATGGGGCATGTTGGTGGGGTGGGACTAGTGTAGATGGGGCATGTTGGTCGGGGTTGGACTAATGTAGATGGGGCACGTTGGTCGGGGTGGGACTAATGTGGATGGGGCATGTTGGTCGGGGTGGAACTAGTGTAGGTGGGGCATGTTGGTCGGGGTGAGACTATTGTAAATTGGGCATGTTGGTCGGGGTGGGACAAGTGTAGATGGGGCATGTTGGTCGAGGTGGGACTAGTGTAGATGGGGCAATGTTGGTCGGGGTAAGACTAGTGCAGATGGGGCATGTTGGTCGGGGTGGGACTAGTGTAGATCGGGCATGTTGGTCGGGATGAGACTAGTGTAGATGGGGCATGTTGGTCGGGGTGAGCCTTGTGTAGATGGGGCATGTTGGTCTGGGTGAGACTATGTAGATGGGGCATATTGGTCGGGGTGCGTTTAGTGTAGATGGGGCATGTTGGTCGGGGTGGGACTAGTGCAGATGGGGCATGTTGGTCGGGTTGGGACTAGTGTAGATGGGGCATGTTGGTCAGGTTGGGACTAGTGTAGATGGGGCATGTTGGTCGGTGTGGAACGTGTAGATTGAGCATGTTGGTCGGGGTGGGACTAGTGTAGATGGGCATGTTGGTAGGGGTTGGATTAGTGTAGATGGGGCACGTTGGTCGGGGTCAGACTAGTGTGGATGGGGCATGTTGGTCGGGGTGGGAGTAGTGTAGATGGGGCATGTTGGTCGGGGTGAGACTATTGTAGTTGGGGCATGTTGGTCGGGGTGGGACTAGTGTAGATGGGGCATGTTGGTCGGGATGAGACTAATGTAGATGGGGCATGTTGGTCGGGGTGGGACTAGTGTAAATGGGACATGTTGGTCGGGGTGGGCCTAGGGTAGATGGGGCATGTTGGTCGGGGTGGGACTAATGCAGATGGGGCATGTTGGTCGGGGTGATACTAGTGTAGATGGGGGATGTTGGTCGGGGTGGGACTATGTAGATGGGTCATATTGGCCGGGGTGGGACTAGTGTTGATGGGGCATGTTGGTCAGGGTAGGACTAGTGTGGATGGGGCATGTTGGTCGGTGTGGGGCTAGTGTAGATGGGGCATGTTGGTCGGGGTGGGACTAGTGTAAATGGGACATGTTGGTCAGGGTGGGACTAGTGTAGCTGTGGCATGTTGGTGGGGTGGGACTAGTGTAGATGGGGCATGTTGGTCGGGGTTGGACTAATGTAGATGGGGCACATTGGTGGGGGTGGGACTAATGTGGATGGGGCATGTTGGTCGGGGTGGGACTAGTGCAGGTGGGGCATGTTGGTCGGGGTGAGACTATTGTAAATGGGGCATGTTGGTCGGGGTGGGACAAGTGTAGATGGGGCATGTTGGTCGAGGTGGGACTAGTGTAGATGGGGCATGTTGGTCGGGGTAAGACTAGTGTAGATGGGGCATGTTGGTCGGGGTGGGACTAGTGTAGGTCGGTCATGTTGGTCGGGATGAGACTAGTGTAGATGGGGCATGTTGGTCGGGGTGAGCCTAGTGTAGATGGGGCATGTTGGTCGGGGTGAGACTATGTAGCTGGGGCATATTGGTCGGGGTGGGATTAGTGTAGATGGGGCATGTTGGTCGGGGTGGGACTAGTGCAGATGGGGCATGTTGGTCGGGTTGGGACTAGTGTAGATGGGGCATGTTGGTCGGGTTGGGACTAGTGTAGATGGGGCATGTTGGTCGGTGTGGGACGTGTAGATTGAGCATGTTGGTCGGGGTGGGACTAGTGTAGATGGGCATGTTGGTAGGGTTTGGACTAGTGTAGATGGGGCATGTTGGTCGGGGTCAGACTAGTGTGGATGGGGCATGTTGGTCGGGGTGGGACTAGTGTAGATGGGGCATGTTGGTCGGGGTGAGACTATTGTAGTTGGGGCATGTTGGTCGGGGTGGGACTAGTGTAGATGGGGCATGTTGGTCGGGATGAGACTAATGTAGATGGGGCATGTTGGTCGGGGTGGGACTAGTGTAAATGGGGGATGTTGGTCGTGGTGGGACTATGTAGATGGGTCATATTGGCCGGGGTGGGACTAGTGTTGATGGGGCATGTTGGTCGGGGTAGGACTAGTGTGGATGGGGCATGTTGGTCGGTGTGGGGCTAGTGTAGATGGGGCATGTTGGTCGGGGTGGGACTAGTGTAAATGGGACATGTTGGTCGGGGTGGGCCAAGTGTAGATGGGGCATGTTAGTCGGTGTGGGACTAGTGTAGATGGGGCATGTTGGTCGGGTTGGGCGTAGTGTCGAAGGGGCATGTTGGTCGAGGTGGGACTAGTGTAGATGGGGCAATGTTGGTCGGGGTAAGACTAGTGCAGATGGGGCATGTTGGTCAGGGTGGGACTAGTGTAGATCGGGCATGTTGGTCGGGATGAGACTAGTGTAGATGGGGCATGTTGGTCGGGGTGAGCCTTGTGTAGATGGGGCATGTTGGTCTGGGTGAGACTATGTAGATGGGGCATATTGGTCGGGGTGCGTTTAGTGTAGATGGGGCATGTTGGTCGGGGTGGGACTAGTGCAGATGGGGCATGTTGGTCGGGTTGGGACTAGTGTAGATGGGGCATGTTGGTCAGGTTGGGACTAGTGTAGATGGGGCATGTTGGTCGGTGTGGAACGTGTAGATTGAGCATGTTGGTCGGGGTGGGACTAGTGTAGATGGGCATGTTGGTAGGGGTCAGACTAGTGTGGATGGGGCATGTTGGTCGGGGTGGGAGTAGTGTAGATGGGGCATGTTGGTCGGGGTGAGACTATTGTAGTTGGGGCATGTTGGTCGGGGTGGGACTAGTGTAGATGGGGCATGTTGGTCGGGATGAGACTAATGTAGATGGGGCATGTTGGTCGGGGTGGGACTAGTGTAAATGGGACATGTTGGTCGGGGTGGGCCTAGGGTAGATGGGGCATGTTGGTCGGGGTGGGACTAATGCAGATGGGGCATGTTGGTCGGGGTGATACTAGTGTAGATGGGGGATGTTGGTCGGGGTGGGACTATGTAGATGGGTCATATTGGCCGGGGTGGGACTAGTGTTGATGGGGCATGTTGGTCAGGGTAGGACTAGTGTGGATGGGGCATGTTGGTCGGTGTGGGGCTAGTGTAGATGGGGCATGTTGGTCGGGGTGGGACTAGTGTAAATGGGACATGTTGGTCAGGGTGGGACTAGTGTAGCTGTGGCATGTTGGTGGGGTGGGACTAGTGTAGATGGGGCATGTTGGTCGGGGTTGGACTAATGTAGATGGGGCACATTGGTGGGGGTGGGACTAATGTGGATGGGGCATGTTGGTCGGGGTGGGACTAGTGCAGGTGGGGCATGTTGGTCGGGGTGAGACTATTGTAAATGGGGCATGTTGGTCGGGGTGGGACAAGTGTAGATGGGGCATGTTGGTCGAGGTGGGACTAGTGTAGATGGGGCATGTTGGTCGGGGTAAGACTAGTGTAGATGGGGCATGTTGGTCGGGGTGGGACTAGTGTAGGTCGGTCATGTTGGTCGGGATGAGACTAGTGTAGATGGGGCATGTTGGTCGGGGTGAGCCTAGTGTAGATGGGGCATGTTGGTCGGGGTGAGACTATGTAGCTGGGGCATATTGGTCGGGGTGGGATTAGTGTAGATGGGGCATGTTGGTCGGGGTGGGACTAGTGCAGATGGGGCATGTTGGTCGGGTTGGGACTAGTGTAGATGGGGCATGTTGGTCGGTGTGGGACGTGTAGATTGAGCATGTTGGTCGGGGTGGGACTAGTGTAGATGGGCATGTTGGTAGGGTTTGGACTAGTGTAGATGGGGCATGTTGGTCGGGGTCAGACTAGTGTGGATGGGGCATGTTGGTCGGGGTGGGACTAGTGTAGATGGGGCATGTTGGTCGGGGTGAGACTATTGTAGTTGGGGCATGTTGGTCGGGGTGGGACTAGTGTAGATGGGGCATGTTGGTCGGGATGAGACTAATGTAGATGGGGCATGTTGGTCGGGGTGGGACTAGTGTAAATGGGGGATGTTGGTCGTGGTGGGACTATGTAGATGGGTCATATTGGCCGGGGTGGGACTAGTGTTGATGGGGCATGTTGGTCGGGGTAGGACTAGTGTGGATGGGGCATGTTGGTCGGTGTGGGGCTAGTGTAGATGGGGCATGTTGGTCGGGGTGGGACTAGTGTAAATGGGACATGTTGGTCGGGGTGGGCCAAGTGTAGATGGGGCATGTTAGTCGGTGTGGGACTAGTGTAGATGGGGCATGTTGGTCGGGTTGGGCGTAGTGTCGAAGGGGCATGTTCGTCGGGGTGGGACTAGTGTAGATGGGGCATGTTGGTCGTGGTGAGACAATTGTAGATGGGGCATGTTGGTCGGGGTGCGACTAGTGTAGATGGGGCATGTTGGTCGTGGTGGGACTAGTGTAGATGGGGGATGTTGGTCGGGGTGGGACTAGTGTAGATGGGGCATGTTGGTCGGGGTGGGCCTAGTGTTGGTGGGGCATGTTGGTCGGGGTGGGACTGGTGCAGATGGGGAAGTTGGTCGGGGTGGGACTAGTTTAGATGGGGCATGTTGGTCGGGGTGCGACGAGTGTAGATGGGGCATGTTGGTCGGGGTGGGTCTAGTGTAGATGGGTCATGTTGGTGAGGTGGGACTAGTTTAGATGGGGCATGTTGGTCGGGGTTGGACTAATGTAGATGGGGCACGTTGGTCGGGGTCGGACTAATGTGGATGGGGCATGTTGGTTGGGGTGGGACTAGTGTAGGTGGGGCATGTTGGTCGGGGTGAGACTATTGTAAATGGGGCATGTTGGTCGGGGTGGGACAAGTGTAGATGGGCATCTTGGTCGAGGTGGGACTAGTGTAGATGGGGCATGTTGGTCGGGGTAAGACTAGTGTAGATGGGGCATGTTGCTCGGGGTGGGACTAGTGTAGATGGGGCATGTAGATCGGGGTGGGACTGGTGTAGATGACGCATGTTGGTCGGGGTGGGACTAGTGCAGATGGGGCATGTGGGTCGGGGTGGGACCAGTGTAGATGGGGCATGTTGGTCATGATGGGACTAGTGTAGATGGGACTAGTGTAGATGGGGCATGTTGGTCGGGGTGCGACTAGTGTAGCTGGGGCATGTTGGTCGAGGTGGGACTAGTGTAGTTGGGGCATGTTGGTCAGGGTAAGACTAGTGTAGATGGGGCATGTTGTTCGGGGTGGGACTAGTGTAGATGGGGCATGTAGATTGGGGTGGGACTGGTGTAGTTGACGCATGTTGGTCGGGGTGGGACTAGTGCAGATGGGGCATGTTGGTCGGGGTGGGACTGGTGTAGATGGGGCATGTTGGTCGGGGTGGGACTAGTGTAGCTGTGGCATGTTGTTCGGGATGGGACATGCAGATGGGGTATGTTGGTCGGTGTGGGCCTGGTGTACATGGGGCATGTTGGTCGGGGTGGGCCTAGTATTGGTGGGGCATGTTGGTCGGGGTGGGACTAGTGCAGATGGAGCAAGTTGGTCGGGGTGGGACTAGTGTAGATGGGGCATGGAGATCGGGGTGGGACTGGTGTAGATGACGCATGTTGGTCGGGATGGGACTAGTGCAGATGGGGCATGTTGGTCGGGGTGGGACCAGTGTAGATGGGGCATGTTGGTCAGGATGGGACTAGTGTAGATGGGACTAGTGTAGATGGGGCATGTTGGTCGGGGGGCGACTAGTGTAGATGGGGCACGTTGGTCGGCGTGGGACTAGTGCAGATGGGGCATGGTGGTCGGGGTGGGACTAGTGTAGATGGGGCATGTTGATCAGGATGGGACTTGTGTAGTTGGGCATGTTGGTCGGGTTGGAACTTGTGTGGATGGGGCATGTTGATCGGGATGAGACTAATGTAGATGGGGCATGTTGGTCGGGGTGGGACTAGTGTAGATGGGGCATGTTGGTCGGGGTGAGCCTAGTGTAGATGGGGCATGTTCGTCGGGGGGGGCTGGTGTAGATGGGGCATGTTGGTCGGGGTGGGACTAGTGTAGCTGTGGCATGTTGTTCGGGATGGGACATGCAGATGGGGTATGTTGGTCGGTGTGGGCCTGGTGTACATGGGGCATGTTGGTCGGGGTGGGCCTAGTATTGGTGGGGCATGTTGGTCGGGGTGGGACTAGTGCAGATGGAGCAAGTTGGTCGGGGTGGGACTAGTGTAGATGGGGCATGTTGGTCGGGGTGGGACAAGTGTAGATGGGGCATGTTGGTCATAGATACATAGATACATAGAAAATAGGTGCAGGAGTAGGCCATTCGGCCCTTCGAGCCTGCACCGCCATTCAAAATGATCATGGCTGATCATCCAACTCAGTATCCTGTACCTGCCTTCTCTCCATACCCCCTGATCCCTTTAGCCACAAGGGCCACATCTAACTCCCTCTTAAATATAGCCAATGAACTGGCCTCAACTACCCTCTGTGGCAGAGAGTTCCAGAGATTCACCACTCTCTGTGTGAAAAAGTTTTTCCTCATCTCAGTCTTAAAGGATTTCCCCCTTATCCTTAAGCTGTGACCCCTTGTCCTGGACTTCCCCAACATCGGGAACAACCTTCCTGCATCTAGCCTGTCCAACCCCATAAGAATTTTGTACGTTTCTATAAGATCCCCTCTCAATCTCCTAAATTCTAGCGAGTATAAGCCACGTCTATCCAGTCTTTCTTCATATGAAAGTCCTGACATCCCAGGAATCAGTCTGGTGAACCTTCTCTGCACTCCCTCTATGGGTATAATGTCCTTCCTCAGATTTGGAGACCAAAACTGTACGCAATACTCCAGGTGTGGTCTCACCAAGACCCTGTACAACTGCAGTAGAACCTCCCTGCTCCTATACTCAAATCCTCTTGCTATGAAGGCCAACATACCATTCGCTTTCTTCACTGCCTGCTGCACCTGCATGCCTACTTTCAATGACTGGTGTACCATGACACCCAGGTCTCGCTGCATCTCCCCATTTCCTAATCGGCCACCATTTAGATAATAGTCTGCCTTCCCGTTTTTGCCACCAAAGTGGATAATAGTAAGATTAAACGAGAACTTACCAGTTTGAAGTTTGATCTGTATTTTATGAGGAGTTACGATGAGGGATTACGTGAAGAGCCCGTCCAGCACGCATGCGCGACATTCTTCAAAGCAGCGGTGTGGAATCACAGGAAACACAATAATTGAAATAAACATAGTAAAGAAAAGGAGAACTAAGATACCAGTTGATCTATAATTGAGGGTGGGAGCGGAGGGCACGTAATCCCTCATCGTAACTCCTCATAAAATACAGATCAAACTTCAAACTGGTAAGTTCTCGTTTAATCTTACTATTTTACTTCGGAGTCACGTGAGTGACTACGTGAAGATTTTAAAGCTCTGTGATTTCAAACCGTGTAACAGTTCATACTTCAATCGCTGCCGAAGTCATTCAAGGGGGGAAGTATGTTATCGTAATCAACCATAATCTGTTTGTAAACAATAATGGTATCTATTAAACAATAACAAAAGACAAAATGCTCCCCCGGGCTTAAATTATATATTTTTGCAGATTTTAAAACTCTTTCTGCAGATAACACAGGTTCTGCTAGCGGCTTGTGGTAGAACGTCTGGAACGTTTTCTCCATGTTCATTCTTTTAGCCGCCGATGTGGATGCTGCCCTGGTGGAGTGAGATGTATATACATCAGTATCTACTCCAGCAGCTCCCAGTACCTGCTTGAGCCATCTCGAGATGGTTTGGCTCGACACCCAACCATGAGGTTTCTTGTGGCTGACCCATAAGGCTTTTTTTTTATTTTATTTTTTTCCCTTCTCCCTCGAGAATCTCTTGTTGTGTTGATGTAAGTGAATAAGTGAGTCATGACACACAACCGTAGGTCAGGTGGGTATGCCCGGAAATCCATAACTAGGACTCAAGTTCCTGGCTTGCTCTGCTTTAGCAGCTCCTGAATGGTGAATGACCCGGTCTGGTGTTATAACCATGTTGTCCAGTCGCAGTAAGTGGAGGGACTGGACTCTTTGTGCTGAGACTAGTGGCATCAGCATGACCGTTTTCAGGGTTAGCTTTTCCAGGGTGAGACCTGGCTGGGGACCATCCCCTTAGGTATGTCAGGACCACACTGACATCCCAGATTTGGGTATACCTAGGTCTAAGAGGGTTGGAGTTGACGATACTCCTCATGAGTTTGATCACCAGCGGTTGAGACCCTATGGCCTGTTGTCCTGGCACCTGTTTTAAGTAGGCTGACAGCTCACTACTGGCAGTATTGATGGCGCTGTAGCTCAATCCTTCATTATGGTGAAGGCCCCCCAGGAACTCCAGTACATTGGTTATGGTTGCAGATGAGTATGTTGTCCCAGTAGTCGAGCAGTATCTTTCCCACTTCCTGATGCTCGATAGGTATTGTTTCCTGGTGGACATATGGTGTCATCATGTTGATGGTCCTGTCAGACACCCCAGTCCCAGCAGTGGTCTTTTGATAATCTGCAACCCAGTAGGTTAATTTTGTCATGGCATGGATGACTTATGCCTGATACAGGGTGCGTCAATAGGTCTGGGCTACTGGCAAAGGTCACAGGAGTTTCGATGACCATGTCGAGTACCACTGGGAACCATGGCTGTGTAGGCCAGTTGGTACTATCAAAATACCTGAAACAGAGTCCATCTGTATTTTGCGTAGTACCCTACAGATTAAGGCAGAAGGGGGGAAAAGCATAGAAGAAATAGGTCCCTCAGTTCAGCGCGAATGCATCTATCGCTGCTGCCTCAGGGTGTGGTTCCCAAGGGACATACATTGGTACGTGGTGATTTAGTCTGGATGCAAAGAGATCGATATCTGGTGTGCCATATTGGTTTGTAATTTTAGCAAAAGCTCTAGGATTTAACATCCATTCGGTGTTTATCATTGAATTTGCGTGAACTGGCACTGTATTTAGCTTACCTGGTAGGTAAGTTGCTGATAGCCAAATATGTCTATCGACCCACCATTACCAGATTGTGTTGACCCAATTGGCACATGATATCGACTTTGTTCCGCCCATATGGTTAATATAGGCCACCACCGTGATATTATCAATTTGTAAATGAAGATGCAAGTTGTGCATATTCCTAGAATATGCTTTAAAACCATAAAACGCACCCAACATTTCCAAATAATTTATGCCCAGTGTTTGTAGTAAAGATGAGTCTAGGTTAGTCCACCTGTGCTGGATATGGTATTAGTTGCTCCCCAGCCTTGAGCACTGGCATCTGTTTGTATAGTTAACGTTGGGTTATTAATGATGATAGGGACTTCCGGTTGCGACATGCTCTGCTAGCAGTCGCAAACTTTTTAGCTCCGCTGAAAAAATCGCGATTTTTCGCGTTAAAATCGGGTCTGGAGGTCGGGACCGTTTTTAAAAACTTACCGGAGCTTCATGTCGCGGTGCTGATGACGTCATCAGTAAGCGCCGCGATTTTAACGGAGGGAAAGTCATTTTAAATGAAAAGTACATCTCCAGGTCAGAGCCCACAGAGGAAAATCTCAAAACATCTGCTGAAGACTCTGGAACAGCAAGAAACTTCAGAACTGACCTCTGGAGAGGTCTCTGCAATGGCTACTCGATCTGCAAAAGAGAAAACCGAAATGGAGGACTTAAGAAACTCGGTAAGAGATATCAAAAAGGATATGGAAGCTGGGAACAGTAAATTGATAGCCGGTAATGATAAAATACTTGAGGGTATTGAGGCTCTCCAAAAAAGAATTGAAGGTGTGGAAAAAGGACTATCGATAAAAATTGAAAAGGTGGTAGAAGAGACCACAAAGATGTTTGAGGCTGTGCACGAAACTGTGGCTGCAAATGCATCTGCAGTGAAAGATTTGGAAGCTGCTGTGGAAGTGATGGCTGGAGAGATGCAGACTATGAAGTCAGAAATAGATAGTCTCAAGAACCAAGTCACAAAGGTTTCGAATAAATGTGTTGACCTAGAAGCTCGCTCAAGACGTCAAAATATAAGAATACGTGGTGTAAAAGAGGGAGCTGAGGGGGACAATGTTTGTGAGTTCGCTGCCAACCTAATTAAACACGTACTGAAGCTACCAGAAGTACCTGTAATTGAAGTAGCACATCGACTCCCCAGATTTAAATCAAGATCTCAAGGAGAACGTGCCTACCCACGACAGATCATAATTAAACTTCGGGATATCTCAACAATGGAAGCGCTGATGAAAAAAATCAACCACGGAGAGAAGATGATGTACAGAGGTGATACTATTAAACTCCTACGGGACTACCCTTATGAGATTGAGCAAAAGAGAAGAAAGTTCTCACAGACCAGAGAAGTTCTTTATGGTGTTAAGGGAGTTTTGTGTGGAGTGTTTTACCCGGCTAGAATGCGTATCACCTTTGAGGGAGTGTCAAAAACATTCACTAATTCGGATGAATCTCTCAAATACGCTCAAGAAATCGCGACTAAGGCTGCATCAACTGGAGACTGAAAACCAAGACGACATGAACAAATGAACTTGCTTATTCTTCCAACAAGAATATTACAAGGAAAGTGAATTAACTGAACACTGATTTTTTATTTTTTATTTGACTTCAAGCAACAGATTCTTAGTGAGACGTGGCTAGACATTATTATCTTCGCTGGAACATTGTGCTATGTAATTCAAGGACACTACGTGCTCAAACGAGGAAAACCTGATAACGGGACGAACTGCTGGGCTGAGAGTGAAAAACATCACATGGCTTATATTGTTTATAAAAAACTGAAAAAACTGAGAACTAATAATAATTAACAATTAACAATACTAATATAGAAATAGCAATTGAAATAGATAAAAAATGTGCAGTCTGCTCTATTTAGCAGATAACAGCAAGTGCTATGCAGCTCGAGAGTGGAGGGAGGGGGAGACCGGGTACCTGGCATAACTCCAGGAGCCAGACTCCCGTTAACCCTTCCAGCGAACAGCTCATTTTTAACAATATTAAAATCAATTTAAAATAGTTAAGAGATAATATACACTCGAGGTTGATATGAAAAATATATACGGCTTATATAGTTTTACAAAATGCTGAGAATTAATCATAATTAATAATTAACAATACTAATATAGAAATAATATTTGAAACTGATAAAACTGTGGTGCCTGCGTCATAACGCAGACAGCAGTTACCACCTATGTTCGCAGCTCGTGGAGAGGAGAAGAGATCAGGCACCTGGCACAATTCCAGGAACCTGACTCCGGTTAATCCACTCAGTAAACCGCTCACTTTAACAATACTAAATTCATTTTAAAATAGTTAAGAGATAAAGAGTGAGTAGGATATGGAATCGAATACATTTGACATATATATAAATTGTAACTGGGTGAAATAGAACTGAATTGGAAACGGTAATGACCCCATAGATTTTGGGTAAGAAATACAGCGGGGCTAACTTTATACCAACTACGCCGGAAGCGTTATGGATGTCGTACCCCACAGACGAGTGGGCCACTCACTACGGTGTTGAAATTTTAGACACCGTAAATTTATTTGATTTATATATATATTTTTTTTTAATCACAATATGTCACATCTGTGTGTTTTTTCTTCAAGGACAATCGCGCAGGAGAACTACCAAGGAAGTCTATAATAGAAATACTCCCAAAATAACCAGAGTCCGGAGGTATGAACACACCACAATAATTAAGGTCATTAAAATTGGTAAAAATGCATGACGACAATCAAAAGAAAATAGGAGGAATCACATTATGTAGTTGGAATATAAGGGGGATTAATGAACCTATTAAAAGGGGCAAGATACTAGCTCAGTTGAAATCATACAACACGGACATAGCGTTTCTACAGGAAACACATCTTAAACAGCAAGATCAGACAAGACTGAGGGCGAACTGGATAGGCCAAACATTTCACTCTTCATTTACCTCTAAATCTAGAGGTACTGCAATTATTATTCGTAAAGGAATTCCATTTAAATCAAAGAACACTATTTTAGATAAGGAAGGGAGATATCTTATAGTAGCAGGGGAGATCAATAATATGCCAATCACGCTGGTAAACATATATGCGCCCAACTTTGATAACCCTCAATTTTTTAATAAAATTCTGAATATAATTGCAGAATCTAATTATCAAAATGTTATAATCGGAGGAGATTTTAATTGTGTTTTAGATCCTTATTTAGATAAATCGATGCAAAAACAAAAAGGTCAGACGAAATCTAAAACCAGTGAACTCTTACACACATATATGGAAAACACAAATATAACAGATGTATGGAGGATTGCAAACCCGACGGGAAGGGATTACTCGTTTTATTCAATGGTGCATAAAACATATTCACGGATAGACTATTTTCTAGTGGATACAAAATTAATCTCGCAATCTTTGAATCCTAAATATCATATTAATGCGATCTCAGATCATTCTCCGTTAACTTTTGTTCTAAAACTAGAAGGAATGTCTATGAATAAACCGTTCTGGAGGTTTAACTCACAAATTTTAAAAGACCCTCAAGGGAGTATCTATCTAAAAAAACAGATGGATCTATTTTTTGAGTTAAATGATATACCAGAGATATCCCCCACGTTATTATGGGAATCCTTCAAAGCATTTATAAGAGGAGTCATTATTTCATTTCAAGCTTATCAAAATAAAAAGAATAAGAATGAACAAAGACACTTAGAAGATCAAATA
This sequence comes from Malacoraja senta, assembly GCA_038087875.1. Taxonomy (NCBI): domain Eukaryota; kingdom Metazoa; phylum Chordata; class Chondrichthyes; order Rajiformes; family Rajidae; genus Malacoraja; species Malacoraja senta. Next base: position 19,400 of record JAXLNO010005038.1, read on the forward strand.
AAACAGTTAGATATAGATAATGCTAAAGACCCAACTATGGATAAACATAATAAAATACTACTACTGAAATTTCAGTTAAATAAATTACTGTCAGAGAAAGTTATAACATTATTTCAAATCACAAAACAAGAACACTTCGAATTCGGGGACAAACCCCACAAACTTCTAGCACGACAACTTAAAAAACGGGAAAAAGAGAATGCAATATTAAAGATTAAATCAGATAGAGGGGAAGTATTAACACTACCCAAGGATATTAATAAAAGATTTGCTCAATTTTACCAGAATCTATACACATCTAAAACGTCAATAGACAATAATAAAATCTCAGAATTTTTAGATAATTGTAATCTACCACAATTAGAACGCAGGGAACAAGAGGAACTGGGAGCACAAATTACTTCTAAGGAGATAGAAGACACAATAAAAACACTAAAAAATGGAAAAACACCAGGACCAGACGGATTCAGTAATGAATTTTATAAATCTTTTTATGATATAGTTACTCCACGATTACAAAAAATGTATACATATGCTTATAAAGAGCAAAACCTACCTGAAACACTAGCGGAATCAACGATCATATTAATACTTAAAAAAGATAAAAATATAGAAGAACCAGGATCATATAGAGCTATTGCTTTGTTAAATACGGATCAGAAAATAATAGCAAAAACATTAGCCAATAGATTAAGCAAGTATGTTAGTAGACTAATACATGAGGATCAAACAGGATTTATACCTAAGAGACACTCATTTAATAATTTGAGACGTTTGCTTAACATAATGCATTCACATAAATCTTATGACCAAGAGTTAGCTATCATCTCACTGGACGCAGAAAAAGCGTTTGATCAAGTAGAATGGGACTATATGATCAAAGTATTGCAAAAATTCCAATTGGGAGAAAACTTTATTGCATGGATAAAACTACTATATAACAAACCTACGGCTAGAATACTAACTAATAATATATTATCTTCAAAATTCGAATTATCTAGGGGCAACAGACAAGGATGTTCACTATCACCGCTGTTATTTGCTTTGGTAATTGAACCCCTTGCTGAAAAAATAAGAACACACTCGAATATTCACGGTTATAACACAAAATATTCAAACAACAAACTATCCCTATATGCTGATGATGTACTACTGTACATCACAAAACCACAAATTAGTATACCAAATATATTAAACTTAATTGAGGACTTTGGATCCTTTTCAGGATATAGAATAAATTGGAACAAAAGTGAAATTATGTCGATTAAACCAAAAGATTCAACACATCTCAGGAAATTCCCTTTTAAAATAGCTATGGAAAAATTCAAATATTTAGGAATTGAGATTACTAGAAATTACCATGATATGTTTAAAGCTAATTATAATCCCCTACTTAAGAAATTAAATAATCTGATTAAATTTTGGAAAACACTTCCGATGTCCTTAATAGGTAGGATAAATGCTATAAAAATGATTTTCTTACCACAAATCCTTTACCTATTTCAATCAATACCTATATATCTCCCAAAAAAGTTTTTCAAAAAACTGGACTCAGACATTACAAATTTTATATGGGATTACAAATCCCACAGAATACAAAGAACACACCTTAACAAACGAAAAGAGTTGGGGGGTCTAGCGCTCCCTAACTTTATGTATTATAACTGGGCAGTAAATATTAAAAATATGATTCACCTGCTGGACAATTCTGCCCAGCAGGTGGACTGGATTATAATGGAAAAAGGGGATTGCTCCCCGAATAATATAGGAGCGATTATTCTCTCTCCAATAAACTTGAATAATAAAAATTATAATAAAAATCCAATTATATATAGCACTATTAGAACATGGAAGCAAATAAAACAGAATCTAAAATTAAGAAACCTATCTCTCTTAATACCAATAGTCAATAACCCATCGTTTAAACCTTCAATCATAGATAAAGCATTTATACAATGGGAAAGAATGGGAATTAAAACGCTCGAAGATCTGTATGAATTAGAAAAATTACTATCATTCCAACAACTACAACTGAAATATAATTTGAAAAATAATCAATATTTTAAATATATACAAATCTGTGACTATTTGAAAACACACACAAAAGATTATTATAATATGCCTTCCGACTTACTAGATGAAGCAATGAAGACAAAGGCGGAATCAGCTAATTTAATATCATACTTATATAATATCATTTTAAATATAGAAATACCCACAACAGATGGAATTAGAAGAGATTGGGAACAAGATCTAGGTATAAAAATTTCAAAAGAGAGTTGGGATAATCATTTATTACAGGTGCATAAATGCTCGATCAACGTACGACATACGCTTATCCAATTTAAAACATTACATAGATTATATTATTCAAAAACCAAACTAAATAAAATCTTTCCTAACGTCTCACCAATCTGTGATAAATGTATATGTCAAGAAGCTACCATAGCACATTCTTTTGTTTTTTGTACAAAAATCCAAAAATTCTGGTTTGAAATATTTGATATTTTTTCAAAATTAATCAAAATAAAACTGGTACCAAAACCAGAATGGATTATTTTTGGAATATCGGAAGGTATTCCTGAATTAAACGTGTATCAGAAGAATTTACTCAATTATGGGCTAATAATGGGAAAAAAGCTTATACTTAAATTCTGGAAAAATGCGCCCACACCAACAATAAAAATGTGGACATCAAATATGTTGGAAACATTACATCTGGAAGAGATGAGATTCCTCCTAGTAGGCAAAGCAGATCAATTTCAAAAGACGTGGTCTACGTTTTTGGACCTATTACAAGCATGAGGTGCAATAGTAATTTAGAAAAACAAATAAATAAATAAAAGGTATCTGGACCTGGTAATGGGAGGTAAAATAAAAATAGACTTGGTTGGTAGTTCCTTCTCTATGAAGTATGGTATAAGAGTCATAATAGAGCGATTGTTCCTTCTTTCTTTCTCTTTTTTTTTCTAGGGTCTATTTTCTAATTTTACTTCCTTCTCTAACCTCTTTTCTAAGGGGCTTTCTTTTCCCAACACTCTTTTGCACTTCACAACCTTTGCGCACTTTCTTCACTTTTCTTACTTCTTTCTTTTTCTTTCTTAAAGTTTAAAAAAGTGAAGCGGTACAAAAAATGTATTAATATATACGTGTTGTACATTACTGTAATCTACCGTACTTCTAAAAAATAAAAAAAAATAAAAAAAAAAAAAAAAAAAAAAAAAAAAAAAAAAAAAAAGACTTAAAAAAAAAAAAAAAAAAAAAAAAAAAAAAAAAAAAAAAAAAAAAAATTAATGATGATAGGGCTGGAACTATGCCAAATGTTATATCCACCATTGTAACTCTGATATTGCTTCAATGGGTAGTTTCATGGTTCTGTCAAAGTGACCTGCATGTCGTTTCAACGCCTGTACTTTTGCCCTTTGTAGGTGCTGATAGTGCAGGAGTCCAAATTGTGTAGCTGAAAATGCTGCTACCATTTTGCCAATTACTCTTGCCACTTGTCGGATGGTTGGTCGATTGCTTACCATTAAATTGTTGCACGTCTGTGCCAATTGTACTGCTTTACCTTTTGGCAACGTTACAGACATGTGGATTGAGTTAATTGTGAATCCCAGATAGTCCATAGTTGTGGATGGCGTCAACTTAGAGTTATCTGGATGTATGACAAACCCAGGGTTTCAAACAATTATTTGGTAGCTAATACAGCTGATTTAGCCAACTCCATGGTTTTGCCTACTATTAGGATATCATCAAGTTACGCCATGACAATATGTCTTTGTTTCGTTAATGTTGCCAAGGCTGGTTTTAATATCTTGGTAAATAGTCTAGGGCTGATGTCAACCCATTAGGCAACACTTTATACTGCCATAGTTGCCCCATCCAGGTAAATTTTCAGGTATCTCCGATGACACTTGTGAATGGGTACTGAATAGTAGGCATCTTTTAAATCAATGCTTGCCATAAAGTATCGTTTGGAAATCAGTTGTTTAGCAGTTACAAATGTTTCCATTTTGAAATGTACATACTTAACAAAGGTATTTAGTGAGGTTAAGTCAATGATGATGCGACATCCACCATCTTTTTTGCTTTTGGTAAATATATTTGAGACAAATTCCAAAGGTTCATGTTTGGATTTCTCAATGACACCCTTTGTAAGTAACCTCACCAGTTCTGCTTGAGCCTCTAGTTCTCTTTGACTGAGCGGGTAAAGACCCTTTGGGGTACGTGCTGAACTGGTGGCATGTTTTCTTGAATGAACTCTATTTTGTATCCCCGAATACAGTTAAGTATATAACTATCATTCGTGAGAAACCTCCTGTTAGTACAGGTCCCCATTTACATGCTGGTAGGAACCAGACCCACCTACCTCCATAGTTATGGTAGTGTTCCTTTCTTCCGTTTGTTCATCCGTCGTTATACTGCTGGATGTACTGCTGATGTACTGCTGATTGGGGGTGGCACATTTTCCATGGGGTCCGCTCTGGGCCCTGGCCTAAAAAGGCTTTCGGGGATAGTATGCGGACCCCGAGCTTTCACCAGTTCCATAAATTTGACCTTGACTGGTGGACGCGGTGGGGTACTGCCGTCTGTTTTTTTGTGTGGTCTGCTCGTTACGGGGCCTGCCCTCATGAGGCCAAATGCTTTGGACTCTTCCTCCAGGTCTTTCACTTGTCCTTCCAAATAACAGGATCTGCGGCTCTGAGGCCGGTGTTTTACACAGTCCTGCAAACCTGGGATTGAGGGCGGGTCTTATTCTCTCCTTGCGGAGGTTGTTTATCTCGTATTGGATGTTGCACAGCAGAGCCAGAGTGTCTTGCTGGTTTGTGGTCATATCCACCCCATCCACGGAATGAGCATAGGCTGTTATCCCTGTCGTCAGGAGCTTGAGGATTTTAGCTCCTGGTTCCGGATACTCTGTCCCCCCCCCCCCCCCACCCCCCAGATTTGGCTGTTAACAGCCGGTACATTGAGCGAACTGCAGTTTTCCAGCTCTAGTGCCTCATTAAGTACCTGTCTTGTAGGGGTTTGAGGGACAGGTGGTTGATGCTGGACGCCAGTTTTGGCTCCAATGGCCGCCCTGCTCGTGGTGTAACCACGTAGCGAATCTCCACACCCAGCAGCTCTTCCTGATCCTGTACCCCAAGCGTACTCCCGACATCTTCAGCCAATGACCCCTGTTCCTGACCAGCCCAGCCCTGGTCGCCAACGCTGCCCTGCTTTGAGGGGAAAGCGATGGCCAGTGCATTGTAGAGCACTGCTGTGAGAGTGCCTGATCCCCCTGGCGAGACTGCTCTAGCTCCTGAAGCAAGTCTCGCTGGAGCAGTTGCTCCATGAGCCTTTCAATTCGGCTCAGGCGGCTAGTTCTGCCGCTCTAAGGCGGACCCTCCTCATCGGAGTCAGACATAACCGGCCGGTTTAAATTTTTTTTTTTTTTTTAAACTTTTCCTCCAGCCCGCTGCCGCTCATCAGGCTGCGCTAGCGGTACTGGGCTCGGCTCGGTCTCGATGAGGGTGGACCGCCGCATATGCGGTCCAGGTGCCGCCTCTCGCCCCCCACTGATGGAACACTCCCGTTCTGTTGGAGTCGATTCTGGGGGCGGTTTTCTTCCTTTGCCGTGCTGCTCATTTTCCCAGTTCCCCTGGAATACAGAGCAGAGCACAGCTTGCTGATTACGCTAATGTCGCGCATGCATGCTGGACGGGCTCTTCACGTAGTCACTCACGTGACTCCGAAGTAAAACCTCACATTTATCCACATTATACTGCATCTGCCAAACATTTGCCCACTCAGCCAGCCTATCCAAGTCACCTTGCAGTCTCCTAGCATCCTCCTCACAGCTAACACTGCCCCCCAGCTTAGTGTCATCCGCAAACTTGGAGATGTTGCTTTCAATTCCCTCGTCCAGATCATTAATATAAATTGTAAATAGCTGGAGTCCCAGCACTGAGCCTTGCGGTACCTCACTAGTCACTGCCTGCCATTGTGAAAAGGACCCGTTTACTTCTACTCTTTGCTTCCTGTTTCCCAGCCAGTTCTCTATCCACATCAATACTGAACCCCCAATACCGTGTGATTTAAGTTTGTATCCTAATCTCTTATGTGGTACCTTGTCGAAAGCCTTCTGAAAGTCCAGATACAACACATCCACTGGTTCTCCCCTATCCACTCTACTAGTTACATCCTCGAAAAATTCTATAAGATTCGTCAGACACGATTTACCTTTCGTAAATCCATGCTGACTTTGTCCAATGATTTCACCACTTTCCAAATGTGCTGCTCCAGGAACTACTCCAGAATCTAAAGAGTTTTGAAAAATTATCACTAATCCATCCACTATTTCTGGAGCTACTTCCTTAAGTACTCTGGGATGCAGCCTATCTGGCCCTGGTGATTTATCGGCCTTTAATCCATTCAATTTACCCAACACCACTTCCCGACTAACCTGGATTTCACTCAGTTCTTCCATCTCCTTTGACCCGCGGCCCCCTGCTATTTCCGGCAGATTATTTATGTCTTCCTTAGTGAAGACGGAACCAAAGTAGTTATTCAATTGGTCCGCCATATCCTTGTTCCCCATGATCAATTCACCTGTTTCTGACTTCAAGGGACCTACATTTGTTTTAACTAATCTCTTTCTCTTCACATATCTATAAAAACTTTTGCAGTCAGTTTTTATGTTCCCTGCCAGTTTCCTTTCATAATCTATTTTCCCTTTCCTAATTAAGCCCTTTGTCCTCCTCTGCTGGTCTCTGAATTTCTCCCAGTCCTCTGGTATGCTGCTTTTTCTGGCTAATTTGTACGCATCATCTTTTGCTTTGATACTATCCCTGATTTCCCTTGTTATCCACGGATGCACTACCTTCCCTGATTTATTCTTTTGCCAAACTGGGATGAACAATTTTTGTAGTTCATCCATGCAGTCTTTAAATGCCTTCCATTGCATATCCACCGTCAACCCTTTTAGAACGAATTGCCAGTCAATCTTTGCCAATTCTCATCTCATACCCTCAAAGTTACCTTTCTTTAAGTTCAGAACCGTTGTTTCTGAATTAACAATGTCACTCTCCATCCTAATGAAGAACTCAACCATATTATGGTCACTCTTGCCCAAGGGGGCACGCACAACAAGTCTGCTAACTAACCCTTCCTCATTACTCAATACCCAGTCTAGAATAGCCTGCTCTCTCGTTGGTTCCTCTACATGTTGGTTTAGATAACTATCCCTCATACATTCCAAGAAATCCTCTTCCTCAGCACCCCTGCCAATTTGATTCACCCAATCTATATGTAGATTGAAGTCACCCATTATAACTGTTTTGCCTTTGTTGCACGCATTTCTAATTTCCTGTTTGATGCCATCCCCAACTTCACTACTACTGCTAGGTGGCCTGTACACAACACCCACCAGCGTTTTCTGTCCCTTAGTGTTTCGCAGCTCTACCCATGCCGATTCCACATCCTCCAAGCTAATGTCCTTCCTTTCCACTGCGTTCATCTCCTCTGTAACCAGCAACGCTACCCCACCTCCTTTTCCTTTCTCTCTATCCCTCCTGAATATTGAATATCCCTGGATGTTCAGCTCCCAGCCTTGGTCACCCTGGAGCCATGTCTCCGTGATCCCAACTATATCATAATCATTAATTGCTATCTGCACGTTCAACTCATCCACCTTATTACGAATGCTCCTTGCATTGAGACACAAAGCCTTCAGGCTTGTTTTTACAACGCTCTTACCCCTTATACAATTATGTTGAAAAGTGGCTCTTTTTGATTTTTGCCCTGGATTTGTCTGCCTGCCACTTTTACTTTTCACCTTGCTACCTATTGCTTCCGCCCGCATTTTACACCCCTCTGTTTCTCTGCTCACCCATTTAAGAACCCCACCACCTCTTATTCTCTGTTTATTATTGTTTTCTTCTTTCCCCCCTACATGTTGGGTCTGAGTGCTTTCCTTCTCTGCCTCCTGCCTCACACACTGTCTAATAGCATTCTCTATTTGAGTCCCTCCCCCCAACCATTCTAGTTTAAAGTCTCCCCAGTAGCCTTTGCAGATCTCCCTGCCAGGATATCGGTCCCCCTCAGGTTCAAGTGCAACCCATCCTTTTTGTACAGGTCGAAACTTCCACAAAAGAGGTCCCAATGATCCAGAAATTTGAATCCCTGCCTTCTGCACCAGTCCTTCAGCCACGCATTTATCCTCCACCTCGCTCCATTCCTACTCTCACTGTCGCGTGGCACAGGCAGTAATCCCGAGATTGTTACCTTTGCTGTCCTTCTCTTTAACTCCCCTCCTAACTCCCTAAATCCTCCTTTCAGGACCTCTTCTCTTTTTTTACCTATGTCATTGGTACCTATATGTATCACGACCTCGGGCTCCTCTCCCTGCCCTTTCAGGATGTCTTGGACATGTTGAGACACATCACATACCCTGGCACCAGGGAGGCAAACTACCATCCGGGTCTCCCGACTGCATCCACAGAATCGCCTGTCTGACCCCCTAACTATAGAGTTCCCTATTAATATTGCCCTCCTCTTCTTTTCCTTACCCTTCTGAGCAACAGGCCCGGTCTCTATACCGGAGGTCCGGCCGCTGTCGCTACCCCCAGGTAGGCTGTCCACCCCAACAGTGCTCAAACAGGAGTACTTATTGTCAAGGTGTACAGCCACCGGGGTACTCTCTAGTCCCTGCCTGTGCCCCTTGCCTCTCCCAACCGTGATCCACTTGCCTGCCTCCTGTGGTGTTGGAGTGACCACATCCCTGCAACTCCTCTCAATGACTTCCTCGCTCTCCCTGACCAGACGGAGGTCATCGAGCTGCTGCTCCACGTTCCTAATACGGTCCATTAGGAGCCCCATCTCGATACACCTGACGCAGATGTGGACGTCTGGAGGGCTATCAGACTCCATGACTTCCCACATCTGACATCCAGAACAGTAAACTGCCCTGGCCCTCATACTCCCCTTACCTTGGATACAATACAAAACAAACTGCTACAATACAAAACAAACTGCTAGAATACAGTACAATCAGCAGGGATCTGACTCCCAATCAGCTGCTCCCTCTTGTCTGCGTCCACCAATCAGCGGCTTCCTCAAACCCACTTGTTTTTGAAGTGGAACTTGGAACGTTACAGATTTGGGTTCCTTTTTACCTCCTACCGCTCGGGTGTAGCTCCTCCCTCTGCGACCGCTCCAACAGCTCTCGGGCCTCTGTAAGGAACAAGCCCCGCGCTCCTTTTTAACTCCTACCGCTCGGGTGTAGCTCCTCCCTCTGCGACCTCTCCAACGGCTCTCGGGCCTCTGTAAGGAACAAGCCCCGCGCTCCTTTTTAACTCCTACCGCTCGGGTGTAGCTCCTCCCTCTGCGACCTCTCCAACGGCTCTCTGGTCGGGGTGGGTCTAGTGTAGTTGGGGCATGTTGGTGGGGTGGGACTAGTGTAGATGGGGCATGTTGGTCGGGGTTGGACTAATGTAGATGGGGCACGTTGGTCGGGGTGGGACTAATATGGATGGGGCATGTTGGTCGGGGTGGGACTAGTGTAGGTGGGGCATGTTGGTCGGGGTGAGACTATTGTAAATGGGGCATGTTGGTCGGGGTGGGACAAGTGTAGATGGGGCATGTTGGTCGAGGTGGGACTAGTGTAGATGGGGCATGTTGGTCGGGGTAAGACTAGTGTAGATGGGGCATGTTGGTCAGGATGGGACTAGTGTAGATGGGACTAGTGTAGATGGGGCATGTTGGTCGGGGTGCGACTAGTGTAGATGGGGCATGTTGGTCGGGGTGGGACTAGTGCAGATAGGGCATGTTGGTCGGGGTGGGACGAGTGTAGATGGGGCATGTTGATCAGGATGGGACTAATGCAGATGGGGCATGTTGGTCGGGGTGGGACTAGTGTAGATGAGGCATGTTGGTTGTGGTGGGCCTAGTGTCGATGACGCATGTTGGTCGGGGTGGGCCTAATGTAGATGGGGCATGTTTGTCGGGGTGGGACTAATGTGGATGGGGCATGTTGGTCGGGGTAAGACTAGTGTAGATAGGGCATGTTGGTCGGGGTGGGACTAGTGCAGATGGGGCATGTTGGTTGGGGTGGGACCAGTGTAGATGGGGCATGTTGATCAGTATGGGACTAATGTAGATTGGGCATTTAGTCAGGGTGGGACTAGTGCAGATGGGGCATGTTGGTCGGGGTGAGCCTAGTGTAGATGGGGCATGTTGGTGGGGTGGGACTACTGTAGATGGGGCATGTTGGTCGGGGTTAGACTAATGTAGATGGGGCACGTTGGTCGGGGTGGGACTAATGTGGATGGGGAATGTTGGTCGGGGTGGGAATAGTGTAGATGGGGCATGTAGATCGGGGTGGGACTGGTGTAGATGACGCATGTTTGTCGGGGTGGGACTGGTGTAGTTGACGCATGTTGGTCGGGGTGGGACTGGTGTAGTTGACGCATGTTGGTCGGGGTGGGACTAGTGCAGATGCGGCATGTTGGTCGGGGTGAGCCTAGTGTAGATGGGGCATGTTCGTCAGGGTGGGACTGGTGTAGATGGGGCATGTTGGTCGGGGTGGGACTAGTGTAGCTGTGGCATGTTGTTCGGGATGGGACATGCAGATGCGGTATGTTGGTCGGGTTGGAACTAGTGCAGATGGGGCTAGTTAGTCGGGGTGGGACTAGTGTAGATGGGGCATGTTGGTCGGGGTGGGACGAGTGTAGATGGGGCATGTTGGTCGGGGTGGGTCTAGTGTAGATGGGGCATGTTGGTGGGGTGGGACTAGTGTAGATGGGGCATGTTGGTCGGGGTTGGACTAATGTAGAAGGGGCACGTTGGTCGGGGTGGGACTAATGTGGATGGGGCATGTTGGTCGGGGTGGGACTAGTGTAGGTGGGGCATGTTGGTCGGGGTGTGACTATTGTAAATGGGACATGTTGGTCGGGGTGGGACAAGTGTAGATGGGGCATGTTGGTCGAGGTGGGACTAGTGTAGATGGGGCATGTTGGTCGGGGTAAGACTAGTGTAGATGGGGCATGTTGCTCGGGGTGGGACTAGTGTAGATGGGGCATGTTGGTAGGGGTGGGACTAGTGCAGATGGGGCATGTTGGTTGGGGTGGGACCAGTGTAGATGGGGCATGTTGATCAGGATGGGACTAATGTAGATTGGGCATTTGGTCAGGGTGGGACTAGTGCAGATGGGGCATGTTGGTCGGGGTGAGCCTAGTGTAGATGGGGCATGTTGGTGGGGTGGGACTACTGTAGATGGGGCATGTTGGTCGGGGTTAGACTAATGTAGATGGGGCACGTTGGTCGGGGTGGGACTAATGTGGATGGGGCATGTTGGTCGGGGTGGGAATAGTGTAGATGGGGCATGTAGATCGGGGTGGGACTGGTGTAGTTGACGCATGTTGGTCGGGGTGAGACTGGTGTAGTTGACGCATGTTGGTCGGGGTGGGACTAGTGCAGATGCGGCATGTTGGTCGGGGTGAGCCTAGTGTAGATGGGGCATGTTCGTCAGGGTGGGACTGGTGTAGATGGGGCATGTTGGTCGGGGTGGGACTAGTGTAGCTGTGGCATGTTGTTCGGGATGGGACATGCAGATGCGGTATGTTGGTCGGGTTGGAACTAGTGCAGATGGGGCTAGTTAGTCGGGGTGGGACGAGTGTAGATGGGGCATGTTGGTCGGGGTGGGTCTAGTGTAGATGGGGCATGTTGGTGGGGTGGGACTAGTGTAGATGGGGCATGTTGGTCGGGGTTGGACTAATGTAGAAGGGGCACGTTGGTCGGGGTGGGACTAATGTGGATGGGGCATGTTGGTCGGGGTGGGACTAGTGTAGGTGGGGCATGTTGGTCGGGGTGAGACTATTGTAAATGGGACATGTTGGTCGGGGTGGGACAAGTGTAGATGGGGCATGTTGGTCGAGGTGGGACTTGTGTAGATGGGGCATGTTGGTCGGGGTAAGACTAGTGTAGATGGGGCATGTTGCTCGGGGTGGGACTAGTGTAGATGGGGCATGTAGATTGGGGTGGGATTGGTGTAGATGACGCTTGTTGGTCGGGGTGGGACTAGTGCAGATGGGGCATGTTGGTCGGGGTGGGACCAGTGTAGATGGGGCATGTTGGTCAGGATGGGACTAGTGTAGATGGGACTAGTGTAGATGGGGCATGTTGGTCGGGGTGCGACGAGTGTAGATGGGGCATGTTGGTCGGGGTGGGACTAGTGCAGATGGGGCATGTTGGTCGGGGTGGGACTAGTGTAGATGGGGCATGTTGATCAGGATGGGACTTGTGTAGATGGGGCATGTTGGTCGGGTTGGGACTTGTGTGGATGGGGCATGTTGATCGGGATGAGACTAATGTAGATGGGGCATGTTGGTCGGGGTGGGACTAGTGTAGATGGGGCATGTTGGTCGGGGTGAGCCTAGTGTAGATGGGGCATGTTCGTCGGGGTGGGACTGGTGTAGATGGGGCATGTTGGTCGGGGTGGGACAAGTGTAGCTTTGGCATGTTGTTCGGGATGGGACATGCAGAAGGGGTATGTTGGTCGGGGTGGGCCTGGTGTGGATGGGGCATTTTGGTCGGGGTGGGCCTAGTGTTGGTGGGGCATGTTGGTCGGGGTGGGACTAGTGCAGATGGGGCAAGTTGGTCGGGGTGGGACTAGTGTAGCTGAGACATGTTGGTCGGGGTGGGACGAGTGTAGATGGGGCATGTTGGTCGGGGTGGGTCTAGTGTAGATGGGGCATGTTGGTGGGGTGGGATTAGTGTAGATGGGGCATGTTGGTCGGGCTTGGACTAATGTAGATGGGGCACGTTGGTCGGGGTGGGACTAATGTGGATGGTGCATGTTGGTCGGGGTGGGACTAGTGTAGCTGTGGCATGTTGTTCGGGATGGGACATGCAGATGCGGTATGTTGGTCGGGGTGGGACTAGTGCAGATGGGGCTAGTTAGTCGGGGTGGGACTAGTGTAGATGGGGCATGTTGGTCGGGGTGGGACGAGTGTAGATGGGGCATGTTGGTCGGGGTGGGTCTAGTGTAGATGGGGCATGTTGGTGGGGTGGGTCTAGTGTAGATGAGGCATGTTGGTCGGGGTTGGACTAATGTAGAAGGGGCACGTTGGTCGGGTGGGACTAATGTGGATGGGGCATGTTGGTCGGGGTGCGACTAGTGTAGGTGGGGCATGTTGGTCGGGGTGAGACTATTGTAAATGGGGCATGTTGGCCGGGGTGGGACAAGTGTAGATGGGGCATGTTGGTCGAGGTGGGGCTAGCGTAGATGGGGCATGTTGGTCGGGGTAAGACTAGTGTAGATGGGGCATGTTGCTCGGAGTGGGACTAGTGTAGATGGGGCATGTAGATTGGGGTGGGACTAGTGTAGATGACGCATGTTGGTCGGGGTGAGACTAGTGCAGATGGGGCATGTTGGTCGGGGTGGGACCAGTGTCGATGGGGCATGTTGGTCAGGATGGGACTAGTGTAGATGGGACTAGTGTAGATGGGGCATGTTGGTCGGGGTGCGACTAGTGTAGATGGGGCATGTTGGTCGGGGTGGGACTAGTGCAGATGGGGCATGTTGGTCGGGGTGGGACTAGTGTAGATGGGGCATGTTGATCAGGATGGGACTTGTGTGGATGGGGCATGTTGGTCGGGGTGGTACTAGTGTAGATGGGGCATGTTGGTCGGGGTGAGCCTAGTGTAGATGGGGCATGTTCTTTGGGGTGGGCCTGGTGTAGATGGGGCATGTTGGTCGGAGTGGGACTAGTGTAGCTGTGGCATGTTGTTCGGGATGGGACATGCAGATGGGGTATGTTGGTCGGGGTGGGCCTGGTGTGGATGGGGCATGTTGCTCGGGGTGGGACTAGTATAGATGGGGCATGTCGATCGGGGTGGGACTGGTGTAGATGACGCATGTTGGTCGGGGTGGGACTAGTGCAGATGGGGCATGTTGGTCGGGGTGGGATGAGTGTAGATGGGGCATGTTGGTCGGGGTGGGTCTAGTGTAGATGGGGCATGTTGGTGGGGTGGGACTAGTGTAGATGGGGCATGTTGGTCGGGCTTGGACTAATGTGGATGGGGCACGTTGGTCGGGGTGGGACTAAAGTGGATGGGGCATGTTGGTCGGGGTGGGACTAGTGTAGGTGGGGCATGTTAGTCGGGGTGAGACTATTGTAAATGGGGCATGTTGGTCGGGGTGGGACAAGTGTAGATGGGGCATGTTGGTCGAGCTGGGACTAGTGTAGATGGGGCATGTTGGTCGGGGTAAGACTGGTGTAGTTGACGCATGTTGTTCGTGGTGGGACTAGTGCAGATGGGGCATGTAGATCGGGGTGAGCCTAGTGTAGATGGGGCATGTTCGTCGGGCTGGGACTGGTTTAGATGGGGCATGTTCGTCGGGCTGGGACTGGTTTAGATGGGGCATGTTGGTCGGGGTGGGACTAGTGTATCTGTGGCATGTTGTTCGGGATGGGACATGCAGATGCGGTATGTTGGTCGGGGTGGGCCTGGTGTAGATGGGGCACGTTGGTCGGGGTGGGCCTAGTGTTGGTGGGGCATGTTGGTCGGGGTGGGACTAGTGCAGATGGGGCTAGTTGGTCGGGGTGGGACTAGTGTAGATGGGGCATGTTGGTCGGGGTTGGACGAGTGTAGATGGGGCATGTTGGTCGGGGTGGGTCTAGTGTAGATGGGGCATGTTGGTGGGGTGGGACTAGTGTAGATGGGGCATGTTGGTCGGGGTTGGACTAAAGTAGATGGGGCATGTTGTTCGGGGTGGGACTAGTGTAGTTGGGGCATGTTGGTCGGGGTGAGACTAGTGTAGATGGGGCATGTTGCTCGGCGTGGGACTAGTGTAGATGGGGCATGTAGATCGGGGTGGGACTGGTGTAGATGACGCATGTTGGTCGGGGTGGGACTAGTGCAGATGGGGCATGTTGGTCGGGGTGCGACTAGTGTAGATGGGGCATGTTGGTCGACATGGGACTAGTGTAGATGGGGCATGTTGGTCGAGGTAAGACAAGTGTAGATGGGGCATGTTGCTCGGGGTGGGACTGGTGTAGATGGGGCATGTAGATCGGGGTGGGACTGGTGTAGATGGGGCTTGTTGGTCCGGGTGGGATTTGTGTAGATGGGGCATGTTGGTCGGGATGGGACTAATGTAGATGGGGCATGTTGGTCGGGGTGGGTCTAGTGTAGATGGGGCATGTTGGTCTGGGTGGGACTAGTGTAGATGGGGCATGTTGGTCCGGGTGGGCCTAGTGCAGATAGGGCATTTTAGTCGGGGTGGGCCTAGTGTAGATGTGGCATGTTAATCGTGGTGGGACTGGTGTAGATGACGCATGTTGGTCGGGGTGGGTCTTGTGAAGATGGGGCATGTTGGTCGGGGTGGGACTAGTGTAGATGGGGCATGTTGGTCGGGGTGGGACTAGTGTAGATGGGGCATGTTGGTCGGGGTGGGACTAGTGTAGATGGGGCATGTTGGTCGGGGTGGGTCTAGTGTAGATGGGGCATGTTGGTCTGGGTGGGACTAGTGTAGATGGGGCATATTAGTCGGGGTGGGCCTAGTGTAGATGTGGCATGTTAATCGGGGTGGGACTGGTGTAGATGACGCATGTTGGTCGGGGTGGGTCTTGTGAAGATAGGGCATGTTGGTCGGGGTGGGACTATTGTAAATGGGGCATGTTGGTCGGTGTGGGACTGGTGTAGATGGGGCATGTTGGTCGGGGTGGGACTGGTGTAGATGGGGCATGTTGGTCGGGGTGGGCCTAGTTTAGATGGGGCATGTTGGTCGGGGTGGGACTAGTGTAGATGGGGCATGTTGGTCGAGGTGGGACTAGTGTAGATGGTGCATGTTGGTCGGGCTGGGACGTGTAGATGGGGCATGTTGGGTTATCAAAATTCGGAGCGTAAATATTTACCATAGTTATTGGGGTAGCATAAATTTCTCCCGAAACTATGATATACCTTCCCTCTTTATCTGATATAGTATTCTTTAATTTAAACGGTATACCTTTTCGAATAAGAAAAGCCGTACCTCTAGATTTAGAAGTAAATGACGAATAATATGTTTGGCCTATCCACTTCGCCTTTAATCTCATTTGTGTTTCCTGTTTCATGTGAGTTTCTTGCAAGTAAATTATGTCGCTTTTCAAAGATTTTAGGTGAGCAAAAATTTTACCCCTCCTTATTGGTTCATTGGCACCCCTTATATTCCAACTACAGAATGTGATTCCTCCATTCTTTATTTGCCTATCGTCTTCCATTGTATATCAAAGTAATATTCTTGAAACATAGGGTGCAAACAAATACCTCCGTGTTCTGGACGTTGGGTGGTCATTCCAAATTTTTAAGTTTACATTACATCTCCTTCTCCAAAAGTGCCTTAGATAAAGCAAGAAAAGTTGTGATTTACAATTAATTAAACACAAACTAAGTAAATACAAATTTGTATAGTGATTTAAAAAAAAAAGTGTAATTAAGGTATCTAAAAGCAGGTACCTTAAAGACAAATAGCCACCTAAGGTGGCGTAAGAATTATAGACTTCCGTTGATGTTATTTTACATTGAGCCCCAATCCCTTATTAACACCTCGTAAAAAAACTACAAACCGTCTCATATCTTGTTTATTCTTGTTTAACTTTATCAAACTAGTGTTAGTAAAAAGCCCCCCCCCAAAAAACAACAAAAATACGCAAAGATAAAATATTAAAAAGTAAAAAAATAATGTAATTAAACCCCAAATCCAAATATAAAACACAACCTATTCTCATTTCTATAAGTATTTGTACCGTACCAATTTATCTAACCAGCTACCCTACAAGCAGGTACCAAGGGGTTAACCTCATTCCTGGATTTTTTCCAAGTTTATGTTGCGTTCCCACTCAAAAAGAAAAAAAAAACGTTAGTAATGTTATGGACATTTTGGTTAATTACAATTTATAAGCAATGGTTTATTCATGATTATTCATATTTACTACACACACTCACAAGTCATTAGTTTTGTTAAAGTTAGTTAGTTAATTGTAATTAGCATATAATAGTTAGATATTAATGTTATCTCGTCCCTGTTCCTTGTACAATAGCTTTTCATTCAAGGTTAAACAATGTTCTCAAATACACATTCCAGACAGATAAGCTCAGTAACTGTCTGAAAAATCCACCAGTTCCAGCTCCATCTTAAAAATTAAAAAGTTCCTTGTTCTTTCCTTTAGTCGTCTTCTTCCGATGTTTCCGATGCTTTCCTCATGATATCTTCTGCATATTTAAATGCTTTTTCTGGGTCCGTATACGAGCGCTCAATTCCCTTATAAGTAATTTTCATTTTTGCTGGGAAAACAACTCCATATCTGTCTAGAAATACCCCTCAATATGTTTCTTGTCGGTGTAAACAAGTTCATTCTCTGGACAATCTCTGGAGGATAATCACGGAAAAATCGGATCTTTTCCCCACGATATATCAAATTTTCACCATGAACAATCTTCTTCAGTATAGATTCCACTGAAGAAATATCAAGAAATTTCACAATTATCTGTCTTGGAGCAGCATTTATGCCTCTTGAGACACGTCCAACTCGTTGAACAGTATCTATTCTTAGTTCTTCCGGCAGTTTAAAAACCTCTTTGAGTAATTCAGTAACGAAAGTACGTGTTTGAGATACATGTTCTTCTCGTCCTTGTCTTACTCCAACGATTCTCAAATTCTGCCTTCTCGCTCTCGCTTCCAAGTCCAAACATTTGTCAGTCATTCTTGCCAGCTTTTCTGCTTCATCTTTCTTTGATTTTTTTCAGACCCTCAATTCTTTGAGAAAATTATAGATATAATACTGGAGTTTAATTATCAAAATGTCATAATAGGAGGGGATTTCAACTGTGTTTTAGATCCATACTTAGACAAATCAGCAAAACAAAGAAGGAGTAATATAAAATCTAAGACTAGTGAATTTCTAAATACATATATAAAAAATACTAACATAACAGATGTATGGAGATCTGCTAACCCAGCAGAAAGGGAATACTCGTTTTACTCTTCGATACATAAAACATACTCAAGAATTGATTATTTTTTAGTGGATAGGAAATTAATGCCATATATAATTAACCCAACTTACCATATTAGTAGTATTTCTGATCACTCTCCATTGACTTTTTAAGTAAAATTTGAAGGAATGCCGGGAAATAATTTTTTTGGGAGGTTTAATACATATATATTAAATGACACAGGGTTATCAATATTTGAAACAACAAATGATATCATTTTGTGAGATAAATGATACATCAGGTACCTCACCTTCTTTAATATGGGAAACTTTTAAAGCATTTATTAGAGGAATTATAATTTCATATGAAATTTTTCAAAATAAGAAGAATAAAACAGAACAGATGCTGTTAGAACAAGAAATAAGACAGTTAGAGTTAGATAATGCTAAAGATCCCACTATAGATAAACATAATAAGATAATACTACTGAAATTTAAACTTAACCGAATTCTCTCGGCAAGAGTAATAAGATTATTCCAAATTACAAAACAGGAACATTTTGAGTTTGGTGATAAACCACATAAGCTGTTGGCGCGTCAACTGAAAAAACAGGAAAAGGAAAATACTATAAATAAAATTAAATCCGAGAATGGTGAATTACTAACAATACCTAAAGATATCAGTAAAAGATTTGCTCAATTTTATCAAAATTTATACACATCAAAAACCAAAACAGAAGATAGTAAAATTACAAACTTATTAGATAAATGTAATCTACCAAAACTTGACCTTTTGGAACAAGAAGAACTAGGAGCGCAAATTACAATCGAAGAAATAGGTGAAACAATAAAATCGCTGAAAAATGGTAAGACACCGGGACCAGATGGTTTTAGTAATGAATTTTATAAAAAGTTTCATGAGATAACGACCCCCTATCTATTTAATTTATATACTTACGTGTTTAAAGAAAATAAATTACCTGAAACATTAGCAGAATCAATTATTACGCTTATTCCAAAGAAAGATAAAGATCTAGAGGAACCGGGTTCATATAGTTCTACATCACTTTTAAATACAGACCAGAAAATTCTAGCAAAGACTTTAGCTAGAAGACTAAGCAAATATATTAGTAAATTGATAAACCCTGATCAAACGGGGTTTATACCCAAAAGATATTCATTTAATAATTTGAGACACCTGTTTAATATAATGTACTCACATAAAGTGGAGGAAGAAGACTTAGCAATTATTTCTTTGGACGCAGAGAAAGCATTTGATCAGGTAGAATGGCAGTATTTATACAAAGTATTACAAAAATTTAATATGGGAGAGAATTTTATTGCATGGGTGAAATTATTATATGATAAACCGATGGCAAGAATATTAACTAACAGCATGTTTTCTCAAAAATTTCAATTATCAAGGGGTAATAGGCAGGGATGTGCTTTATCACCCCTGCTATTTGCCCTTATGATAGAACCTCTGGCTGAAAGTATAGGAAGCCATCTGATAAATTCAGGGTTATAATACTAGGGACTCAAATAATAAAATTTCATTGTATGCAGACGATATTTTGTTATATATAACAAATTCACAAACGAGCATACCAAATTTATTAAATTTAATAGAGGAATTTGGGTCCTTTTCTGGATATAGAATAAACTGGAACAAAAGTGAAATCATGACGTTAAAACCTCAAGAATCTACACACTTTTTGAAATTCCCCTTTAAAATAGCAACAGAAAAATTCAAATATTTGGGTATTCAGATTACTAGAAAACATAAAAGCTTTATTCAATGCCAATTTTACTTCGGAGTCACGTGAGTGACTACGTGAAGAGCCCGTCCAGCACGCATGCGCGACATTAGCGTTCACGCAGTGCAACAGCGACGACCGGGAGTACAGGCGCTCCCGCTACACGTCGGTGGAAAATAAACAGCGGACCATCAGGTAAGTCTTACTCTGTGGTCGTAATCAGCAAGCTGTGCTCTGCTCTGTATTCCAGGGGAACTGGGAAAATGAGCAGCACGGCAAAGGAAGAAAACCGCCCCCCGTTCGACTCCAACAGAACGGGAGTGTTCCATCAGTGGGGGGCTAGAGGCGGCACCTGGACCGCATATGCTGCGGTCCACCCTCATCGAGACCGAGCCGAGCCCAGTACCGCTAGCGCAGCCTGACCAACAGCAGCGGGCTGGAGGTAAAGTTTAAAAAAAAAATTTTTTTTAAACCGGCTGGTTATGTCTGACTCCGATGAGGAGGGTCCGCCTTAGAGCGGCAGAGCTAGCCGCCTGAGCCGAATGGAAAGGCTCATGGAGCAACTGCTCCAGCGAGACTTGCTTCAGGAGCTAGAGCAGTCTCGCCAGGGGGATCAGGCACTCCCACATCAGTGCTCTACAATGCACTGGGCATCGCTTTCCTCTCAAAGCAGGGCAGCGTTGGCGACCAGGGCTGGGCTGGTCAGGAACAGGGGTCATTGGCTGAAGATGTCGGGAGTACGTTTGGGGTACAGGATCAGGAAGAGCTGCTGGGTGTGGAGATTCGCTACGTGGTTACACCACGAGCAGGGCGGCCATTGGAGCCAAAACTGACGGCCAGCATCAACCACCTGTCCCTCAAACCCCTACAAGACAGGTACTTAATGAGGCACTAGAGCTGGAAAACTGCAGTTCGCTCAATGTACCGGCTGTTAACAGCCAAATCGGGGGGGGGGGGGGACAGAGTATCCGGAACCAGGAGCTAAAATCCTCAAGCTCCTGACGACAGGGATAACAGCCTATGCTCGTTCCGTGGATGGGGTGGATATGACCACAAACCAGCAAGACACTCTGGCTCTGCTGTGCAACCCCCAATATGAGATAAACAACCTCCGCAAGGAGAGAATAAGACCTGCCCTCAATCCCAGGTTTGCAGGACTGTGTAAAACACCGGCCTCGGAGCCGCAGATCCTGTTATTTGGAAGGACAAGTGAAAGACCTGGAGGAAGAGTCCAAAGCATTTGGCCTCATGAGGGCAGGCCCCGGAACGAGCAGACCCACACAAAAAACCAGACGGCAGTACCCCACCGCGTCCACCAGTCAAGGTCAAATTTATGGAACTGGTGAAAGCTCGGGGTCCGCATACTATCCCCGAAAGCTTTTTTGGCCAGGGCCCCATGGAAAATGCGCCACCCCCAATCAGCAGTTCATCAGCAGTACATCCAGCAGTATAACGACGGATGAACAAACGGAAGAAAGGAACACTACCATAACTATGGAGGTAAGTGGGTCTGGTTCCTACCAGCATGTAAATGGGGAACTGTACTAACAGGAGGTGTCTCACGAATGATAGTTATATACTTAACAGTATTCGGGGATACAAAATAGAGTTCATTCAAGAAAACATGCCACCAGTTCAGCACGTACCCCATAGGGTCTTTACCCTCTCAGTCAAAGAGAACTAGAGGCTCAAGCAGAACTGGTGAGGTTACTTACAAAGGGTGTCATTGAGAAATCCAAACATGAACCTTTGGAATTTGTCTCAAATATATTTACCAAAAGCAAAAAAGATGGTGGATGTCGCATCATCATTGACTTAACCTCACTAAATACCTGTGTTAAGTATGTACATTTCAAAATGGAAACATTTGTAACTGCTAAACAACTGATTTCCAAAGGATACTTTATGGCAAGCATTGATTTAAAAGATGCCTACTATTCAGTACCCATTCACAAGGGTCATCGCAGATACCTGAAAATTTACCTGGATGGGGCAACTATGGCAGTATAAAGTGTTGCCTAATGGGTTGACATCAGCCCTAGACTATTTACCAAGTTATTAAAACCAGCCTTGGCAACATTAACGAAACAAAGACATATTGTCATGGCGTAACTTGATGATATCCTAATAGTAGGCAAAACCATGGAGTTTGCTAAATCAGCTGTATTAGCTACCAAACAATTGTTTGAAACCCTGGGTTTGTCATACATCCAGATAAATCTAAGTTGACGCCATCCACAACTATGGACTATCTGACTTTCACAATTAACTCAATCCACATGTCTGTAACGTTGCCAAAAGGTAAAGCAGCAGAATTGCCACAGATGTGCAACAATTTAATGGTAAGCAATCGATCAACCATCCGACAAGTGGCAAGAGGAATTGGCAAAATGGTAGCAGCATTTTCAGCTACACAATTTGGACTCCTGCACTATCAGCACCTACAAAGGGCAAAAGTACAGGCGTTGAAACGACATGCAGGTCACTTTGACAGAACCATGAAACTACCCATTGAAGCAATATCAGAGTTACAATGGTGGATATAACATTTGGCATTGTTCCAGCCCTATCATCATCAATAACCCAACGTTAATTATACAAACAGATGCCAGTGCTCAAGGCTGGGGAGCAACTAATACCATATCCAGCACAGATGGTAGATGGACTAACCTAGACTCATCTTTACTACAAACACTGGGCATAAATTATTTGGAAATGTTGGGTGCGTTTTATGGTTTTAAAGCATATTCTAGGAATATGCACAACTTGCATCTTCATTTACAAATTGATAATATCACAGTGGTGGCCTATATTAACCATATGGGCGGAATAAAGTAGATATCATGTGACAATTGGGACAACACAATCTGGTAATGGTGGGTCGATAGACATATTTGGCTATCAGCAACTTACCTACCAGGTAAGCTAAATACAGTGCCAGGTCACGCAAATTCAATGATAAACACCGAATGGATGTTGTAGATGAGATATGCATGTGCCTTTAACAGAGTGACCTCATACCTACTAACCACTCCCCATATCACAAGTATATCTACAACCTCCCCACCCACAGATCGCTCTCTAGTTCCTGTGACAGACCACGTACAGCTAGTGCTATGTGTAATGCTCCAGTATGAATAAAGATAGTAAAGTAACGACGACTCGTTATGAATCCTTTACATGGTGTCAAATAACTTACCTTGCGCCTCCTGTTTATCGGTTTATCATTTAATTTTGTCCCAGTTTTTTGTTTCCCCCGCCCTCCTGTTTCTTTGCCATGGCCTCTTCTGCCCGTAAGCCCGATGTGCTCGTTTTTGATTTAGACATCGCCCTTCGATGGGACATATTCAAACGTGACTTTGAACACTATTTCACGATCGCTCATCCTGACGCCACCCCCGCTCTCAAAGCCTCTCTGCTTCTCAACTTGGCTGGTCCCGAGGCACTGACTCGCTCCGACTTCTTCGTCTACGCTGTTGGAGAATCAGCTCGGGACCAGGTATGTCTGTTGGCTAAGTTTGACGCTATTTGTGACATTCCGACTAATTGCATCTTAGAACGTTTTAAACTGTTCGCGCGGCGTCAGCTCCCTGGGGAATCTGCTGAGAACTATGTCATTGCGCTGCGGCACCTCGGAAGGCGCTGCCGCCTCCATGCGTGGAACCCCGATGAGATTATCAGGGACCTTCTGGTTTACGGTCTCCGTGATGAGAAGATCAGGGCCGAACTTCTGCGCAAGCCGGATCTGACTTTGGCCGATGCTATGCATGCTACTCGCTTAGCTGACGCTGTTTCCTCGGCGGCGCCGCCGGCTGAGCAGGCGATCAACTTTGCCAGCACTCCCAGCCATCTCATGAACACACCCCAGTCGCGACCCCCAGGGTCGCTCGCTGCTCGAGGGGGACGCGCCCCGGGGTTCGGTGCTGCTACAAGGGGAGGTACCCAGCAAAGGTGCCCTAATTGCAACTTCACAACTCATCAATTCAATGTGTGCCCTGCTTTGGGAAAGACTTGTAATGTCTGCAATAAATTGAACCATTTTGCTGCGGCTTGTCGTTCCCGTGGGAAGCCTGTCGCTGCTCGAAGGGGAAATTTAAACAACCTTCTGCAAGCTGACAACGAGCTCAGCTCCCAGTGCTATTCCGATGAACATTCTGTTTCTACATCTGACTCCTCTCAGGGGGAGACCAACTTGTTTACCGTGTTGGACGCACCTGCTATGATAACGGATCCTTCTGTGCAAGTCACTGTGAACAACTCGACCTTCACTGCTAAAATCGACACGGGGGCGGTGACCAACGTAATGTCAACATCCCTTTTCAACCAGATAAGAACTAATGAGCAGATATTTTCTCAGAGCTCAACCTTGCATGCCTACGGTGGGGAGATTCTTACTCCTGTGGGCAAGGCCACGCTACGCTGTAAGATACTAGAGACCACTCGGCCCCTCACCTTCTATCTCCTCAATCGAAAATGCATTCCCCTGCTGGGGATCCAGGCATGCCAGGAAATGGGACTGGTGTACTTCCACCGGGACATCCACCAGGTGCAGACTCTTATGGACCCGCTGGCCGATTATCCCGACCGCTTTGATGATAAGCTAGGCAAACTACCCTGCAGCTACAAGATTGTAGTGGACCATAAGATCGTTCCTGTGGTCCATGCTCCTCACCGTGTCTCCTTCGCCATGAGGGACAGAGTGGAGGCGACCCTACACAGTATGGTACAAATGGGCGTCCTAAGGGCGGTCGTCGAGCCCACCAGCTGGGTCTCTTCCATGGTTGTTGCTGCTAAAAAGGACATGAGCGAGATACGCATCTGCATCAACCCCAAAGACCTCAACCTGGCCATTCGACGCCCTCACTACCCTATGAGAACGGTGGAAGACGTCGCTGCACAGGTCGGTCCAGCAACGTTTTTTTCTGCCCTCGATGCCAAAAGCTCCTTCTGGCAGATACCACTGGACGAGCGGTCGTCCATTTTGACAACTTTCGCCACCCCCTACGGAAGGTTTCGGTTCCTCCGAATGCCATTCGGGATCAACTCTGCCAGCAAGGTATTTCAGCGGACCATGGAGCAGTTGTTTTTAGACCTGCCTTGCGCCATAATTGTTGACGACATCCTCGTTTACGGTAAGGACGTTGCCGAACACGATGTCAACCTCCGCCTGGTCCTGGACCGGGCCCGGCAAATCAACTTGAAACTGAACCCCAAGAAGTGCCGATTCCGCGTCTCGGAGGTCACCTATGTTGGACATGTATTCACCGCTGAGGGATTAAAGCCAGACCCGCAGAAAACGGCTGCCATCTCAGGGATGCCCCCTCCTACCAATGTGGCAGGCCTGCAACGCTTCCTCGGCTTGGTAAACTACCTGGGGAAGTTCATCCCCGACCTCAGCGAGCTCAGCGCTCCCCTGAGGGATCTGATCAAAAAGGACACGTCCTGGCTTTGGTTACCCAACCATCAGAAGGCATTTGACATTCTTAAGTCTAAGCTGATCAGCACCCCCACGCTCAAGTTCTTTGACCTGCAGCGTCCCATTGTCCTCACCTACGACGCCTCTCATTTCGGACTCGGTGCCGCGTGGTCTCTAGTATCTTACAGTGTAGCGTGGCCTTGCCCACAGGAGTAAGAATCTCCCCACCGTAGGCATGCAAGGTTGAGCTCTGAGAAAATATCTGCTCATTAGTTCTTATCTGGTTGAAAAGGGATGTTGACATTACGTTGGTCACCGCCCCCGTGTCGATTTTAGCAGTGAAGGTCGAGTTGTTCACAGTGACCCTGCCCTGCAACAGCTGTCTCCAGGTCCATGACGGCCTGCAGCTGCCTGTCTCCTTCGCGTCCCGCACCATGACCGCCACCGAACAGCACTACGCGCAGATTGAGAAGGAGCTACTGGCCGTGGTGTTTGCCTGCTCCAAATTCCGGGACTACATCGTGGGCAACACTTTCACCGTTGAAACTGACCATCAGCCACTTGTCACCATCCTCAACAAATCGATCCATGTGGCCTCATCACGCCTGCAGCGCATGATGCTGCAGCTCCAGCGCTTCACGTTCACGGTGGTTTATCGTAAGGGCAAGGACATGTTCGTGGCCGACACGTTGTCTCGCGCCCCGCTGACGTCCACCGCTCGCCACCAATATGAAATGTCTGAGTTATTGGTGCTACGATTGAACATCGTCCCCTCGCAGCAGATGAAGTCCCTGGTTGAACACACTACCAATGACCCTGCCCTGCAACAGCTGTCTGCCATCATCCGGCAGGGCTGGCCTGACCGTCGTTCGGCACTGCCGGCTGGTGCCGTGCCCTACTTCCTGATTCGGGACGAGCTCGTACTGCACGACGGCGTGGTGGTGAAGGGTCACAAAGTGGTCGTGCCCGCGGCGCTGCACGACCACTATTTTCAAGTCGCACACCGCGGTCACCCTGGGGCCGAAGCCACCGTGTCTCTCGCCAGGAGCCAGTTCTATTGGCCGGATATGGCCAAATACATCCGGGAGAGGGTCTCCTCGTGTTCCACCTGCAACAGCCTCGCCCCCCATCAGCAGCGTCAGCCGCTTCTACAGCAGCCCGCGCCCGAACTGCCCTGGATGGCGCTTGCCGCTGACATTTTCGAGTGGCGGGGCAAACATTTCCTGGTTCTCGTTGACTCCTACTCCAGCTGGTTTGTGGTCGACCGGCTGCATTCCATGACCTCTTCGGCCGTCATCGACAGGTTGTACCCTCATTTTGGCACTTTTGGCCCCCCGGCAAGCCTGCAGTCGGACAATGGCAGCCAGTTCACGAGCTCCGAGTTTAAAGCGTTCGCTTCCAGATGGAACTTCCGCCATTTCACCAGCAGCCCGGAGTACCCGCAAAGACACGGTTTGGCCGAGCGCGCAGTCCGCAGTGCTAAGCACCTGTTGGAACAGTGTGGTGGCATTAACTCCGACTTCCATCTGGCCCTCCTCAACCTTCGGAACATTTCCCGCGACTCTGCCATGGGTTCACCTGCTCAGCGGCTCATGTCTCGCGCTACCAGACTCCCGCTCCCTGTGGCCCAGCGCTCCCTCATACCCTCCATCCTCCCACCTGCGGCGGTTCAGAAACGCATTGCCTTCAGGCACGACGTCCAGCAGCGTTCCCATGACAGGTCCTGCCACCCGCTGCCGCGCCTCTTCCCCGGTCAAGTTGTCCGTATGCAGACCACTCCCGGTCACTCCAAGCTCGCTACTGTCGTCGGCTCTGCGGGGTCGCCCAGGTCCTATTTCATCGACCACGCTGGAGCCATTTACCGACGGTCCCGCCAGCACCTTCGGCTCGTCAACGAGCCGCGTCCTCCTGCCGCGGATCCCTTTGCTCCCCCACTGCCTGTTTCGCGTCAGGGCGTTGCTCTGCCCGTCCTTCCTGACATGCAACGTTCTGCTCCTCCTCCGCCCCTTCCGTTCCATCCCACTCCGACTAGTCCTCGCTCGCCTGCCCGCGCTCTTCCCGGTCCCGACCTCGCATCCCCTCCGGGTTCGGTGCCGCGGTCTCTTCCGTCTCCTCCCGTTTCTCCCTTTCAGGTTCGTCTTTCCCCGCCGGTGCCTCTTCCTCCTGCAGGGAGGGTGGATGGCGAGACGCGAACCCGGGCGGGACGTCTTGTCAAACCGCCTGACCGCTATGGCGATTTTGTTTAACTATCCTAGCGCATGAGCCGTGGTCGCCATGTCACCATTGTATTTGCCTGTCGTTTCGAAGAGGAAAGATGTAGATGAGATATGCATGTGCCTTTAACAGAGTGACCTCATACCTACTAACCACTCCCCATATCACAAGTATATCTACAACCTCCCCACCCACAGATCGCTCTCTAGTTCCTGTGACAGACCACGTACAGCTAGTGCTATGTGTAATGCTCCAGTATGAATAAAGATAGTAAAGTAACGACGACTCGTTATGAATCCTTTACAGATGTTAAATCCTAGAGCTTTTACTAAAATTACAAACCAATATGGCACACCAGATATCGATCTCTTTGCATCCAGACTAAATCACCACGTACCAATGTATGTCCCTTGGGAACCACACCCTGAGGCAGCAGCGATAGATGCTTTCGCGCTGAACTGGGGGACCTATTTCTTCTATGCTTTTCCCCCCTTCTGCCTTAATCTGTAGGGTACTACGCAAAATACAGATGGACTCTGCTTCAGGTATTTTGATAGTACCAACTGGCCTACACAGCCATGGTTCCCAGTGGTACTCGACATGGTCATCGAAACTCCTATGACCTTTCCCAGTAGCCCAGACCTATTGACGCACCCTGTATCAGGCATAAGTCATCCATGCCATGACAAAATTAACCTACTGGGTTGCAGATTATCAAAAGACCACTGCTGGGACTGGGGTGTCTGACAGGACCATCAACATGATGACACCGTATGTCCACCAGGAAACAATACCTATCGAGCATCAGGAAGTGGGAAAGATACTGCTCGACTACTGGGACAACATACTCATCTGCAACCATAACCAATGTACTGGAGTTCCTGGGGGGCCTTCACCATAATGAAGGATTGAGCTACAGCGCCATCAATACTGCCAGAAGTGCGCTGTCAGCCTACTTAAAACAGGTGCCAGGACAACAGGCCATAGGGTCTCAACCGCTGGTGATCAAACTCATGAGGAGTATCGTCAACTCCAACCCTCTTAGACCTAGGTATACCCAAATCTGGGATGTCAGTGTGGTCCTGACATACCTAAGGGGATGGTCCCCAGCCAGGTCTCACCCTGGAAAAGCTAACCCTGAAAACGGTCATGCTGATGCCACTAGTCTCAGCACAAAGAGTCCAGTCCCTCCA
This sequence comes from Malacoraja senta, assembly GCA_038087875.1. Taxonomy (NCBI): domain Eukaryota; kingdom Metazoa; phylum Chordata; class Chondrichthyes; order Rajiformes; family Rajidae; genus Malacoraja; species Malacoraja senta. Next base: position 47,937 of record JAXLNO010005038.1, read on the forward strand.
CTTACTGCGACTGGACAACATGGTTATAACACCAGACCGGGTCATTCACCATTCAGGAGCTGCTAAAGCAGAGCAAGCCAGGAACTTGAGTCCTAGTTATGGATTTCCGGGCATACCCACCTGACCTATGGTTGTGTGTCATGACTCACTTATTCACTTACATCAACACAACAAGAGATTCTCGAGGGAGAAGGGAAAAAAAAAAAAAAAAAGCCTTATGGGTCAGCCACAAGAAACCTCATGGTTGGGTGTCGAGCCAAACCATCTCGAGATGGCTCAAGCAGGTACTGGGAGCTGCTGGAGTAGATACTGATGTATATACATCTCACTCCACCAGGGCAGCATCCACATCGGCGGCTAAAAGAATGAACATGGTGAAAACGTTCCAGACGTTCTACCACAAGCCGCTAGCAGAACCTGTGTTATTTGCAGAAAGAGTTTTAAAATCTGCAAAAATATATAATTTAAGCCCGGGGGAGCATTTTGTCTTTTGTTATTGTTTAATAGATACCATTATTGTTTACAAACAGATTATGGTTGATTACGATAACATACTTCCTCCCTTGAATGACTTCGGCAGCGAGTGAAGTACGAACTGTTACACGGTTTGAAATCACAGAGCTTTAAAATCTTCACGTAGTCACTCACGTGACTCCGAAGTAAAATAGTAAGATTAAACGAGAACTTACCAGTTTGAAGTTTGATCTGTATTTTATGAGGAGTTACGATGAGGGATTAAGTGCCCTCCGCTCCCACCCTCAATTATAGATCAACTGGTATCTTAGTTCTCCTTTTCTTTACTATGTTTATTTCAATTATTGTGTTTCCTGTGATTCCACACCGCTGCTTTGAAGAATGTCGCGCATGCGTGCTGGACGGGCTCTTCACGTAATCCCTCATTGTAACTCCTCATAAAATACAGATCAAACTTCAAACTGGTAAGTTCTCGTTTAATCTTACTATTTTATACCCTTAATAACTAAACTTAATATAATGATAAAATTTTGGAAAACACTCCCTTTTTCATTAATAGGTAGAATAAATGCTATTAAATGTGCTTCCTACCACAGTTATTATACCTATTTCAATCTATACCAGTATATGTACCAAAATATTTTTTTTCTAAACTGAACGCTAATATTACTAATTTTGTTTGGGATTATAAATCACATAGAATTAAAAAAGAACACTTATGTAAACCAAAAGATGTCGGGGGACTTTCACTCCCAAATTTTTTGTATTACTATTGGGCAATACATATTAAGAATATAATTTACTGGTTGGATAGTTCAACTCAACAGACAGAATGGATAAAAATGGAGAAAGAGGATTGTTATCCTTCTAATATAGGAACAATCCTCTTCTCCCCGAAAAAAATGAACAATACAATATATAAGAAAAACCCAATTATACAAGATACAATAAGAATATGGAAACAAATAAAATTATCCTTAAAATTAAGAAACCTATCATTGTTAACACCGATAGCGAATAATCCTTTATTTAAACCATCTATGATGGATAAAATATATAATCAATGGGAAAGTTTAGGAATTAAAAGGATCGGGGACATGTATGAAATGGGAGATTTATTATCATTTCAACAATTACAATTAAAATTTAAACTGAAAAACACTCATTATTTTAAATATTTTCAGATTTGTAATTTTTTGAAGACATACATACAGGGATATCAAAAAATAACTCCTGATTTACTAGAAGAAGTAATGAATATAAAAGCTGATACACAAAAATTATTGATAACAATTACGAAGGCTACATGGGAAAAGTATTTGACATACATTCACAAGTGTTCGATTAACGCAAGACATAATCTAATCCAATTTAAAATTTTACATAGATTATATTACTCAAAAACAAGATTAAATAAATTTTATCCAAATATATCGCCCATTTGCGATAAATGTTTAACCCAAGACGCAACTATAACACACTCTTTTGTTTCTTGTATAAAACTTCATGGATTTTGGAGTGATATTTTCGAAATATTTACAAAATTGTTTAAGACAAAAATGGAACCCAATAATGAATTGATTATATTTGGGGTAATGGAAGACGGGAACAAATTGAGCTCATCTCAAAAGTCAATTTTTAATTATGGTTTAATAATAGCAAAAAAATTAATATTCAAATTTTGGAAAAATACACCAATACCAACGCTCAAAATGTGGATTGCAAGTATGTTGGATACCGCACATCTTGAGGTAATGCGATTCCTCCTAATAGATAAATTTGACCAATTCATAACGAGTTGGTCTCCATTTGTCGTCTTTTTGGAAACATATGGTGCAACACAGGTGTAACAGCTAATCCGTGACTGGGGATGGTCAAGATTATAAATGATCTCCTTACTTCTATTTTCTTTTCTTCTCTTCTCTTCTTTTATTCTCTTTCTTCTATTTTCTATGTCTTAACTTTCTTTTTTCACTCTTTATTTTTCTTTTTCACACACTATATATCTCACATTTTTCTATTTTTCATTATCTAACTTTTTTCTTTTTCTTCTTTATTACAAAAAAATAAAAAAATAAGCTGTACATAAAAGGTATTATGAAAATATGATTGTATACAATTGTACTTACTTCTAATAAAATAAAAATAAAAAATAAAAAAAAATTTAAAAAGATGGGGCATGTTGGTCGGGATGAGACTAATGTAGATGGGGCATGTTGGTCGGGGTGGGACTAGTATAGATGGGGCATGTTGGTCGAGGTGGGACTAGTGTAGATGGGGCATGTTGGTAGGGGTTGGACTAGTGTAGATGGGGCACGTTGGTCGGAGTGGGACTAGTGTGGATGGGGCATGTTGGTCGTGGTGGGACTAGTGTAGATGGGGCATGTTGGTCGGGGTGAGACTATTGTAGATGGGGCATGTTGGTCGGGGAGGGCCTAGTGTAGATGGGGCATGTTGGTCAAGGTGGGACTAGTGTAGATGGGGCATGTTGGTCGGGGTAGGACGTGTAGATGGGGCATGTTGGTCGGGGTGGGTCTAGTGTAGATGGGGCATGTTGGTCGGGGTGAGACTATTGTAAATGGGGCATGTTCGTCGGGGTGGGACTGGTGTAGATGGGGCATGTTGGTCGGGGTGGGCCTAGTTTAGATAGGGCATGTTGGTCGGGGTGGGACTAGTGTAGATGGGGCATGTTGGTCGAGGTGGGACTAGTGTAGATGGTGCATGTTCGTCGGGCTGGGACGTGTAGATGGGGCATGTTGGTCGGGATGAGACTAATGTAGATGGGGCATGATGGTCGGGGTGGGACTAGTATAGATGGGGCATGTTGGTCGAGGTGGGACTAGTGTAGATGGGGCATGTTGGTAGGGGTTGGATTAGTGTAGATGGGACACGTTGGTCGGGGTAGGACTAGTGTGGATGGGGCATATTGGTCGTGGTGGGACTAGTGTAGATGGGGCATGTTGGTCGGGGTGAGACTATTGTAGATGGGGCATGTTGGTCGGGGAGGGCCTAGTGTAGATGGGGCATGTTGGTCGAGGTGGGACTAGTGTAGATGGGGCATGTTGGTCGGGGTAAGACTTGTGTAGATGGGGCATGTTGGTCGGGATGGGACTAGTGTAGATGGGGCATGTTGGTCGGGATGAGACTAATGTAGATGGGGCATGTTGGTCGGGGTGGGAATTGTGTAGATGGGGCATGTTGGTCGGGGTGGGACTAGTGTGGATGAGGCACGTTGGTCGGGGTGGGACTAATGTAGATGGGGCATGTTGGTCGGGGTGGGACTAGTGTAGATTGGGCATGTTGGTCGTGGTGGGACTAGTGTAGATGGGGCATGTTGGTCGGGGTGGGTCTAGTGTAGATGGGGCATGTTGGTCGGGGAGAGACTAGTGTAGTTGGGGCATGTTGGTCAGGTTGGACTAGTATAGATGGGGCACATTGGTCGGGGTGGGACTAGTGTGGATGGGGCAGGTTGGTCGTGGTGGGACTAGTGTAGATGGGGCATGTTGGTCAGGGTGAGACAATTGTAAATGGGGCATGTTGGTCGGGGTGCGACTAGTGTAGATGGGGCATGTTGGTCGTGGTGGGACTAGTGTAGATGGGGCATGTTGGTCGGGGTAAGACTATTGTAGATGGGGCATGTTGGGCGGGGTGGGACTAGTGTAGATGGGGCATGTTGGTCGAGGTGGGACTAGTGTAGATGGGGCATGTTGGTAGGGGTAACACTAGTGCAGATGGGGCATGTTGGTCGGGGTGGGACTGGTGTAAGTGGGGCATGTTGGTCGGGGTGGGACTAGTGTAGCTGTGGCATGTTGTTCGGGATGGGACATGCAGATGGGGTATGTTGGTCGGGGTGGGTCTAGTGTAGATGGGGCATGTTGGTCGGGGTGGACGTAGTGTTGGTGGGGCATGTTGGTCGGGGTGGGACTAGTGCAGATGGGACATGTTGGTCGGGGTGGGACTAGTGTAGATGGGGCATGTTGGTCGGGGTGGGCCGAGTGTAGATGGGGCATGTTGGTCGGGGTGGGTCTAGTGTAGATGGGGCATGTTGGTGGGGTGGGACTAGTGTAGATGGGGCATGTTGGTCGGGGTTGGACTAGTGTAGATGGGGCACGTTGGTCAGGGTGGGACTAATGTGGATGGGGCATGTTGGTCGGGGTGGGAATAGTGTAGGTGGGGCATGTTGGTCGGGGTGGGACATGTGTAGATGGGGCATGTTGGTCGAGGTGGGACTAGTGTAGATGGGGCATGTAGATAGGGGTGGGACTGGTGTAGATGACGCATGTTGGTTGGGGTGGGACTAGTGCAGATGGGGCATGTTGGTCGGGGTGGGACCAGTGTAGATGGGGCATGTTCGTCAGGATGGGACTAGTGTAGATGGGACTAGTGTAGATGGGGCATGTTGGTCGGGGTGCGACTAGTGTAGATGGGGCATGTTGGTCGGGGTGGGACTAGTGCAGATGGGGCATGTTGGTCGGGGTGGGACTAGTGTAGATGGGTCATGTTGGTCGTGGTGGGCCGAGTGTAGATGGGGCATGTTGGTCGGGGTGGGTCTAGTGTAGATGGGGCATGTTGGTCGGGGTGAGACTAGTGTAGTTGGGGCATGTTGGTCGGGGTTGGACTAGTATAGATGGGGCACATTGGTCGGGGTGGGACTAGTGTGGATGGGGCAGGTTGGTCGTGGTGGGACTAGTGTAGATGGGGCATGTTGGTCAGGGTGAGACAATTGTAGATGGGGCATGTTGGTCGGGGTGCGACTAGTGTAGATGGGGCATGTTGGTCGTGGTGGGACTAGTGTAGATCGGGCATGTTGGTCGGGGTAAGACTATTGTACATGGGGCATGTTGGGCGGGGTGGGACTAGTGTAGATGGGGCATGTTGGTCGAGGTGGGACTAGTGTAGATGGGGCATGTTGCTCGGGGTAACACTAGTGCAGATGGGGCATGTTGGTCGGGGTGGGACTAGTGTAGATGGGGCATGTTGGTCGGGATGAGACTAATGTAGATAGGGCATGTTGGTCGGGGTGGGACTTGTGTAGATGGCGCAGGTTGGTTGGGGTGGGACTTGTGTGGATGGGGCATGTTGATCGGGATGAGACTAATGTAGATGGGGCATGTTGGTCGGGGTGGGACTAGTGTAGATGGGGCATGTTGGTCGGGGTGAGCCTAGTGTAGATGGGGCATGTTGGTCGGGGTGGGACTGGTGTAAGTGGGGCATGTTGGTCGGGGTGGGACTAGTGTAGCTGTGGCATGTTGTTCGGGATGGGACATGCAGATGGGGTATGTTGGTCGGGGTGGGTCTAGTGTAGATGGGGCATGTTGGTCGGGGTGGACCTAGTGTTGGTGGGGCATGTTGGTCGGGGTGGGACTAGTGCAGATGGGACATGTTGGTCGGGGTGGGACTAGTGTAGATGGGGCATGTTGGTCGGTGTGGGCCGAGTGTAGATGGGGCATGTTGGTCGGGGTGGGTCTAGTGTAGATGGGGCATGTTGGTGGGGTGGGACTAGTGTAGATGGGGCATGTTGGTCAGGGTTGGACTAGTGTAGATGGGGCACGTTGGTTGGGGTGGGACTAATGTGGATGGGGCATGTTGGTCGGGGTGGGACTAGTGTAGGTGGGGCATGTTGGTCGGGGTGTGACATGTGTAGATGGGGCATGTTGGTCGAGGTGGGACTAGTGTAGATGGGGCATGTAGATCGGGGTGGGACTGGTGTAGATGACGCATGTTGGTCGGGGTGGGACTAGTGCAGATGGGGCATGTTGGTCGGGGTGGGACCAGTGTAGATGGGGCATGTTGCTCAGGATGGGACTAGTGTAGATGGGACTAGTGTAGATGGGGCATGATGGTCGGGGTGCGACTTGTGTAGATGGGGCATGTTGGTCGGGGTGGGACTAGTGCAGATGGGGCATGTTGGTCGGGGTGGGACTAGTGTAGATGGGGCATGTTGATCAGGATGGGACTAATGTAGATGGGGCATGTTGGTCAGGGTGGGACTAGTGTAGATGAGGCATGTTCGTCGTGGTGGGCCTAGTGTCCTAGAGAGTGACATTGTTAATTCAGAAACAACGGTTCTGAACTTAAAGAAAGGTAACTTTGAGGGTATGAGACGTGAATTGGCCAAGAGTGACTGGCAATTAGTTCTAAAAGGGTTGACGGTGGATATGCAATGGAAGGCATTTAAAGACTGCATGGATGAACTACAAAAAATGTTCATCCCAGTTTGGCAAAAGAATAAATCAGGGAAGGTAGTGCATCCGTGGATAACAAGCGAAATCAGGGATGGTATCAAAGCAAAAGATGATGCGTACAAATTAGCCAGAAAAAGCAGCATACCAGAGGACTGGGAGAAATTCAGAGACCAGCAGAGGAGGACAAAGGGCTTAATTAGGAAAGGGAAAATAGATTATGAAAGAAAACTGGCAGGGAACATAAAAACTGACTGCAAAAGTTTTTATAGATATGTGAAGAGAAAGAGATTAGTTAAAACAAATGTAGGTCCCTTGTGGTCAGAAACAGGTGAATTGATTATGGGGAACAAGGATATGGCGGACCAATTGAATAACTACTTTGGTTCCGTCTTCACCAAGGAAGACATAAATAATCTGCCGGAAATAGCAGGGGACCGCGGGTCAAAGGAGATAGAGGAACTGAGTGAAATCCAGGTTAGTCAGGAAGTGGTGTTGGGTAAATTGAATGGATTAAAGGCCGATAAATCACCAGGGCCAGATAGGCTGCATCCCAGAGTACTTAAGGAAGTAGCTCCAGAAATAGTGGATGCATTAGTGATAATTTTTCAAAACTCTTTAGATTCTGGAGTATTTCCTGAGGATTGGAGGGCAGCAAACGTAACCCCACTTTTTAAGAAGGGAGGGAGAGAAAAAACGGGGAATTACAGACCAGTTAGTCTAACATCGGTAGTGGGGAAACTGCTAGTCAGTTATTAAAGATGGGATAGCAGCACATTTGGAAAGTGGTGAAATCATTGGACAAAGTCAGCATGGATTTACGAAAGGTAAATCATGTCTGACGAATCTTATAGAATTTTTCGAGGATGTAACTAGTGGAGTGGATAGGGGAGAACCAGTGGATGTGTCGTATCTGGACTTTCAGAAGGCTTTCGACAAGGACCCACATAAGAGATTAGTATACAAACCTAAAGCACACGGTATTGGGGGTTCAGTATTGATGTGGATAGAGAACTGGCTGGCAAACAGGAAGCAAAGAGTAGGAGTAAACGGGTCCTTTTCACAATGGCAGGCAGTGACTAGTGGGGTACTGCAAGGCTCAGTGCTGGGACCCCAGCTATTTACAATTTATATTAATGAGCTGGATGAGGGAATTGAAGGCAACATCTCCAAGTTTGCGGATGACACTAAGCTGGGGGGCAGTGTTAGCTGTGAGGAGGATGCTAGAAGACTGCAAGGTGACTTGGATAGGCTGGGTGAGTGGGCAAATGTTTGGCAGATGCAGTATAATGTGGATAAATGTGAGGTTATCCACTTTGGTGGCAAAAACAGGAAAGTAGACTATTATCTAAATGGTGGCCGATTAGGAAAAGGGGAGATGCAGCGAGACCTGGGTGTCATGGTACACCAGTCATTGAAAGTAGGCATGCAGGTGCAGCAGGCAGTGAAGAAAGCGAATGGTATGTTAGCTTTCATAGCAAAAGGATTTGAGTATAGGAGCAGGGAGGTTCTACTGCAGTTGTACAGGGTCTTGGTGAGACCACACCTGGAGTATTGCGTACAGTTTTAGTCTCCAAATCTGAGGAAGGACATTATAGCCATAGAGGGAGTGCAGAGAAGGTTCACCAGACTGATTCCTGGGATGTCAGGTTCATTCATATGAAGAAAGACTGGATAGACTTGGCTTATACTCGCTAGAATTTAGGAGATTGAGAGGGGATCTTATAGAAACGTACAAAATTCTTATGGGATTGGACAGGCTAGATGCAGGAAGATTGTTCCCGATGTTGGGGAAGACCAGGACAAGGTGTCACAGCTTAAGCATAAGGGGGAAATCCTTTAAGACCGAGATGAGAAAAAACTTTTTCACACAGAGAGTGGTGAATCTCTGGAACTCTCTGCCACAGAGGGTAGTTGAGGCCAGTTCATTGGCTATATTTAAGAGGGAGTTAGATGTGGCCCTTGTGGCTAAAGGGATCAGGGGGTATGGAGAGAAGGCAGGTATGGGATACTGAGTTGGATGATCAGCCATGACATATTGAATGGCGGTGCAGGCTCGAAGGGCCGAATGGCCTACTCCTGCACCTATTTTCTATGTATGTATCTAGTGTCGATGGGGCATGTTGGTCGGGGTGGGCCTAATGTAGATGGGGCATGTTCGTCGGGGTGAGACTAATGTGGATGGGGCATGTTGGTCGGGGTGGGACTAGTGTAGATGAGGCATGTTGGTCGGGGTGAGACTATTGTAAATGGGGCATGTTGGTTGGTGTGGGACAAGTGTAGATAGGGCATATTGGTCGAGGTGGGACTAGTGTAGATGGGGCATGTTGGTCGGGGTAAGACTAGTGTAGATGGGGCATGTTGGTCGGGGTGAGACGTGTAGATGGGGCATGTTCGTCGGGGTGGGACTAATGTGGATGGGGCATGTTGGTCGGGGTGAGACTAGTGTAGATGAGGCATGTTGGTCAGGGTGAGACTATTGTAAATGGGGCATGTTGGTTGGGGTGGGACAAGTGCAGATGGGGCATATTGGTTGAGGTGGGACTAGTGTAGATGGGGCATGTTGGTCGGGGTGGGCCTAGTGTAGATGGGGCATGTTGGTCGGGGTGGGCCTAATGTAGATGGGGCATGTTCGTCGGGGTGGGACTAATGTAGATGGGGCATGTTGGTCGGGGTGGGACTAGTGTAGATGAGGCATGTTGGTCGGGGTGAGACTATTGTAAATGGGGCATCTTGGTTGGGGTGGGACAAGTGTAGATGGGGCATATTGGTCGAGGTGGGACTAGTGTAGATGGGGCATGTTGGTCGGGGTAAGTAGTGTAGATGGGGCATGTTGGTCGGGGTGGGACTAGTGTAGATGGGGCATGTTGATCAGGATGGGACTAATGTAGATTGGGCATTTGGTCAGGGTGGGACTAGTGTAGATGGGGCATGTTGGTCGGGGTGGGACTAGTGTAGATGAGACATGTTGGTCGGGGTGGGCGTAGTGTCGATGGGGCATGTTGGTCGGGGTGGGCCTAGTGTAGATGGGGCAAGTTGGTCGGGGTGGGCCTAGTGTAGATGGGGCATGTTGGTCGGGAGGGCCTAGTGTGGATGGGGTATGTTGGGCTGGGGGGGGCCTAGTGTAGATGGGGCATGTTGGTCGGGGTGGGATTAGTGTAGATGGAGCATGTTGGTCGGGATGGGACTAATATAGATGGGGCATGTTGGTCGGGGTGGACCTAGTGTAGATGGGGCATATTGGTCTGGGTGGGACTAGTGTAGATGGGGCATGTTGGTCCGGGTGGGTATAGTGCAGATGGGGCATTTTAGTCGGCGTGGGCCTAGTGTAGATGTGGCATGTTAATCGGGATGGGCCTGGTGTAGATGACGCATGTTGGTCGGGGTGGGACTAGTGAAGATGGGGCATGTTGGTCGGGGTGGGACTAGTGTAGATGGGGCATGTTGGTCGAGGTGGGTCTCGTGTAGATGGGGCATGTTGGTCGGGGTGCGACTAGTGTAGATGGCGCATGTTGGTCGGGGTGGGACTAGTGCAGATGGGGCATGTTGCTCGGGGTGGGACTAGTCTAGATGGGGCATGTTGATCAGGATGGGACTAATGTAGATGGGGCATGTTGGTCGGGGTGGGACTAGTGTAGATAGGGCATGTTGGTCGTGGTGGGCCTAATGTCGATGGGGCATGTTGGTCGGGTTGGGCCTAGTGTAGATGGGGCATGTTCGTCGGGGTGGGACTGGTGTAGATGGGACATGTTCGTCGTGGTGGGACTGGTGTAGATGGGGCATGTTGGTCGGTGTGGGACTAGTGCAGATGGGGCATGTTGGTCGAGGTGGGACTAGTGTAGATGGGGCACGTTGGACAGGGTGGGACTAATGTAGATGGGGCATGTTGGTCGGGGTGGGACTAGTTTAGTTGGGGCATGTTGGTCGGGGTGGGCCTAGTGTAGATGGGGCATGTTGGTCGGGGTGGGCCCAGTGTAGATGGGGCATGTTGGTCAGGGTGGGACTAGTGTAGATGGGGCATGTTGGTCGGGGTGGGACTAGTGTAGCTGGGGCATGTTGGTCGGGTGGGACTAGTGTAGATGGGGCATGTTGGTCGGGGTGAGAATAGTGTAGATGGGGCATGTTGGTCGGGGTGGGTCTAGTGTAGATGGGACATGTTGGTCGGGGTGGGACTAGTGTAGATGGGGCATGTTGGTCGGGGTTGGACTAGTGTAGATGGGGCACGTTGGTCGGTGTGGGACTAGTGAAGATGGGGCATGTTGGTCGGGGTGGGACTAGTGAAGATGGGGCATGTTGGTCGGGTGGGCCTAGTGTGGATGGGGCATGTTGGTCGGGGTGGGCCTAGTGTAGATGAGGCATGTTGGTCTGGGTGGGCCTGGTGTAGATGGGGCATGTTGGTCGGGGTGGGATTAGTGTAGATGGGGCATGTTGGTCTGGGTGGGACTAGTGTAGATGGGGCATGTTGGTCCAGGTGGACCTAGTGCAGATGGGGCATATTAGTCGGGGTGGGCCTAGTGTAGATGTGGCATGTTAGTCGGGGTGGGACTGGTGTAGATGACGCATGTTGGTTGGGGTGGGACTAGTGTAGATGGGGCATGTTGGTCGGGTGGGACTAGTGTAGATGGGGCATGTTGGTCAGGGTGGGACTAGTGTAGATGGGGCACGTTGGACGGGGTGGGACTAATGTAGATGGGGCATGTTGGTCGGGGTGGGACTAGTTTAGTTGGGGCATGTTGGTCGGGGTGGGACTTGTGTAGGTGGGGCATGTTGGTCGGGATGGGACTAGTGTAGATGGGGCATGTTGGTCGGGGTGGGACTAGTGTAGATGGGGCATGTTGGTCGGGGTGGGACTAGTGTAGCTGGGGCATGTTGGTTGGGGTGGGACTAGTGTAGATGGGGCATGTTGGTCGGGGTGGGTCTTGTGTAGATGGGGCATGTTGGTCGGGGTGGGACTAGTGTAGATGGGGCATGTTGGTCGGGGTTGGATTAGTGTAGATGGGGCACGTTGGTCGGTGTGGGACTGGTGAAGATGGGGCATGTTGGTCGGGTGGGTCTTGTGAAGATGGGGCATGTTGGTCGGGGTGAGACTAGTGTAGATGGGGCATGTTGGTCGGGGTGGGACTAGTGTAGATGGGGCATGTTGGTCGGGTTGGGACTAGTGTAGATGGGGCATGTTGGTCGGGGTGGGACTAGTGTAGATGGGGCATGTTGGTCGGGGTGGGACTAGTGTAGATGGGGCATGTTGGTCGGGGTGGGACTAGTGTAGATGGGGCATGTTGGTCGGGGTGGGACTAGTGTAGGTGGGGCATGTTGGTCGGGGTGGGACACTTGTAGATGGGGCTCTTTGGTCGGGGTGGGACTAGTGTAGCTGTGGCATGTTGTTCGGGATGGGAAATGCAGATGGGGTATGTTGGTCGGGTGGGCCTAGTGTAGATGGGGCATGTTGGTCGGGGTGGGCCTAGTGTTGGTGGGGCATGTTGGTCGGGGTGGGCCTAGTGTAGATGGGGCATGTTGGTCGGGGTGGGCCAAGTGTAGATGGGGCATGTTGGTCGGGGTGGGACTAGTGTAGATGAGGCATGTTGGTCGGGGTGTGACTAGTGTAGCTGGGGCATGTTGGTCGGGGTGGGACTAGTGTAGATGGGGCATGTTGGTCGGGCTGAGAATAGTGTAGATGGGGCATGTTGGTCGGGGTGGGTTTAGTGTAGATGGGGCATGTTGGTCGGGGTGGGACTAGTGTAGATGGGGCATGTTGGTCGGGGTTGGTCTAGTGTAGATGGGGCACGTTGGTCTGTGTGGGGCTAGTGAAGATGGGGCATGTTGGTCGGGGTGGGACTAGTGAAGATGGGGCATGTTGGTCGGGTGGGCCTAGTGTGGATGGGGCATGTTGGTCGGGGTGGGCCTAGTGTAGATGGGGCATGTTGGTCGGGGTGGGCCTCGTGTAGATGGGGAATGTTGGTCGGTGTGGGATTAGTGCAGATGGGGCATGTTGGTCTGGGTGTGACTAGTGTAGATGGGGTATGTTGTTCCAGGTGGACTTAGTGCAGATGGGGCATTTTAGTCAGGGTGGGCCTAGTGTAGATGTGGCATGTTAATCGGGGTGGGACTGGTGTAGATGACGCATGTTGGTTGGGGTGGGACTAGTGTAGATGGGGCATGTTGGTCGGGGTGGGACTAGTGTAGATGGGGCATGTTGGTCAGGGTGGGACTAGTGTAGATGGGGCACGTTGGACGGGGTGGGACTAATGTAGATGGGGCATGTTGGTCGGGGTGGCACTAGTTTAGTTGGGGCATGTTGGTCGGGGTGGGACTTGTGTAGATGGGGCATGTTGGTCGGGGTGAGAATAGTGTAGATGGGGCATGTTGGTCGGGGTGGGTCTAGTGTAGTTGGGGCATGTTGGTCGGGGTGCGACTAGTGTAGATGGGGCATGTTGGTCGGGGTTGGATTAGTGTAGATGGGGCACGTTGGTCGGTGTGGGACTGGTGAAGATGGGGCATGGTGGTCGGGGTGGGTCTAGTGAAGATGGGGCATGTTGGTCGGGGTGGGACTAGTATAGATGGGGCATGTTGGTCGGGATGGGACTAGTGTAGATGGGGCATGTTGGTCGGGTTGGGACTAGTGTAGATGGGGCATGTTGGTCGGGGTGGGACTAGTGTAGATGGGGCATGTTGGTCGGGGTTGGGACTAGTGTAGATGGGGCATGTTGGTCGTGGTGGGACTAGTGTAGAATGGGCATGTTGGTCGGGGTGGGACTAGTGTAGGTGGGACATGTTGGTCGGGGTGCGACACTTGTAGATGGGGCTCTTTGGTCGGGGTGGGACTAGTGTAGCTGTGGCATGTTGTTCGGGATGGGACATGCAGATGGGGTATGTTGGTCGGGTGGGCCTAGTGTAGATGGGGCATGTTGGTCGGGGTGGGCCTAGTGTTGGTGGGGCATGTTGGTCGGGGTGGGACTAGTGCAGATGGGGCATGTTGGTCGGGGTGGGTCTAGTGTAGATGGGTCATGTTGGTCGGGGTGGGACGAGTGTAGGTGAGGCATGTTGGTCGGGGTGGGCGTAGCGTCGATGGGGCATGTTGGTCGGGGTGGGCCTAGTGTAGATGGGGCATGTTGGTCGGGGTGGGCCAAGTGTAGATGGGGCATGTTGGTCGGGGTGGGACTAGTGTAGATGGGGCATGTTGGTCGGGGTGGGACTAGTGTAGCTGGGGCATGTTGGTTGGGGTGGGACTAGTGTAGATGGGGCATGTTGGTCGGGCTGAGAATAGTGTAGATGGGGCATGTTGGTCGGGGTAGGTTTAGTGTAGATGGGGCATGTTGGTCGGGGTGGGACTAGTGTAGATGGGGCATGTTGGTCGGGGTTGGTCTAGTGTAGATGGGGCACGTTGGTCTGTGTGGGGCTAGTGAAGATGGGGCATGTTGGTCGGGGTGGGACTAGTGAAGATGGGGCATGTTGGTCGGGTGGGCCTAGTGTGGATGGGGCATATTGGTCGGGGTGGGCCTAGTGTAGATGGGGCATGTTGGTCGGGGTGGGCCTAGTGTAGATGGGGAATGTTGGTCGGGGTGGGATTAGTGTAGATGGGGTATGTTGGTCTGGGTGGGACTAGTGTAGATGGGGCATGTTGTTCCAGGTGGACTTAGTGCAGATGGGGCATATTAGTCAGGGTGGGCCTAGTGTAGATGTGGCATGTTAATCGGGGTGGGACTGGTGTAGATGATGCATGTTGGTTGGGGTGGGTCTAGTGTAGATGGGGCATGTTGGTCGGGGTGGGACTAGTGTAGATGGGGCATGTTGGTCAGGGTTGGACTAGTGTAGATGGGGCACGTTGGACGGGGTGGGACTAATGTAGATGGGGCATGTTGGTCGGGGTGGGACTAGTTTAGTTGGGGCATGTTGGTCGGGGTGGGACTTGTGTAGATGGGGCATGTTGGTCGGGGTGGGACTAGTGTAGATGGGGCATGTTGGTCGGGGTTGGGACTAGTGTAGATGGGGCATGTTGGTCGTGGTGGGACTAGTGTAGAATGGGCATTTTGGTCGGGGTGGGACTAGTGTAGGTGGGGCATGTTGGTCGGGGTGCGACACTTGTAGATGGGGCTCTTTGGTCGGGGTGGGACTAGTGTAGCTGTGGCATGTTGTTCGGGATGGGACATGCAGATGGGGTATGTTGGTCGGGTGGGCCTAGTGTAGATGGGGCATGTTGGTCGGGGTGGGCCTAGTGTTGGTGGGGCATGTTGGTCGGGGTGGGACTAGTGCAGATGGGGCATGTTGGTCGGGGTGGGTCTAGTGTAGATGGGTCATGTTGGTCGGGGTGGGACGAGTGTAGGTGAGGCATGTTGGTCGGGGTGGGCGTAGTGTCGATGGGGCATGTTGGTTAGGGTGGGCCTAGTGTAGATGGGGCATGTTGGTCGGGGTGGGCCAAGTGTAGATGGGGCATGTTGGTCGGGGTGGGACTAGTGTAGATGGGGCATGTTGGTCGGGGTGGGACTAGTGTAGCTGGGGCATGTTGGTTGGGGTGGGACTAGTGTAGATGGGGCATGTTGGTCGGGCTGAGAATAGCGTAGATGGGGCATGTTGGTCGGGGTAGGTTTAGTGTAGATGGGGCATGTTGGTCGGGGTGGGACTAGTGTAGATGGGGCATGTTGGTCGCGGTTGGTCTTGTGTAGATGGGGCACGTTGGTCTGTGTGGGGCTAGTGAAGATGGGGCATGTTGGTCGGGGTGGGACTAGTGAAGATGGGGCATGTTGGTCGGGTGGGCCTAGTGTGGATGGGGCATGTTGGTCGGGGTGGGCCTAGTGTAGATGGGGCATGTTGGTCGGGGTGGGCCTAGTGTAGATGGGGAATGTTGGTCGGGGTGGGATTAGTGTAGATGGGGTATGTTGGTCTGGGTGGGACTAGTGTAGATGGGGCATGTTGTTCCAGGTGGACTTAGTGCAGATGGGGCATATTAGTCAGGGTGGGCCTAGTGTAGATGTGGCATGTTAATCGGGGTGGGACTGGTGTAGATGATGCATGTTGGTTGGGGTGGGTCTAGTGTAGTTGGGGCATGTTGGTCGGGGTGGGACTAGTGTAGATGGGGCATGTTGGTCGGGGTTGGATTAGTGTAGATGGTGCACGTTGGTCGGTGTGGGACTGGTGAAGATGGGGCATGGTTGTCGGGGTGGGTCTAGTGAAGATGGGGCATGTTGGTCGTGGTGGGACTAGTATAGATGGGGCATGTTGGTCGGGATGGGACTAGTGTAGATGGGGCATGTTGGTCGGGTTGGGACTAGTGTAGATGGGGCATGTTGGTCGGGGTGGGACTAGTGTAGATGGGGCATGTTGGTCGGGGTGGGACTAGTGTAGATGGGGCATGTTGGTCGGGGTGGGACACTTGTAGATGGGGCTCTTTGGTCGGGGTGGGACTAGTGTAGCTGTGGCATGTTGTTCGGGATGGGACATGCAGATGGGGTATGTTGGTCGGGGTGGGCCTAGTGTAGATGTGGCATGTTGGTCGGGGTGGGCCTAGTGTAGATGGGGAATGTTGGTCGGGGTGGGATTAGTGTAGATGGGGCATGTTGGTCTGGGTGGGACTAGTGTAGATGGGGCATGTTGTTCCAGGTGGACTTAGTGCAGATGGGGCATATTAGTCAGGGTGGGCCTAGTGTAGATGTGGCATGTTAATCGGGGTGGGTCTGGTGTAGATGACGCATGTTGGTTGGGGTGGGACTAGTGTAGATGGGGCATGTTGGTCAGGGTGGGACTAGTGTAGATGGGGCACGTTGGACGGGGTGGGACTAATGTAGATGGGGCATGTTGGTCGGGGTGGGACTAGCTTAGTTGGGGCATGTTGGTCGGGGTGGGACTTGTGTAGATGGGGCATGTTGGTCGGGGTGAGAATAGTGTAGATGGGGCATGTTGGTCGGGGTGGGTCTAGTGTAGTTGGGGCATGTTGGTCGGGGTGGGACTAGTGTAGATGGGGCATGTTGGTCGGGGTTGGATTAGTGTAGATGGGGCACGTTGGTCGGTGTGGGACTGGTGAAGATGGGGCATGGTGGTCGGGGTGGGTCTAGTGAAGATGGGGCATGTTGCTCGGGGTGGGACTAGTATAGATGGGGCATGTTGGTCGGGATGGGACTAGTGTAGATGGGGCATGTTGGTCGGGGTGGGACACTTGTAGATGGGGCTCTTTGGTCGGGGTGGGACTAGTGTAGCTGTGGCATGTTGTTCGGGATGGGACATGCAGATGGGGTATGTTGGTCGGGGTGGGCCTACTGTAGATGGGGCATGTTGGTCAGGGTGGGCCTAGTGTTGGTGGGGCATGTTGGTCGGGGTGGGACTAGTGCAGATGGGGCATGTTGGTCGGGGTGGGTCTAGTGTAGATGGGCCATGTTGGTCGGGCTGGGATGAGTGTAGGTGAGGCATGTTGGTCGGGGTGGGCGTAGTGTCGATGGGGCATGTTGGTCGGGGTGGGCCTAGTGTAGATGGGGCATGTTGGTCGGGGTGGGCCAAGTGTAGATGGGGCATGTTGGTCGGGGTGGGACTAGTGTAGATGGGGCATGTTGGTCGGGGTGGGACTAGTGTAGCTGGGGCATGTTGGTCGGGGTGGGACTAGTGTAGATGGGACATGTTGGTCGGGGTGAGAATAGTGTAGATGGGGCATGTTGGTCGGGGTGGGTCTAGTGTAGATGGGGCATGTTGGTCGGGGTGGGACTAGTGTAGATGGGGAATGTTGGTCGGGGTTGGACTAGTGTAGATGGGGCACTTTGTTCGGTGTGGGACTAGTGAAGATGGGGCATGTTGGTCGGGGTGGGACTAGTGAAGATGGGGCATGTTGGTCGGGTGGGCCTAGTGTGAATGGGGCATGTTGGTCGGGGTGGGCCTAGTGTAGATGGGGCATGTTGGTCGGGGTGGGACTTGTGTAGATGGGGCATGTTGGTCGGGGTGGGACTAGCGTAGATGGGGCATGTCGGTCGGGGTGGGACTAGTGTAGGTGGCATGTTGGTCGGGGTGGGACTAGTGTAGATGGGGCATGTTGGTCGGGATGAGAATAGTGTAGATGGGGCATGTTGTTCGGGGTGGGTCTAGTGTAGATGGGGAATGTTGGTCGGGGTGGGACTAGTGTAGATGGGGCATGTTGGTCGGGGTGGGACACTTGTAGATGGGGCTCTTTGGTCAGGGTGGGACTAGTGTAGCTGTGGCATGTTGTTCGGGATGGGACATGCAGATGGGGTATGTTGGTCGAGGTGGGCCTAGTGTAGATGGGGCATGTTGGTCGGGGTGGGCCTAGTGTTGGTGGGTCATGTTGGTCGGGGTGGGACTAGTGCAGATGAGGCATGTTGGTCGGGGTGGGTCTAGTGTAGATGGGTCAAGTGTAGATGGGTCATGTTGGTCGGGGTGGGATGAGTGTAGGTGAGGCATGTTGTTCCAGGTGGACCTAGTGCAGATGGGGCATATTAGTCAGGGTGGGCCTAGTGTAGATGTGGCATGTTAATCGGAGTGGGACTGGTGTAGATGACGCATGTTGGTTGGGGTGGGACTAGTGTAGATGGGGCATGTTGGTCGGGGTGGGACTAGTGCAGATGGGGCATGTCGGTCGAGGTGGGACTAGTATAGATGGGGCACTTTGGACGGGGTGGGACTACTGTAGATGGGGCATGTTGGTCGGGTTGGGACTAGATTAGTTGGGGCATGTTGGTCGGGGTGGGACTTTTGTAGATGGGGCATGTTGGTCGGGGTGGGACTAGCGTAGATGGGCATGTCGGTCGGGGTGGGACTAGTGTAGGTGGCATGTTGGTCGGGGTGGGACTAGTGTAAATGGGGCATGTTGGTCGGGATGAGAATAGTGTAGATGGGGCATGTTGTTCGTGGTGGGTCTAGTGTAGATGGGGAATGTTGGTCGGGGTGGGACTAGTGTAGATGGGGCATGTTGGTCGGGGTGGGACACTTGTAGATGGGGCTCTTTGGTCAGGGTGGGACTAGTGTAGCTGTGGCATGTTGTTCGGGATGGGACATGCAGATGGAGTATGTTGGTCGAGGTGGGCCTAGTGTAGATGGGGCATGTTGGTCGGGGTGGGCCTAGTGTTGGTGGGTCATGTTGGTCGGGGTGGGACTAGTGCAGATGGGGCATGTTGGTCGGGGTGGGTCTAGTGTAGATGGGTCATGTTGGTCGGGGTGGGATGAGTGTAGGTGAGGCATGTTGGTCGGGGTGGGCGTAGTGTCGATGGGGCATGTTGGTCGGGGTGGGCCTAGTGTAGATGGGGCATGTTGGTCGGGGTGGGCCAAGTGTAGATGGGGCATGTTGGTCGGGGTGTGACTAGTGTAGATGGGGCATGTTGGTCGGGGTGGGACTAGTGTAGCTGGGGCATGTTGGTCGGGGTGGGACTAGTGTAGATGGGACATGTTGGTCGGGGTGAGAATAGTGTAGATGGGGCATGTTGGTCGGGGTGGGACTAGTGTAGATGGGACATGTTGGTCGGGGTGAGAATAGTGTAGATGGGGCATGTTGGTCGGGGTGGGACTAGTGTAGATGGGGAATGTTGGTCGGGGTTGGACTAGTGTAGATGGGGCACTTTGTTCGGTGTGGGACTAGTGAAGATGGGGCATGTTGGTCGGGGTGGGACTAGTGAAGATGGGGCATGTTGGTCGGGTGGGCCTAGTGTGGATGGGGCATGTTGGTCGGGGTGGGCCTAGTGTAGATGGGGCATGTTGGTCGGGGTGGGCCTAGTGTAGATGGGGCATGTTGGTCGAGGTGGGATTAGTGTAGATGGGGCATGTTGGTCTTGGTGGGACTAGTGTAGATGGGGCATGTTGTTCCAGGTGGACCTAGTGCAGATGGGGCATATTAGTCAGGGTGGGCCTAGTGTAGATGTGGCATGTTAATCGGAGTGGGACTGGTGTAGATGACGCATGTTGGTTGGGGTGGGACTAGTGTAGATGGGGTATGTTGGTCGGGGTGGGACTAGTGTAGATGGGGCATGTTGGTCAGGGTGGGACTAGTGTAGATGGGGCATGTTTGTCGGGGTGAGACTAATGTAAATGGGGCATGTTGGTCGGGGTGTGACTAGTGTAGATAGGGCATGTTGGTCGGGGTGAGACTATTTTAAATGGGGCATGTTGGTCGGGGTGGGACTGGTGTAGATGGGGCATGTTGGTCGGGGTGGGCCTAGTGTAGATGGGGCATGTTCGTCAGGGTGGGACTGGTGTAGATGGGGCATGTTGGTCGGGGTGGGACTAGTGCAGATGGGGCATGTTGGTCGAGGTGGGACTAGTGTAGATGGGGCACTTTGGACGGGGTGGGACTACTGTAGATGGGGCATGTTGATCGGGGTGGGACTAGTTTAGTTGGGGCATGTTGGTCGGGGTGGGACTTGTGTAGATGGGGCATGTTGGTCGGGGTGGGACTAGCGTAGATGGGGCATGTTGGTCGGGGTGGGACTAGTGTAGGTGGCATGTTGGTCGGGGTGGGACTAGTGTAGCTGGGGCATGTTGGTCGGGGTGGGCCAAGTGTAGATGGGGCATGTTGGTCGGGGTGTGACTAGTGTAGATGGGGCATGTTGGTCGGGGTGGGACTAGTGTAGCTGGGGCATGTTGGTCGGGGTGGGACTAGTGTAGATGGGACATGTTGGTCGGGGTGAGAATAGTGTAGATGGGGCATGTTGGTCGGGGTGGGTCTAGTGTAGATGGGGCATGTTGGTCGGGGTGGGACTAGTGTAGATGGGGGATGTTGGTCGGGGTTGGACTAGTGTAGATGGGGCACTTTGATCGGTGTGGGACTAGTGAAGATGGGGCATGTTGGTCGGGGTGGGACTAGTGAAGATGGGGCATGTTGGTCGGGTGGGCCTAGTGTGGATGGGGCATGTTGGTCGGGGTGGGCCGAGTGTAGATGGGGCATGTTGGTCGGGGTGGGCCTAGTGTAGATGGGGCATGTTGGTCGAGGTGGGATTAGTGTAGATGGGGCTCTTTGGTCAGGGTGGGACTAGTGTAGCTGTGGCATGTTGTTCGGGATGGGACATGCAGATGGGGTATGTTGGTCGAGGTGGGCCTAGTGTAGATGGGGCATGTTGGTCGGGGTGGGCCTAGTGTTGGTGGGTCATGTTGGTCGGGGTGGGACTAGTGCAGATGGGGCATGTTGGTCGGGGTGGGTCTAGTGTAGATGGGTCATGTTGGTCGGGGTGGGATGAGTGTAGGTGAGGCATGTTGGTCGAGGTGGGCGTAGTGTCGATGGGGCATGTTGGTCGGGGTGGGCCTAGTGTAGATGGGGCATGTTGGTCGGGGTGGGCCAAGTGTAGATGGGGCATGTTGGTCGGGGTGTGACTAGTGTAGATGGGGCATGTTGGTCGGGGTGGGACTAGTGTAGCTGGGGCATGTTGGTCGGGGTGGGACTAGTGTAGATGGGACATGTTGGTCGGGGTGAGAATAGTGTAGATGGGGCATGTTGGTCGGGGTGGGTCTAGTGTAGATGGGGCATGTTGGTCGGGGTGGGACTAGTGTAGATGGAGAATGTTGGTCGGGGTTGGACTAGTGTAGATGGGGCACTTTGTTCGGTGTGGGACTAGTGAAGATGGGGCATGTTGGTCGGGGTGGGACTAGTGAAGATGGGGCATGTTCGTCGGGTGGGCCTAGTGTGGATGGGGCATGTTTGTCGGGGTGAGACTATTGTAAATGGGGCATGTTGGTCGGGGTGTGACTAGTGTAGATAGGGCATGTTGGTCGGGGTGAGACTATTTTAAATGGGGCATGTTGGTCGGGGTGGGACTGGTGTAGATGGGGCATGTTGGTCGGGGTGGGCCTAGTGTAGATGGGGCATGTTGGTCGGGGTGGGACTGGTGTAGATGGGGCATGTTGGTCGGGGTGGGACTAGTGCAGATGGGGCATGTTGGTCGAGGTGGGACTAGTGTAGATGGGGCACTTTGGACGGGGTGGGACTACTGTAGATGGGGCATGTTGATCGGGGTGGGACTAGTTTAGTTGGGGCATGTTGGTCGGGGTGGGACTTGTGTAGATGGGGCATGTTGGTCGGGGTGGAACTAGCGTAGATGCGGCATGTTGGTCGGGGTGGGACTAGTGTAGGTGGCATGTTGGTCGGGGTGGGACTAGTGTAGCTGGGGCATGTTGGTCGGGGTGGACCAAGTGTAGATGGGGCATGTTGGTCGGGGTGTGACTAGTGTAGATGGGGCATGTTGGTCGGCGTGGGACTAGTGTAGCTGGGGCATGTTGGTCGGGGTGGGACTAGTGTAGATGGGACATGTTGGTCGGGGTGAGAATAGTGTAGATGGGGCATGTTGGTCGGGGTGGGTCTAGTGTAGATGGGGCATGTTGGTCGGGGTGGGACTAGTGTAGATGGGGAATGTTGGTCGGGGTTGGACTAGTGTAGATGGGGCACTTTGTTCGGTGTGGGACTAGTGAAGATGGGGCATGTTGGTCGGGGTGGGACTAGTGAAGATGGGGCATGTTGGTCGGGTGGGCCTAGTGTGGATGGGGCATGTTGGTCGGGGTGGGCCTAGTGTAGATGGGGCATGTTGGTCGGGGTGGGCCTAGTGTAAATGGGGCATGTTGGTCGAGGTGGGATTAGTGTAGATGGGGCATGTTGGTCTGGGTGGGACTAGTATAGATGGGGCATGTTGTTCCAGGTGGACCTAGTGCAGATGGGGCATATTAGTCAGGGTGGGCCTAGTGTAGATGTGGCATGTTAATCGGTGTGGGACTGGTGTAGATGACGCATGTTGGTTGGGGTGGGACTAGGTTAGATGGGGTATGTTGGTCGGGGTGGGACTAGTGTAGATGGGGCATGTTGGTCAGGGTGGGACTAGTGTAGATGGGGCATGTTTGTCGGGGTGAGACTATTGTAAATGGGGCATGTTGGTCGGGGTGTGACTAGTGTAGATAGGGCATGTTGGTCGGGGTGAGACTATTTTAAATGGGGCATGTTGGTCGGGGTGGGACTGGTGTAGATGGGGCATGTTGGTCGGGGTGGGACTAGTGCAGATGGGGCATGTTGGTCGAGGTGGGACTAGTGTAGATGGGGCACTTTGGACGGGGTGGGACTACTGTAGATGGGGCATGTTGTTCGGGGTGGGTCTAGTGTAGATGGGGAATGTTAGTCGGGGTGGGACTAGTGTAGATGGGGCATGTTGGTCGGGGTGGGCCTAGTGTAGATGAGGCATGTTGGTCGGGTGGGCCTACTGTGGATGGGGCATGTTGGTCGGGGTGGGCCTAGTGTAGATTGGGCATGTTGGTCGGGGTGGGCCTAGTGTAGATGGGGCATGTTGGTCGGGGTGGGACTCGTGTTGATAGGGCATGTTGGTCGGGGTGCGACTAGTGTAGATGGGGCATGTTGGTCGGCGTGGGACTAGTGCAGATAGGGCATGTTGGTCGAGGTGGGACTAGTGTAGATGGGGCATGTTGATCAGGATGGGACTAATGTAGATGGGGCATGTTGGTCGGGGTGGGACTAGTGTAGATAAGTCATGTTGATCGTGGTGGGCCTAGTGACGATGGGGCATGTTGGTCGGGGTGGGCCTAGTGTAGATGGGGCATGTTCGTCGGGGTGGGACTAGTATAGATGGGGCACGTTGGTCGGTTTGGGACTAGTGAAGATGGGGCATGTTGGTCGGGGTGGGACTGGTGTAGATGACGCATGTTGGTCGGGGTGGGACTAGTGTAGTTGGGGCATGTTGGTCGGGGTGGGCCTAGTGTCGATGGGGCATGTTGGTCGGCTTGGGCCTAATGTAGATGGGGCATGTTCGTCGGGGTGGGACTAATGTGGATGGGGCATGTTGGTCGGGGTGGGACTAGTGTAGATGGGGCATGTTGGTCGGGGTGGGACTATTGTAAATGGGGCATGTTGGTCGGGGTGGGACTGGTATAGATGGGGCATGTTGGTCGGGGTGGGCCTAGTGTAGATGGGGTATGTTCGTCGGGGTAGGACTAGTGTAGATGGGGCATGTTGGTCGGGGTGGGACTAGTGCAGATGGGGCATGTTGGTCGAGGTGGGACTACTGTAGATGGGGCACGTTGGACAGGGTGGGACTAATGTAGATGCGGCATGTTGGTCGGGGTGGGACTAGTTTAGTTCGGGCATGTTGGTCGGTGTGGGACTTGTGTAGATGGGGCATGTTGGTCGAGGTGGGTCTAGTGTAGATGGGGCATGTTGGTCGGGGTGGGACTAGTGTAGATGGGGCATGTTGGTCGGGGTTGGACTAGTGTAGATGGGGCACGTTGGTCGGTGTGGGATTAGTGTAGATGGGGCATGTTGGTCGAGGTGGGGCTAGTGTAGATGGGGCATGTTGGTCGGGGTAAGTCTAGTGTCTTACCCCGTCTAGTGTAGATGGGGCATGATGGTCGGGGTGTGACTAGTGTAGATGGCGCATGTTGGACTAGTGTAGATGGTGCACGTTGGTCGGTGTGGGACTAGTGTAGATTACCCCGTCTGTTAGACTAGTGTAGGTGGGACATGTTGGCCGGGGTGGGACTAATGTGGATGGGGAATGTTGGTCGGGGTGGGACTTGTGTAGATGGGGCATGTTGGGCTTGGTGAGAATAGAGTAGATGGGGCAAGTTGGTCGGGGTGGGTCTAGTATAGATGGGGCATGTTGGTCCGGGTGGACCTAGTGCAGATGGGGCATATTAGTCGAGGTGGGCCTAGTGTAGATGGGGCATATTGGTCGGGGTTGGACTAGTGTATATGGGGCATGTTGGTCGGGGTGGGACACGTGTAGCTGGGGCACTTTGATCGGGGTTGGACTAGTGTAGCTGTGGCATGTTGTTCGGGATGGGACATGCAGATGGGGTATGTTGGTCGGGGTGAGCCTAGTGTAGATGAGGCATGTTGGTCGGGGTGGGCGTAGTGTCGATGGGGCATGTTGGTCGGGGTGGGCCTAGTTTAGATGGGGCATGTTGGTCGGGGTTGGACTAGTGTAGATGGGGCATGTTGGTCGTGGTGGGACTAGTGTAGATGGGGCATGTTGGTTGGGGTGAGACTATTGTAGATGGGGCATGGTCGGGGTGGGACAAGTGTAGCTGGGGCATGTTGGTCCGGGTGGACCTAGTGCAGATGGGGCATATTAGTCGGGGTGGGCCTAGTGTAGATGTGGCATGTTAATCGGGGTGGGACTGGTGTAGATGACGCATGTTGGTCGGGGTGGGACTAGTGTAGATGGGGCATGTTGCTCGGGGTGGGACTAGTGTAGATGGGCCATGTTGGTCAGGGTGGGACTAGTGTAGATGGGGCATGTTGATCGGGGTGCGACTAGTGTAGATGGGGCATGTTGATCAGGATGGGACTAATGTAGATGGGTCATGTTGGTCGGGATGGGACTAGTGTAGATGAGGCATGTTGGTCGTGGTGGGCCTAGTGTCGATGGGGCATGTTGGTCGGGGTGGGCCTAATATAGATGGGGCATGTTGGTCGGGGTGGGTCTAGTGTAGATGAGGCATGCTGGTCGGGGTGAGACTATTGTAAATGGGGCATGTTGGTCGGGGAGGGACTGGTGTAGATGGGGCATGTTGGTCGGGGTGGGCCTAGTCTAGATGGGGCATGTTCGTCGGGGTGGGACTGGTGTAGATGGGGCATGTTGGTCGGGGTGGGACTAGTGCAGATGGGGCACGTTTGTCGAGGTGGGACTAGTGTAGATGGGGCACTTTGGACGAGGTGGGACTAATGTAGATGGGGCATGTTGGTCGGGTGGGACTAGTTTAGTTGGGGCATGTTGGTCGGGGTAGGACTTGTGTAGATGGGGCATGTTGGTCAGGGTGGGACTAGTGTAGATGGGGCATGTTGGTCGGGGTGGGACTAGTGTAGACGGGGCATGTTGGTCGAGGTGGGACTAGTGTAGCTGGGGCATGTTGGTCGGGGTGGGACTAGTGTAGATGGGGCATGTTGGTCGGGGTGAGACTATTGTAGATGGGGCATGTTGGTCGGGGTGGGACTTGTGTAGATGGGGCATGTTGGTCGAGGTGGGACTAGTGTAGATGGGGCATGTTGGTCGGGGTAAGACTCGTGTAGATGGGGCATGTTGGTCGGGGTGGGACTAGTGTAAATGGAGCATGTTGGTCGGGATGAGACTAATGTAGATGGGGCATGTTGTTCGGGGTGGGCCTTGTGTAGATGGAGCATGTTGGTCGGTTGGGACGTGTAGATGGGGCATGTTGGTCGGGGTGGGACGAGTGCAGATGGGGCATGTTGGTCGGGGTGGGACTAATGTGGATGGGGCGTGTTGGTCGGCATGGGCCTAGTGTAGTTGGGACATGTTGTTCGGGGTGGGACTGGTGTAGATGGGGCATGTTGGTCGGGGTGGGACTAGTGTAGATGGGGCATGTTGGTCAGGGTGGGACTAGTGTAGATGGGACATGTTGGTCGGGGTCGGACTAGTGTAGATGGGGCATGTTGGTCGGGGTGGGTCTAGTGTAGATGGGGCATGTTGGTCGGGAAGGGACTAGTGTAGATGGGGCATGTTGGTCGGGGTTGGACTAGTGTAGATGGGGCACGTTGGTCGGGGTGGGACTAGTGTGGATGGGGCAGGTTGGTCGGGTGGGACTAGTGTAGATGGGGCATGTTGGTCGGGGTGAGACAATTGTAGATGGGGCATGTTGGTCGGGGTGTGACTGGTGTAGATGGGGCATGTTGGTCGAGGTGGGACTAGTGTAGATGGGGCATGTTGGTCGTGGTGGGACTAGTGCAGATGGGGCATGTTGGTTGGGGTGAGACTATTGTAGATGGGGCATGGTCGGGGTGGGACAAGTGTAGCTGGGGCATGTTGGTCCGGGTGGACCTAGTGCAGATGGGGCATATTAGTCGGGGTGGGCCTAGTGTAGATGTGGCATGTTAATCGGGGTGGGACTGGTGTAGATGACGCATGTTGGTCGGGGTGGGACTAGTGTAGATGGGGCATGTTGCTCGGGGTGGGACTAGTGTAGATGGGCCATGTTGGTCAGGGTGGGACTAGTGTAGATGGGGCATGTTGATCGGGGTGCGACTAGTGTAGATGGGGCATGTTAATCGGGGTGGGACTGGTGTAGATGACGCATGTTGGTCGGGGTGGGACTAGTGTAGATGGGGCATGTTGCTCGGGGTGGGACTAGTGTAGATGGGCCATGTTGGTCAGGGTGGGACTAGTGTAGATGGGGCATGTTGATCGGGGTGCGACTAGTGTCGATGGGGCATGTTGATCAGGATGGGACTAATGTAGATGGGTCATGTTGGTCGGGATGGGACTAGTGTAGATGAGGCATGTTGGTCGTGGTGGGCCTAGTGTCGATGGGGCATGTTGGTCGGGGTGGGCCTAATATAGATGGGGCATGTTGGTCGGGGTGGGTCTAGTGTAGATGAGGCATGCTGGTCGGGGTGAGACTATTGTAAATGGGGCATGTTGGTCGGGGTCGGACTGGTGGAGATGGGGCATGTTGGTCGGGGTGTGCCTAGTCTAGATGGGGCATGTTCGTCGGGGTGGGACTGGTGTAGATGGGGCATGTTGGTCGTGGTGGGACTAGTGCAGATGGGGCAGGTTTGTTGAGGTGGGACTAGTGTAGATGGGGCACTTTGGACGAGGTGGGACTAATGTAGATGGGGCATGTTGGTCGGGGTGCGACTAGTTTAGTGGGGGCATGTTGGTCGGAGTAGGACTTGTGTAGATGGGGCATGTTGGTCAGGGTGGGACTAGTGTAGATGGGGCATGTTGGTCGGGGTGTGACTAGTGTAGACGGGGCATGTTGGTCGAGGTGGGACTAGTGAAGCTGGGGCATGTTGGTCGGGGTGGGACTAGTGTAGATGGGGCATGTTGGTCGGGGTGAGAATAGTGTAGATGGGGCATGTTGGTCGGGTTGGGTCTAGTGTAGATGGGACATGTTGGTCGGGGTGGGACTGGTGTAGATGGGGAATGTTGGTCGGGGTGAGACTAGTGTAGATGGGGCATGATGGTACGGGTTGGACTAGTGTAGATGGGGCACGTTGGTCGGGGTGGGACTAGTGTGGATGGGGTTTGTTGGTCGTGGTGGGACTAGTCTAGATGGGGCGTGTTGGTCGGGGTGAGACTATTGTAGATGGGGCATATTGGTCGGGGTGTGACTTGTGTAGATGGGGCATGTTGGTCGAGGTGGGACTAGTGTAGATGGGGCATGTTGGTCGGGGTAAGACTAGTGTAGATGGGGCATGTTGGTCGGGGTGGGACTAGTGTAAATGGAGCATGTTGGTCGGGATGAGACTAATGTAGATGGGGCATGTTAGTCGGGGTGGGCCTTGTGTAGACGGAGCATGTTGGTCGGTTGGGACGTGTAGATGGGGCATGTTGGTCGGGGTGGGACGAGTGCAGATGGGGCATGTTGGTCGGGGTGGGACTAGTGTGGATGGGGCATATTGGTCGGCATGGGCCTAGTGTAGTTGGGACATGTTGTTCGGGGTGGGACTGGTGTAGATGGGGCATGTTGGTCGGGGTGGGACCAGTGTAGATGGGGCACGTTGGTCGGGGTGGGACTAGTGTGGATGGGACATGTTGGTCGGGGTCGGACTAGTGTAGATGGGGCATGTTGGTCGGGGTGAGACAATTGTAGATGGGGCATGTTGGTCGGGGTGTGACTGGTGTAGATGGGGCATGTTGGTCGAGGTGGGACTAGTGTAGATGGGCCATGTTGGTCCGGCTAAGACTAGTGTAAATGGGGCATGTTGGTCTGGGTGGGATTAGTGTAGATGGGGAATGTTGGTCGGGATGATACTAATGTAGATGGGGATGTTGGTCGGGGTGGGCCTAGTGTAGATGGGGCATGTTGGTCGGGTTGGGCCTAATGTAGATGGGGCATGTTGGTCGGGGTGGGACTGGTGTAGATGGGACATGTTGGTCGGGGTGGGAATAGTGTAGATGGGGCAAGTTGGTCGGAGTAAGACTAGTGTAGATGGGGCACGTTGGTCGGGGTAAGACTAGTGTAGATGGGGCATGTTGGTCGGGGTGGGACTAGTGTAGATGGGGCATGTTGGTTGGGATATTAATGTAGATGGGGCATGTAGGTAGGGGTGGGCCTAGTGTAGATGGGGCATGTTGGTCAGGGTGGGACTATTGTAGATGGGGCATGTTGGTCGGGGTGGGACTGGTGTAGATGTGGCATGTTGGTCGGGGAGGGATTAGTGTAGATGGGGCATGTTGGTAGGGGTGTGACTAGTTTAGATGGGGCATGTTGGTCGGGGTGGAACTAGTGTAGATGGGTCATGTTGGTCGGGGTGGGACTAGTGTAGATGGGGCATGTTGGTCGGGGTGGGACTAGTGTAGTTGGGGCATGTTGGTCGGGGTGGGACTAGTGTAGATGGGGCATGTTGGTCGTGGTGGGACTAGTGTAGATGGGGCATGTTGGTCGGGGTGGGACTAGTGTAGATGGGGTATGTTGGTCGGGGTGGGAATAGTGTAACTGGGGCATGTTGGTCGGGGTGGGTCTAGTGTAGATGGGGCATGTTGGTCGGGGTGGGACCAGTGTAGATGGGGCATGTTGGTCGGGGTTGGACTAGTGTAGATGGGGCACGTTGGTCGGGGTGGGACTAGTGTAGATGGGGCATGTTGGTCGGGGTGGGACTAGTGTAGTTGGGGCATGTTGGTCGGGGTGAGACTATTGTAGATGGGGCATGTTGGTCGGGGTGGGACTAGTGTAGCTGGGGCATGTTGGTCGAGGTGGGACTAGTCTAGATGGGGCATGTTGGTCGGAGTAAGACTAGTGTAGATGGGTCATGTTGGTCGGGGTGGGACTTGTGTAGATGGGGCATGTTGGTCGGGATGAGACCAATGTAGATGGGGCATTTTGGTCGGGGTGGGACTAGTGTAGATGGGGCATGTTGGTCGTGGTGGGAATAGTGTAGATGGAGCACGTTGGTCGGAATGGGACTAATGAAGATGGGGCATGTTGGTCTGGTGGGACTAGTGTAGATGGGTCATGTTGGTCGGGGTGGGACTAGTGTAGATGGGGCATGTTGGTCGGGGTGGGACTAGTGTAGATGGGGCATGTTGGTCGGGATGATACTAATGTAGATGGGGTATGTTGGTCGGGGTGGGCCTAGTGTAGATGGGGCATGTTGGTCGGTGTAGCCCTATTGTAGATGGAGCATGTTGGTCGGGGTGGGACTGGTGTAGATGGGGCATGTTGGTCGGGGTGGGACTAGTGTAGATGGGGCATGTTGGTCGGGGTGGGTCTAGTGTAGATGGGGCACGTTGGTCGGGGTGGGACTAGTATAGATGGGGAATGTTGGTCGGGGTGGGACTAGTGTAGTTGGGGCATGTTGGTCGGGGTGAGACTATTGTAGATGGGGCATGTTGGTCGGGGTGGGACTAGTGTAGATGGGGCATGTTGGTCAGGGTGGGACTATTGTAGATGGGGCATGTTGGTCGGGGTGGGACTGGTGTAGATGTGGCATGTTGGTCGGGGAGGGATTAGTGTAGATGGGGCATGTTGGTAGGGGTGGGACTAGTTTAGATGGGGCATGTTGGTCGGGGTGGAACTAGTGTAGATGGGTCATGTTGGTCGGGGTGGGACTAGTGTAGATGGGGCATGTTGGTCGGGGTGGGACTAGTGTAGTTGGGGCATGTTGGTCGGGGTGGGACTAGTGTAGATGGGGCATGTTGGTCGTGGTGGGACTAGTGTAGATGGGGCATGTTGGTCGGGGTGGGACTAGTGTAGATGGGGTATGTTGGTCGGGGTGGGAATAGTGTAACTGGGGCATGTTGGTCGGGGTGGGTCTAGTGTAGATGGGTCATGTTGGTCGGGGTGGGACCAGTGTAGATGGGGCATGTTGGTCGGGGTTGGACTAGTGTAGATGGGGCACGTTGGTCGGGGTGGGACTAGTGTAGATGGGGCATGTTGGTCGGGGTGGGACTAGTGTAGTTGGGGCATGTTGGTCGGGGTGAGACTATTGTAGATGGGGCATGTTGGTCGGGGGGGGACTAGTGTAGCTGGGGCATGTTGGTCGAGGTGGGACTAGTCTAGATGGGGCATGATGGTCGGAGTAAGACTAGTGTAGATGGGTCATGTTGGTCGGGGTGGGACTTGTGTAGATGGGGCATGTTGGTCGGGATGAGACCAATGTAGATGGGGCATTTTGGTCGGGGTGGGACTAGTGTAGATGGGGCATGTTGGTCGTGGTGGGAATAGTGTAGATGGAGCACGTTGGTCGGAATGGGACTAATGAAGATGGGGCATGTTGGTCTGGTGGGACTAGTGTAGATGGGTCATGTTGGTCGGGGTGGGACTAGTGTAGATGGGGCATGTTGGTCGGGGTGGGACTAGTGTAGATGGGGCATGTTGGTCGGGGTGATACTAATGTAGATGGGGTATGTTGGTCGGGGTGGGCCTAGTGTAGATGGGGCATGTTGGTCGGTGTAGCCCTATTGTAGATGGAGCATGTTGGTCGGGGTGGGACTGGTGTAGATGGGGCATGTTGGTCGGGGTGGGACTAGTGTAGATGGGGCATGTTGGTCGGGGTGGGTCTAGTGTAGATGGGGCACGTTGGTCGGGGTGGGACTAGTATAGATGGGGAATGTTGGTCGGGGTGGGACTAGTGTAGTTGGGGCATGTTGGTCGGGGTGAGACTATTGTAGATGGGGCATGTTGGTCGGGGTGGGACTAGTGTAGATGGGGCATGTTGGTCGAGGTGGGACTAGTCTAGATGGGGCATGTTGGTCGGAGTAAGACTATTGTAGATGGGTCATGTTGGTCGGGGTGGGACTTGTGTAGATGGGGCATGTTGGTCGGGATGAGACTAATGTAGGTGGGGCATGTTGGTCGGGGTGGGACTAGTGTAGATGGGGCATGTTGGTCGGGGGGGGAATAGTGTAGATGGAGCACGTTGGTCGGATTGGGACTAATGAAGATGGGGCATGTTGGTCTGGTGGGACTAGTGTAGATGGGGCATGTTGGTCGGGGTGGGACTAGTGTAGATGGGGCATGTTGGTCGGGGTGGGACTAGTGGAGATGGGGCATGTTGATCGGGATGATACTAATGTAGATGGGGTATGTTGGTCGGGGTGGGCCTAGTGTAGATGGGGCATGTTGGTCGGGGTGGCCCTATTGTAGATGGAGCATGTTCGTCGGGGTGGGACTGGTGTAGATGGGGCATGTTGGTCGGGGTGGGACTAGTCTAGATGGGGCATGTTGGTCGGAGTAAGACTAGTGTAGATGGGTCATGTTGGTCGGAGTGGGACTTGTGTAGATGGGGCATGTTGGTCGGGATGAGACTAATGTGGATGGTGCATGTTGGTCGGGGTGGGACTAGTGTAGATGGGGCATGTTGGTCGGGGTGCGAATAGTGTAGATGGAGCACGTTGGTTGGAATGGGACTAATGTAGATGGGGCATGTTGGTCTGGTGGGACTAGTGTAGATGGGGCATGTTGGTCGGGGTGGGACTGGTGTAGATGGGGCATGTTGGTCGGGATGATACTAATGTAGATGGGGATGTTGGTCGGGGTGGGCCTAGTGTAGATGGGGCATGTTGGTCGGGTTGGGCCTAATGTAGATGGGGCATGTTGGTCGGGGTGGGACTGGTGTAGATGGGGCATGTTGGTCGGGGTGGGAATAGTGTAGATGGGGCAAGTTGGTCGGAGTAAGACTAGTGTAGATGGGGCACGTTGGTCGGGGTAAGACTAGTGTAGACGGGGCATGTTGGTCGGGGTGGGACCAGTGTAGATGGGGCATGTTGGTTGGGATATTAATGTAGATGGGGCATGTAGGTAGGGGTGGGCCTACTGTAGATGGGGCATGTTGGTCAGGGTGGGCCTATTGTAGATGGGGCATGTTGGTCGGGGTGGGACTGGTGTAGATGTGGCATGTTGGTCGGGGAGGGATTAGTGTAGATGGGGCATGTTGGTAGGGGTGGGACTAGTTTAGATGGGGCATGTTGGTCGGGGTGGAACTAGTGTAGATGGGTCATGTTGGTCGGGGTGGGACTAGTGTAGATGGGGCATGTTGGTCGGGGTGGGACTAGTGTAGTTGGGGCATGTTGGTCGGGGTGGGACTAGTGTAGATGGGGCATGTTGGTCGTGGTGGGACTAGTGTAGATGGGGCATGTTGGTCGGGGTGGGACTAGTGTAGATGGGTATGTTGGTCGGGGTGGGAATAGTGTAACTGGGGCATGTTGGTCGGGGTGGGTCTAGTGTAGATGGGGCATGTTGGTCGGGGTGGGACCAGTGTAGATGGGGCATGTTGGTCGGGGTTGGACTAGTGTAGATGGGGCACGTTGGTCGGGGTGGGACTAGTGTAGATGGGGCATGTTGGTCGGGGTGGGACTAGTGTAGTTGGGGCATGTTGGTCGGGGTGAGACTATTGTAGATGGGGCATGTTGGTCGGGGTGGGATTAGTGTAGCTGGGGCATGTTGGTCGAGGTGGGACTAGTCTAGATGGGGCATGTTGGTCGGAGTAAGACTAGTGTAGTTGGGTCATGTTGGTCGGGGTGGGACTTGTGTAGATGGGGCATGTTGGTCGGGATGAGACTAATGTAGATGGGGCATTTTGGTCGGGGTGGGACTAGTGTAGATGGGGCATGTTGGTCGTGGTGGGAATAGTGTAGATGGAGCACGTTGGTCGGAATGGGACTAATGAAGATGGGGCATGTTGGTCTGGTGGGACTAGTGTAGATGGGTCATGTTGGTCGGGGTGGGACTAGTGTAGATGGGGCATGTTGGTCGGGGTGGGACTAGTGTAGATGGGGCATGTTGGTCGGGATGATACTAATGTAGATGGGGTATGTTGGTCGGGGTGGGCCTAGTGTAGATGGGGCATGTTGGTCGGGGTGGCCCTATTGTAGATGGAGCATGTTGGTCGGGGTGGGACTGGTGTAGATGGGGCATGTTGGTCGGGGTGGGACTAGTGTAGATGGGGCATGTTGGTCGGGGTGGGACTAGTGTAGCTGGGGCATGTTGGTCGTGGTGGGACTAGTGTAGATGGGGCATGTTGGTCGGGGTGGGACTAGTGTAGATGGGGCATGTTGGTCGGGGTGGGAATAGTGTAACTGGGGCATGTTGATCGGGGTGGGACAAGTGTAGATGGGGCATGTTGGTCGTGGTGGGACCAGTGTAGACGGGGCATGTTGGTCGGGGTTGGTCTAGTGTAGATGGGGCACGTTGGTCGGGGTGGGACTAGTATAGATGGGGCATGTTGGTCGGGGTGGGACTAGTGTAGTTGGGGCATGTTGGTCGGGGTGAGACTATTGTAGATGGGGCATGTTGGTCGGGGTGGGACTAGTGTAGATGGGGCATGTTGGTCGAGGTGGGACTAGTCTAGATGGGGCATGTTGGTCGGAGTAAGACTATTGTAGATGGGTCATGTTGGTCGGGGTGGGACTTGTGTAGATGGGGCATGTTGGTCGGGATGAGACTAATGTAGGTGGGGCATGTTGGTCGGGGTGGGACTAGTGTAGATGGGGCATGTTGGTCGGGGGGGGAATAGTGTAGATGGAGCACGTTGGTCGGAATGGGACTAATGAAGATGGGGCATGTTGGTCTGGTGGGACTAGTGTAGATGGGGCATGTTGGGCGGGGTGGGACTAGTGTAGATGGGGCATGTTGGTCGGGGTGGGACTAGTGGAGATGGGGCATGTTGATCGGGATGATACTAATGTAGATGGGGTATGTTGGTCGGGGTGGGCCTAGTGTAGATGGGGCATGTTGGTCGGGGTGGCCCTATTGTAGATGGAGCATGTTCGTCGGGGTGGGACTGGTGTAGATGGGGCATGTTGGTCGGGGTGGGACTAGTCTAGATGGGGCATGTTGGTCGGAGTAAGACTAGTGTAGATGGGGCATGTTGGTCGGGGTGGGACTAGTGTAGATGGGGCATGTTGGTCGGGGTGGGACTAGTGTAGATGGGGCATGTTGGTCGGGATGATACTAATGTAGATGGGGCATGTTGGTCGGGGTGGGCCTAGTGTAGATGGGGCATGTTGATCGGGGTGGGCCTATTGTAGATGGGGCATGTTGGTCGGGGTGGGACTGGTGTAGATGTGGCATGATGGTCGGGGTGGGACTAGTGTAGATGGGGCATGTTGGTAGCGGTGGGACTAGTGTAGATGGGGCATGTTGGTCTGGGTGGGACTAGTGTAGATGGGTCATGTTGGTCGGGGTGGGACAAGTGTAGATGGGGCATGTTGGTCGGGGCGGGACTAGTGTAGATGGGGCATGTTGGTCGGGGTGGGACTAGTGTAGATGGGCCATGTTGGTCGGGGTGGGACTAGTGTAGATGGGGCATGTTGGTCATGGTGGGACTAGTGTAGATGGGGCATGTTGGTCAGGGTTGGACTAGTGTAGATGGGACACGTTGGTCGGGGTGGGACTAGTGTAGATGGGGCATGTTGGTCGGGGTGGGACTAGTGTAGTTGGGGCATGTTGGTCGGGGTGAGACTATTGTAGATGAGGCATGTTGGTCGGGTTGGGACGAGTGTAGATGGGGCATGTTGGTCGAGGTGGAACTAGTGTAGATGGGGCATGTTGGTCGGAGTAAGACTTCTGTAGATGGGTCATGTTGGTCGGGGTGGGACTTGTGTAGATGGGGCATGTTTGTCGGGATGAGAATAGTGTAGATGGAGCACGTTGGTCGGAATGGGACTAATGTAGATGGGGCATGTTGGTCTGGTGGGATTAGTGTACATGGGGCATGTTGGTCCGGGTGGGACTAGTGTAAATGGGACGTAGGTCGGGGTGGGCCTAGTGTAGATGGGGCATGTTGGTCGGGGTGGGAGTAGTGTATATGGGCATGTTGGTCGGGGTGAGACAATTGTAGATGGGGCATGTTGGTCGGTGTGCGACTAGTGTAGATGGGGCATGTTGGTCGGGGTGGGACTAGTGTAGATGGGGCATGTTGGTCGGGGTGGGACTAGTGTAGATGGGGCATGTTGGTCGGGATGATACTAATGTAGATGGGGTATGTTGGTCGGGGTGGGCCTAGTGTAGATGGGGCATGTTGGTCGGGGTGGTCCTATTGTAGATGGGGCATGTTGGTCGGGGTGGAACTGGTGTAGATGGGGCATGTTGGTCGGGGTGGGAATAGTGTAGATGGGGCATGTTGGTCGGGGTGGGACTAGTGTAGATGGGGCATGTTGGTCGTGGTGGGACTAGAGTAGATGGGGCATGTTGGTCGGGGTGGGACTAGTGTAGATGGGGCATGTTGGTCGGGTGGGTCTAGTGTAGATGGGGCATGTTGGTCGGGGTGAGACTATTGTAGATGAGGCATGATGGTCGAGGTGGGACTAGTGTAGATGGGGCATGTTGGTCGGAGTAAGACTACTGTAGATGGGTCATGTTGGTCGGGGTGGGACTTGTGTAGATGGGGCATGTTTGTCGGGATGAGACTAATGTAGATGGGGCATGTTGGTCGGGGTGGGACTAGTATAGATGGGGCATGTTGGTCGGGGTGGGAATAGTGTAGATGGAGCACGTTGGTCGGAATGGGACTAATGTAGATGGGGCATGTTGGTCTGGTGGGACTAGTGTAGATGGGGCATGTTGGTCCGGGTGGGATTAGTGTAAATGGGATGTTGGTCGGGGTGGGCCTAGTGTAGATGGGGCATGTTGGTCGGGGTGGGACTAGTGTATATGGGCATGTTGGTCGGGGTGAGAAAATTGTAGATGGGGCATGTTGGTCGGTGTGCGACTAGTGTAGATGGGGCATGTTGGTCGGGGTGGGACTAGTGTAGCTGGGGCATGTTGGTCGGGGTGGGACTAGTGTAGATGGGGCATGTTGGTCGGGATGATACTAATGTAGATGGGGTATGTTGGTCGGGGTGGGCCTAGTGTAGATGGGGCATGTTGGTCGGGGTGGTCCAATTGTAGATGGGGCATGTTGGTCGGGGTGGGACTGGTGTAGATGGGGCATGTTGGTCGGGGTGGGAATAGTGTAGATGGGGCATGTTGGTCGGGGTGGGACTAGTGTAGATGGGGCATGTTGGTCGTGGTGGGACTAGTGTAGATGGGGTATGTTGGTCGGGGTGGGACTAGTGTAGATGGGGCATGTTGGTTGGGTGGGACTAGTGTAGATGGGGCATGTTGGTCGTGGTGGGACTAGTGTAGATGGGGCATGTTGGTCGGGGTGGGACTAGTGTAGATGGGGTATGTTGGCTGGAGTGGGAATAGTGTAGATGGGGCATGTTGGTCGGGGTGGGTCTAGTGTAGATGGGGCATGTTGGTCGGGGTGGGACCAGTGTAGATGGGGCATGTTGGTCGGGGTTGGACTAGTGTAGATGGGGCACATTGCTCGGGGTCGGACTAGTGTAGATGGGGCATGTTGGTCGGGGTGGGACTAGTGTAGATGGGGCATGTTGGTCGGGTTGGGCCTAGTGTACATGGGGCATGTTGGTCGGGGAGAAACAATTGTAGATGGGGCATGTTGGTCGGGGTGGGACTAGTGTAGATGGGGCATGTTGGTCGTGGTGGGCCTAGTGTAGATGGGGCATGTTGGTCGGGGTGGGACTAGTGTAGTTGGGGCATGTTGGTCGGAGTAAGACTAGTGTAGATGGGGCATGTTGGTCGGGGTGGGACTAGTGTCGATGGGGCATGTTGGTCGGGGTGGGACTAGTGTAGATAGGGCATGTTGGTCGAGGTGGGACTAGTGTAGATGGGGCATGTTGGTCGGAGTAAGACTAGTGTAGATGGGGCATGTTGGTCGAGGTGGGACTAGTGTAGATGGGGCATGTTGGTCGGAGTAAGACTAGTGTAGATGGGGCATGTTGGTCGGGGTGGGAATATTGTAGATGGGGCATGTTGGTCGGGGTGGGAATAGTGTAGCTGGAGCACATTGATCGGGATGGGACTAATGTAGATGGGGCATGTTGGTCGGGTGGGACTAGTGTAGATGGGGCATGTTGGTCGGGTTGAGACTAGTGTAGATGGGGCTTGTTGGTAGGGGTTGGACTAGTGTAGATGGGGCACGTTGGTCGGGGTGGGACTAGTGTGGATGGGGCATGTTGGTCGTGGTGGGACTAGTGTAGATGAGACGTTGGTCGGGGTGGGACTAATGTAGATGGGGCATGTTGGTCAGGTTGGGACTAGTGTAGATGGAGCATGTTGGTCGGGGTGGGACTAGTGTAGATGGGGCATGTTGGTCGGGGTGGGCCTATTGTAGATGGGGCATGCTGGTCGGGGTGGGACGTGTAGATGGGGCATGTTGGTCAGGATGAGACCAATGTAGATGGGGCATGTTGGTCGGGGTGGGACGTGTAGATGGGGCATGTTGGTCGGGGTGGAATAAGTGTAGATGGGGCATGTTGGTCGGGGTGGGACTCGTGTGGATGGCGCATGTTGGTCGGGTGGGACTAGTGTAGATGGGGCATGTTGTGCGGGTTGTGACTAGTGTAGATGGGGCATGTTCATCGGGGCGGGAATAGTTTAGATGGGGCATGTTGGTCGGGGTAGATCTAGTGTAGATGGGGCATGTTGGTGGGGGTGCAACTAGTGTAGTTGGGGCATGTTGGTCGGGGTGGGTCTGGTGTAGATGGGTCATGTTGGTCAGGGTAGATCTAGTGTGATGGGGCATGTTGGTCGGGGTTGGACTAGTGTAGATGGGGCACGTTGATTGGGGTGGGACTAGTGTAGATGGGGTATGTTGGTCGGGGTGGGACTAGTGTAGATGGGGCATGTTGGTCGGGGTGGGTCTAGTGTAGATGGGGCATGTTGGTCGAGGTGGGCCTATTGTAGATGGGGCATGTTGGTCGAGGTGGGATGTGTAGATGGGGCATGTTGGTCGGGATGAGATTAATGTAGGTGGGGCATGTTGGTCGGGGTGGGACTAGTATAGATGGGGCATGTTGGTCGGGGTGGGAATAGTGTAGATGGAGCACGTTGGTCGGAATGGGACTAATGTAGATGGGGCATGTTGGTCTGGTGGGACAAGTGTAGATGGGGCATGTTGGTCCGGGTGGGATTAGTGTAAATGGGACGTTGGTCGGGGTGGGCCTAGTGTAGATGGGGCATGTTGGTCGGGGTGGGACTAGTGTAGATGGGGCATGTTGGTCGGGGTGGGACTAGTGTAGATGGGGCATGTTGGTCGGGGTGGGACTAGTGTAGATGGGGTATGTTGGCTGGAGTGGGAATAGTGTAGATGGGGCATGTTGGTCGGGGTGGGTCTAGTGTAGATGGGGCATGTTGGTCGGGGTGGGACCAGTGTAGATGGGGCATGTTGGTCGGGGTTGGACTAGTGTAGATGGGGCACATTGCTCGGGGTGGGACTAGTGTAGATGGGGCATGTTGGTCGGGGTGGGACTAGTGTAGATGGGGCATGTTGGTCGGGTTGGGCCTAGTGTACATGGGGCATGTTGGTCGGGGAGAGACAATTGTAGATGGGGCATGTTGGTCGGGGTGGGACTAGTGTAGATGGGGCATGTTGGTCGGGGTGGGCCTAGTGTAGATGGGGCATGTTGGTCGGGGTGGGACAAGTGTAGTTGGGGCATGTTGGTCGGAGTAAGACTAGTGTAGATGGGGCATGTTGGTCAGGGTGGGACTAGTGTCGATGGGGCATGTTGGTCGGGGTGGGACTAGTGTGGATGGGGCATGTTGGTCGTGGTGGGACTAGTGTAGATGAGGCACGTTGGTCGGGGTGGGACTAATGTAGATGGGGCATGTTGGTCAGGGTGGGACTAGTGTAGATGGAGCATGTTGGTCGGGGTGGGACTAGTGTAGATGGGGCATGTTGGTCGGGGTGGGCCTATTGTAGATGGGGCATGCTGGTCGGGGTGGGACGTGTAGATGGGGCATGTTGGTCGGGGTGGGACGTGTAGATGGGGCACGTTGGTCAGGGTGAGACCAATGTAGATGGGGCATGTTGGTCGGAGTGGGACTAGTGTAGATGGGGCATGTTGGTCGGGGTGGGATTAGTGTCGATGGGGAATGTTGGTCGGGGTGGGACTAGTGTAGATGGGGCATGTTGGTCGGGGTGGGACGTGTCGATGGGGCATGTTGGTCGGAGTGGGACTAGTGTGGATGGCACATGTTGGTCGGGTGGGACTAGTGTAGATGGGGCATGTTGTGCGGGTTGTGACTAGTGTAGATGGGGCATGTTCATCGGGGTGGGAATAGTTTAGATGGGGCATGTTGGTCGGGGTAGATCTAGTGTAGATGCGGCATGTTAGTCGGGGTGCGACTAGTGTAGTTGGGGCATGTTGGTCGGGGTGGGTCTGGTGTAGATGGGTCATGTTGGTCGGGGTAGATCTAGTGTGATGGGGCATGTTGGTCGGGGTTGGACTAGTGTAGATGGGGCACGTTGATCGGGGTGGGACTATTGTAGATGGGGCATGTTGGTCGGGGTGGGACTAGTGTAGATGGGGCATGTTGGTCGGGGTGGGACTAGTGTAGATGGGGCATGTTGGTCGAGGTGGGCCTATTGTAGATGGGGCATGTTGGTCGGGGTGGGATGTGTAGATGGGACATGTTGGTCGGGATGAGATTAATGTAGATGGGGCATGTTGGTCGGGGTGGGACTAGTATAGATGGGGCATGTTGGTCGGGGTGGGAATAGTGTAGATGGAGCACGTTGGTCGGAATAGGACTAATGTAGATGGGGTATGTTGGTCTGGTGGGACTAGTGTAGATGGGGCATGTTGGTCCGGGTGGGATTAGTGTAAATGGGACGTTGGTCGGGGTGGGCCTAGTGTAGATGGGGCATGTTGGTCGGGGTGGGACTAGTGTATATGGGCATGTTGGTCGGGATGAGAAAATTGTAGATGGGGCATGTTGGTCGGTGTGCGACTAGTGTAGATGGGGCATGTTGGTCGGGGTGGGACTAGTGCAGCTGGGGCATGTTGGTCGGGGTGGGACTAGTGTAGATAGGGCATGTTGGTCGGGATGATACTAATGTAGATGGGGTATGTTGGTCGGGGTGGGCCTAGTGTAGATGGGGCATGTTGGTTGGGGTGGTCCAATTGTAGATGGGGCATGTTGGTCGGGGTGGGACTGGTGTAGATGGGGCATGTTGGTCGGGGTGGGAATAGTGTAGATGGGGCATGTTGGTCGGGGTGGGACTAGTGTAGATGGGGCATGTTGGTCGTGGTGGGACTAGTGTAGATGGGGCATGTTGGTCGGGGTGGGACTAGTGTAGATGGGGCATGTTGGTCGGGGTGGGACTAGTGTAGATGGGGCATGTTGGTCGTGGTGGGACTAGTGTAGATGGGGCATGTTGGTCGGGGTGGGACTAGTGTAGATGGGGTATGTTGGCTGGAGTGGGAATAGTGTAGATGGGGCATGTTGGTCGGGGTGGGTCTAGTGTAGATGGGGCATGTTGGTCGGGGTGGGACCAGTGTAGATGGGGCATGTTGGTCGGGGTTGGACTAGTGTAGATGGGGCACATTGCTCGGGGTGGGACTAGTGTAGATGGGGCATGTTGGTCGGGGTGGGACTAGTGTAGATGGGGCATGTTGGTTGGGTTGGGCCTAGTGTACATGGGGCATGTTGGTCGGGGAGAGACAATTGTAGATGGGGCATGTTGGTCGGCGTGGGACTAGTGTAGATGGGGCATGTTGGTCGGGGTGGGCCTAGTGTAGATGGGGCATGTTGGTCGGGGTGGGACTAGTGTAGTTGGGGCATGTTGGTCGGAGTAAGACTAGTGTAGATGGGGCATGTTGGTCGGGGTGGGACTAGTGTCGATGGGGCATGTTGGTCGGGGTGGGACTAGTGTAGATAGGGCATGTTGGTCGAGGTGGGACTAGTGTAGATGGGGCATGTTGGTCGGAGTAAGACTAGTGTAGATAGGGCATGTTGGTCGAGGTGGGACTAGTGTAGATGGGGCATGTTGGTCGGAGTAAGACTAGTGTAGATGGGGCATGTTGGTCGGGGTGGGAATATTGTAGATGGGGCATGTTGGTCGGTGTGGGAATAGTGTAGCTGGAGCACATTGATCGGGATGGGACTAATGTAGATGGGGCATGTTGGTCGGGTGGGACTAGTGTAGATGGGGCATGTTGGTCGGGTTGAGACTAGTGTAGATGGGGCTTGTTGGTAGGGGTTGGACTAGTGTAGATGGGGCACGATGGTCGGGGTGGGACTAGTGTGGATGGGGCATGTTGGTCGTGGTGGGACTAGTGTAGATGAGGCACGTTGGTCGGGGTGGGACTAATGTAGATGGGGCATGTTGGTCAGGGTGGGACTAGTGTAGATGGAGCATGTTGGTCGGGGTGGGACTAGTGTAGATGGGGCATGTTGGTCGGGGTGGGCCTATTGTAGATGGGGCATGCTGGTCGGGGTGGGACGTGTAGATGGGGCATGTTGGTCAGGATGAGAACAATGTAGATGGGGCATGTTGGTCGGGGTGGGACTAGTGTAGATGGGGCATGTTGGTCGGGGTGGGACTAGTGTAGATGGGGCATGTTGGTCGGGGTGGGCCTAGTGTAGATGGGGCATGTTGGTCGGGGAGAGATTATTGTAGATGGGGCATGTTGGTCGGGGTGGGACTAGTGTAGATGGGGCATGTTGATCGGGGTGGGCCTAGTGTAGATGGGGCATGTTGGTCGAGGTGGGACTAGTGTAGTTGGGGCATGTTGGTCGGAGTAAGACTAGTGTAGATGGGGCATGTTGGTCGGGGTGGGACTAGTGTCGATGGGGCATGTTGGTCGGGGTGGGACTAGTGTAGATGGGGCATGTTGGTCGGGGTGGGATTAGTGTCGATGGGGAATGTTGGTCGAGGTGGGACTAGTGTAGATGGGGCATGTTGGTCGGGGTGGGACTCGTGTCGATGGGGCATGTTGGTCGGGGTGGGACTAGTGTAGATGGGGCACGTTGATCGGGGTGGGACTAGTGTAGATGGGGCATGTTGGTCGGGGTGGGACTAGTGTAGATGGGGCATGTTGGTCGGGGTGGGTCTATTGTAGATGGGGCATGTTGGTCGAGGTGGGCCTATTGTAGATGGGGCATGTTGGTCGGGGTGGGATGTGTAGATGGGGCATGTTGGTCGGGATGAGATTAATGTAGATGGGGCATGTTGGTCGGGGTGGTCCTATTGTAGATGGGGCATGTTGGTCGGGGTGGGACTGGTGTAGATGGGGCATGTTGGTCGGGGTGGGAATAGTGTAGATGGGGCATGTTGGTCGGGGTGGGACTAGTGTAGATGGGTCATGTTGGTCGTGGTGGGACTAGTGTAGATGGGGCATGTTGGTCGGGGTGGGACTAGTGTAGATGGGGCATGTTGGTCGGGGTGGGACTAGTGTAGATGGGGCATGTTGGTCGTGGTGGGACTAGTGTAGATGGGGCATGTTGGTCAGGGTGGGACTACTGTAGATGGGGTATGTTGGCTGGAGTGGGAATAGTGTAGATGGGGCATGTTGGTCGGGGTGGGACTAGTGTAGATGGGGCATGTTGATCGGGGTGGGCCTAGTGTAGATGGGGCATGTTGGTCGGAGTAAGACTAGTGTAGATGGGGCATGTTGGTCGGGGTGGGAATATTGTAGATGGGGCATCTTGGACGGGGTGGGAATAGTGTAGCTGGAGCACATTGATCGGGATGGGACTAATGTATATGGGGCATGTTGGTCGGGTGGGACTAGTGTAGATGGGGCATGTTGGTCGGGTTGAGACTAGTGTAGATGGGGCTTGTTGGTAGGGGTTGGACTAGTGTAGATGGGGCACGTTGTTCGGGGTGGGACGTGTGGATGGGGCATGTTGGTCGTGGTGGGACTA
Source organism: Malacoraja senta (assembly GCA_038087875.1). NCBI lineage: Eukaryota > Metazoa > Chordata > Chondrichthyes > Rajiformes > Rajidae > Malacoraja > Malacoraja senta. Next base: position 91,172 of record JAXLNO010005038.1, read on the forward strand.
GTGTAGATGAGGCACATTGGTCGGGGTGGGACATGGGGCATGTTGGTCAAGGTGGGACTAGTGTAGATGGAGCATGTTGGTCGGGGTGGGTCTAGTGTAGATGGGGCATGTTGGTCGGGGTGGGCCTATTGTAGATGGGGCATGTTGGTCGGGGTGGGACGTGTAGATGGGGCATGTTGGTCAGGATGAGACCAATGTAGATGGGGCATGTTGGTCGGGGTGGGACTAGTGTAGATGGGGCATGTTGGTCGGGGTGGGATTAGTGTCGATGGGGAATGTTGGTCGGGGTGGGTCTAGTGTAGATGGGGCATGTTGGTCGGGGTGGGACTAGTGTCGATGGGGCATGTTGGTCGGGGTGGAATAAGTGTAGATGGGACATGTTGGTCGGGGTGGGACTAGTGTGGATGGCGCATGTTGGTCGGGGTGGGACTAGTGTAGATGGGGCATGTTGGTCGGGTTGTGACTAGTGTAGATGGGGCATGTTCATCGGGGTGGGAATAGTTTAGATGGGGCATGTTGGTCGGGGTAGATCTAGTGTAGATGGGGCATGTTGGTCGGGGTGCGACTAGTGTAGATGGGGCATGTTGGTCTGGGTGGGAATAGTATACATGGGGCATGTTGGTCGGGGTAGATATAGTGTCGATGGGGCATGTTGGTCGGGGTGGGACTAGTGTAGTTAGGGCATGTTGGTCGGGGTGGGTCTAGTGTAGATGGGTCATGTTGGTCGGGGTAGATCTAGTGTGATGGGGCATGTTGGTCGGGGTTGGACTAGTGTAAATGGGGCACGTTGATCGGGGTGCAACTAGTGTAGATGGGGCATGTTGGTCGGGGTGGGACTAGTGTAGATGGGGCATGTTAGTCGGGGTGGGACTAGTGTAGATGGGGCATGTTGGTCGGGGTGGGCCTATTGTAGATGGGGCATGTTGGTTGGGGTGGGATGTGTAGATGGGGCATGTTGGTCGGGATGAGACTAATGTAGATGGGGCATGTTGGTCGGGGTGGGACTAGTGTAGATGGGGCATGTTGGTCGGGGTGGGACTAGTGTAGATGGGGCATGTTGGTTGTGGTGGGACTAGTGTAGATGGGGCATGTTGGTCGGGGTGGGACTAGTGTAGATGGGGAATGTTGGTTGGAGTGGGAATAGTGTAGATGGGGCATGTTGGTTGGGGTGGGTCTAGTGTAGATGGGGCATGTTGGTCGGGGTGGGACCAGTGTAGATGGGGCATGTTGGTCGGGGTTGGACTAGTGTAGATGGGGCACGTTGCTCGGGGTGGGACTAGTGTAGATGGGGCATGTTGGTCGGGGTGGGACTAGTGTAGATGGGGCATGTTGGTCGGGGTGGGCCTAGTGTAGATGGGGCATCTTGGTCGGGGAGAGACTATTGTAGATGGGGCATGTTGGTCGGGGTGGGACTAGTGTAGATGGGGCATGTTGGTCGGTGTGGGCCTAGTGTAGATGGGGCATGTTGGTCGAGGTGGGACTAGTGTAGATGGGGCATGTTGGTCGGAGTAAGACTAGTGTAGATGGGGCATGTTGGCAGGGGTGGGACTAGTGTCGATGGGGCATGTTGGTCGGGGTGGGACTAGTGTAGATAGGGCATGTTAGTCGAGGTGGGACTAGTGTAGATGGGGCATGTTGGTCGGAGTAAGACTAGTGTAGATGGGGCATGTTGGTCGAGGTGGGACTAGTGTAGATGGGGCATGTTGGTCGGAGTAAGACTAGTGTAGATGGGGCATGTTGGTCGGGGTGGGAATATTGTAGATGGGGCATGTTGGTCGGGGTGGGAATAGTGTAGCTGGAGCACATTGGTCGGGATGGGACTAATGTAGATGGGGCATGTTGGTCGGGTGGGACTAGTGTAGATGGGGCATGTTGGTCGGGTTGAGACCAGTGTAGATGGGGCTTGTTGGTGGGGGTTGGACTAGTGTAGATGGGGCTCGTTGGTCGGGGTGGGACTAGTGTAGATGGGGCATGTTGGTCGGGGTGGGACTAGTGGGGATGGCGCATGTTGGTCGGGGTGGGACTAGTGTAGATGGGGCATGTTGGTCTGGTTGGGACTAGTGTAGATGGGGCATGTTCATTGGGGTGGGAATAGTGTAGATGGGGCATGTTGGTTTGGGTAGATCTAGTGTCGATGGGGCATGTTGGTCGGGGTGGGAATAGTGTACATGGGGCATGTTGGTCGGGGTAGATCTAGTGTCGATGGGGCATGTTGGTCGGGGTGGGACTAGTGTAGTTGGGGCATGTTGGTCGGGGTGGGTCTAGTGTAGATGGGTCATGTTGGTCGGGGTGGGACTAGTGTAGATGGGGCATGTTGGTCGGGGTGGGACTAGTGTAGATGGGGCATGTTGGTCGGGGTGACACTATTGTAGATGGGGCATGTTGGTCGGGGTGAGACTATTGTAGATGGGGCATGTTGGTCGGGGTGGGACTAGTGTAGATGAGGCATGTTGGTCGAGGTGGGACGAGTATAGATGGGGCATGTTGGTCGGGGTGGGACGTGTAGATGGGGCATGTTGGTCGGGATGAGACTAATGTAGATGGGGCATGATGGTCGGGGTGGGTCTAGTGTAGATGGGGCATGTTGGTCGGGGTGGGACTAGTGTAGATGGGGCATGTTGGTAGGGGTTGGACTAGTGTAGATGGGGCACGTTGGTCGGGGTGGGACTAGTGTGGATGGGGCATGTTGGTCGTGGTGGGACTAGTGTGGATGGGGCATGTTGGTCGTGGTGGGACTAGTGTAGATGGGGCATGTTGGTCGGGGTGGGCCTATTGTAGATGGGGCATGTTGGTCGGGGTGGGACTAGTGTAGGTGGGGCATGTTGGTCGGGGTGGGACTAGTGTAGATGCGGCATGTTGGTCGGGGTGGCCCTATTGTAGATGGGGCATGTTGGTCGGGGTGGGACGTGTAGATGGGGCACGTTGGTCGGGATGAGACTAATGTAGATGGGGCATGTTGGTCGTGGTGGGACTAGTGTAGATGGGGCATGTTGGTCGGGGTGGGACTAGTGTAGATGGGTCATGTTGGTCGGGGTGGGACTTGTCTAGGTGGGGCATGTTGGTCGGAGTGGGTCTAGTGTAGATGGGGCACGTTGGTCGGGGTGGGACTAGTGTAGATGGGGCATGTTGGTCGGGGTGGGCCTAGTGTAGATGAGGCATGTTCGTCGGGGTGGAACTAGTGTAGATGGGGGCATGTTGGTCGGGTGGGACTAGTATAGATGGGGCATGTTGGTTGGGATGAGACTAATGTAGATGGGGCATGTTGGTCGGGGTGGGACGTGTAAATGGGTCATGTTGGTCGGGATGCGACTAATGTAGATGGGGCATGTTGGTCGGGGTGGGACTAGTGTAGATGGGGCATGTTGGTTGGGATGATACTAATGTAGATGGGACATATTGGTTGGGGTGGGACTAGAGTAGATGGGGCACTTTGGTCGGGGTGGGACTAGTGTGGATGGGGCAGGTTGGTCGGGGTGGGACTAGTGTGGATGGGGCAAGTTGGTCGGGGTGGGACTAGTGTAGATGGGGCATGTTGGTCGGGTGAGACAATTGTACATGGGGCATGTTGGTCGGGGTGCGACTAGTGTAGATGGGGCATGTTGGTCGAGGTGGGACAAGTGTAGTTGGGGCATGTTGGTCGAGGTAAGACTAGTGTAGATGAGGCATGTTGGTCGGGGTGGGACACGTGTAGATGGGGCACTTTGGTCGGGGTGGGACTAGTGTAGCTGTGGCATGTTGTTCGGGATGGGACATGCAGATGGGGCAAGTTGGTCGGGGTGGGCCTAGTGCAGATGGGGCATGTTGGTCGGGGTGGGACTAATGTAGATGGGGCATATTGATCAGGATGGGACAAATGTACATGGGGCATGTTGGTCGGGGTGGGACGTGTAAATGGGTCATGTTGGTCGGGATGCGACTAATGTAGGTGGGGCATGTTGGTCGGGGTGGGACTAGTGTAGATGGGGCATGTTGGTTGGGATGATACTAATGTAGATGGGGCATATTGGTTGGGGTGGGACTAGAGTAGATGGGGCACTTTGGTCGGGGTGGGACTAGTGTGGATGGGGCAGGTTGGTCGGGGTGGGACTAGTGTGGATGGGGCAAGTTGGTCGGGGTGGGACTAGTGTAGATGGGGCATGTTGGTCGGGTGAGACAATTGTACATGGGGCATGTTGGTCGGGGTGCGACTAGTGTAGATGGGGCATGTTGGTCGAGGTGGGACAAGTGTAGTTGGGGCATGTTGGTCGAGGTAAGACTAGTGTAGATGAGGCATGTTGGTCGGGGTGGGACACGTGTAGATGGGGCACTTTGGTCGGGGTGGGACTAGTGTAGCTGTGGCATGTTGTTCGGGATGGGACATGCAGATGGGGCAAGTTGGTCGGGGTGGGCCTAGTGCAGATGGGGCATGTTGGTCGGGGTGGGACTAATGTAGATGGGGCATATTGATCAGGATGGGACTAATGTACATGGGGCATGTTGTTCGGGGTGGGACTAGTGTAGATGAGGCATGTTGGTCATGGTGGGCCTAGTGTCGCTGGGGCATGTTGGTCGGGGTGGGCCTAGTGTAGATGGGGCATGTTCGTCGGGGTTGGACTAGTGTAGATGGGGCATGTTCGTCGGGGTGGGACTAGTGTAGATGGGGCATGTAGGTCGGGGTGGGACTAGTGCAGATGGGGTATGTTGGTCGATGTGGGACTAGTGTAGATGGGGCAGGTTGGTCGGTGTGGGACTAATGTAGATGGCGCATGTTGGTTGGGGTGGACCTAGTGTAGATGGGACATGTTGGTCGGGGTGGGACTGGTGTAGATGGGGCATGTTGGTCGGGGTGAGACTAGTGTAGATGAGGCATGTTGGTAGGGGATGGACTAGTTTAGATGGGGCACGTTGGTCGGGGTGGGACTAGTGTGGATGGGGCATGTTGGTCGTGGTGGGACTAGTGTAGATGGGGCATGTTGGTCGGGGTGAGACTATTGTAGATGGGGCATGTTTGTCGGTGTGGGACTAGTGTAGATGGGGCATGTTGGTCGAGGTGGGACTATTGTTGATGGGGCATGTTGGTCGGGGTAAGACTAGTGTAGATGGGTAATGTTGGTCGGGGTGGGACTAGTGTAAATGGGGCATGTTGGGCTGGATGAGACTAATGTAGATGGGGCATGTTGGTCGGGGTGGGACTGGTGTAGATGGGGCTTGTTGGTCGGGGTGGGACTAGCGCAGATGGGGCATGTTGGTCGGGGTGGGACTGGTGTAGATGGGGCATGTTGCTCGGGGTGGGACTAGTGTAGATGGGGCATGTTTGTCGGGGTAGGACTAGTGAGGATGGGGCAGGTCGGTCGGGGTGGGACTAGTGTAGATGGGGCATGTTGGTCGGGGTGAGACAATTGTAGATGGGTCTTGTTGGTCGGGTTAAGACTAGTGTAGATGGGGCATGTTGGTCTGCGCGGGACTAGTGTAGATGGGGCATGTTGGTCCGGGTGGGCCAAGTGCAGATGGGGCATATTAGTCGGGTGAGCCTAGTGTAGATGGGGCATGTTGGTCGGGGTGGGCCTAGTGTAGATGGGGCATGTTGGTCGTGGTGGGCCTAGTATCGATGGGGCATGTTGGTCGGAGTGGGCCTAGTGTAGATGGGTCATGTTCGTCGGGGTGGGACTAGTGTAGATGGGGCATGTTCGTCGGGGTGGGACTAGTGTAGATGGGGCATGTTGGTCGGGGTGGGACTAGTGCAGATGGGGCATGTTGGTCGAGGTGGGACTAGTGTAGATGGGGCAGGTTGGTCGCGGTGGGTCTAATGTAGATGGGGCATGTTGGTCGGGGTGGACCTAGTGTAGATGGGACATGTTGGTCGGGGTGGGACTGGTATAGATGGGGCATGTTGGTCGGGGTGAGACTAGTGTAGATGGGGCATGTTGGTAGGGGATGGACTAGTTTAGATGGGGCACATTGGTCGGGGCGGGGCTAGTGTGGATGGGGCATGTTGGTCATGGTGGGACTAGTGTAGATGGGGCATGTTGGTCAGGGTGAGACTATTGTAGATAGGGCATGTTGGTCGGGGTGGGACTAGTGTAGATGGGGCATGTTGGTCGAGTTGGGACTATTGTAGATGGGGCATGTTGGTCGGGGTAAGACTAGTGTAGATGGGGCATGTTGGTCGGGGTGGGACTAGTGTAAATGGGGCATGTTGGTTGGGATGAGTCTAATGTAGATGTGGCATGTTGGTCGGGGTGGAACTTGTGTAGATGGAGCATGTTGTTCGGGGTGGGACTAGTGTAGATGGGGCATGTTGGTCGGGGTGAGCCCAGTGTAGATGGGGCATGTTCGTCGGGGTGGGACTGGTGTAGATGGGGCATGTTGGTCGGGGTGGGACTAGGGCACATGGGGCATGTTCGTCTGGGTGGGACTGTGGATGTAAATTTTGAATAAACGCTGTAAGATTGTTCTGTGAAGGTAAAATGGTTTGGCCAGGTGGACTGGATTGAAACATAAAATGTCTGCTGACCAAAATTGCTGAAAATGTAGCTGCAGGGGTGAGGAAATTGTGGTCAGGAGAAATTCACATTGTCCTGCTGTTACTGCATATTGGCGACTATGGTATTAACTGTACCCGTCTGACTGAGATAGCTGGCTCTCAGAAGTCTTTTTTTTGAAAATAGTTTTTATTGGAGATAAGTACACAACCTATTAACATCATTACAGTCTTACATTTTTGAATTGATAATATTGTCAATTATTATTACATTGTCTCCAATACCTTTTGCCTTTTTTTTTTAAACTAGATAGAACTAAAAAGATAGATGAAGTAAAGAAAGAAAAGAGAGAAGAAAAGAGAGAAAAAAAATAAAAATAAAGGGAAAAAAAATATATATATATATATATATATAAAAAATAAAATAAAAAAAGAGAAAGATAGTTAAAGAAGAATGGAAAAATTTATTAAAATAAAAAACTTCATTCGAGATATATTCGTACATTTCAGAGTATAGCATTTCATCCATTCTTTAGCCCGAGTGTTAGTCAGGTTCCTGTGCTGAACCATTCTGACCCTTTAAATAATCAATAAAGGGAGACCATGTTCCAACGAATAATTCCTGTTTGTCCAACAGGGAAAATCTGATTCTTTCCACGTTTAAGGTCTCCGTCATTTCCATAATCCACATTTTGATTGTGGGGATTATAGGGCCTTTCCAAAATTTTAGAATTAATTTTTTTCCTGTTATTATACAATAATCAATAAAGTTTCTTTGTGTTGTTGTAAATGTTTGATTTTACTTCGGAGTCACGTGAGTGACTACGTGAAGAACCCCGCCAGTGCGCCTGCGCGTCATTACGTCAGACGCCTTGACGCAAACGGACGTGAGGAGCAGAGCTCCTCGAGTGGATTTGTAGTTTTTCAACTACAAGGTAAGTAAAAACTTTTTTCAGGTTTTCCAGGTCCGTTTACTGTGGGTCTATGGGGATTTTTTCCACAGACGCCATGGAAAAAACGGACAGGGGGAAGAGGCGAGCGACACAGCCGACAGAAGTCGGGAAAGTCGGGAGTCCGCGGTTAGAGACCAACCGCCTCTAAACCCCGGTACAGTCGCCAGCGGTGAGCATAGCGACTGTGGACCTGGGGCTGGTGAAAACACTGTCAGCGCCTGTCGGGCAAAAGACACAGTTTAAATCCCAACGGCCCACGGAGGGAGTCCCAGGCAATGTAAGTAGCTCCAGGGCTAGATATTGCCCAAATAGAAAGCCTTTTACATAGGCTGTTGGAGGAAAGTTCACTCAGGGAGGAGTGTACTGAAAGCAAGCTGCTGGAAACAGCTCAAACAGCTCCTGGTACAGGGCTAGATACTGCTTTCGAGCATGTTGCCCAAATAGAAAGTCTTTTACATAGGCTGTTGGAGCAAAGTTCACTCAGGAAAGAGTGTACTGTAATCCAAGCTGCAGGAGCAGCTTAACAGCACCTGGCTCAGGGCTGATGGAATGCACCCTCAGGAAGAGGAGCGTGCTACGGGTCATGAGATTTCAGACCCCGACTCTGACGGTGAGGCTGTACAAGGCGATGAACGGCAGCTGCCAGATGTTCCACTCCTGGCAGTAGGATTCGCTGCCCCGTCAGGGTCAGGAGAGCCATTAGAAGAAGAACTGGCCTCCTTAATAAATTACTTGGTTTACCATTAGCTGGAACAGCAGGAAATGGATGAGACTGCAAGAAGTAACTGTGGGCAGCAGTGAATCAAATTATCTGGAATCAGTTGCAGAGAATATTAAAGCTGCTGGGTTCTGGAATAACTGCTTTTGCCAGAATAGCAGAAAAAAGCCAAGAGATGACGGAGTTGCATCAGGAAACACTGGGGTTGCTATGCAGCACCCACTTCGAGACAATTGTCTGAGGAAAAGTGTGATACGGCCTACTATGAATCCAAAATTCGCAGCTTACTCTTTGGAGAGGATCTCGGGAGAGATATTAAAGAGTTGGAAGATGAAGCGAAAACAGGATTGATGAAGACATCAATGGTTGTGAAGTCTGTAAAGAGGAAGTATCCTTTCAGACGTCATACGGATCCTGGACCAAGTCGCTCATCAATGCAGGGACGTAGTTGGAGGCCTGCAGCGGGAGCAAGAACCAGTGGGCGTGCTTCCGGGAGAACCCAGGAATCTCAGGGTACTCAAATGACTCAAGAGGTAGGTGGACCTGGTTCTCATGAGAACATACTAACTGGATTAAGTCCAAAAGTTGGAGGCAGGTTACATTTCTTTTATAATAATTGGAAGAAAATTACTTCAGAATGTGGTAATCCTGAATCATATACAAGGATTTTGAATTGAATTCAATCCAAATTATGATTTGCCTGTTCAGCATGTTCCTAGCCGAACTCTGCACTTTGTACAAAAAGAAGTGATGGAGGTTCAGGTTGCACTTGAAACCCTATATAAAAAAGGGGTTATTGAAAAAAAAATCAGTCTACCAAAATCACCAATTTGTGTGAAATATATTCCCTCGATCAAAAAAGGATGGAGGATGTAGGATTATTCTAGATTTGACAAATCTGAATCCTTTTGTGCAATTTAGACATTTTAAATGGAAACATTTGTGACTGCCAAACAGCTTATTTCAGAAGCATGTTATATGGCAAATATAGACTTGAAAGATGCATATTATTCAGTGTCTGTTCATTCAGAAGATAGGAAGTATCTTAAATTTAAATGGATGAACCAGTTGTGGCAGTTCAAAGCTCTGCCTAATGGGTTAACATCTGCACCCAGAATATTCACAAAATTGTTAAAACCAATTCTGGGTTTGCTGAGAAGCCAGGGGCATGTACTCATGGCATATTTGGATGATGTCTTGATTATAGGAAAGACAAAACAGTCAACAGAAGCATCTGTTGCAGTTGTGAAATCAACTTTTGAAAATTTGGGGTTTCTAATTCATCCAAAGAAATCTAGGTTAACACCATGTACCTCTATTAATTATTTGGGGTTTGTAGATGAGATATGCATGTGCCTTTAACATAGTGACCTCATACCTACTAACCACTCCCCATATCACAAGTATATCTACAACCTCCCCACCCACAGATCGCTCTCTAGTTCCTGTGACAGACCACGTACAGCTAGTGCAATGTGTAATGCTCCAGTATGAATAAAGATAGTAAAGTAACGATGCCTCGTTATGAATCCTTTACATGGTGTCAAATAACTTACCTTGCGCCTCCTGTTTATCGGTTTATCATTGGATTTTGTCCCAGTTTTTTGTTTCCCCCGCCCTCCTGTCTCTTTGTCATGGCCTCTTCTGCCCGTAAGCCCGATGTGCTCGTTTTTGATTTAGACATCGCCCTTCGATGGGACGTATTCAAACGTGACTTTGAACACTATTTCACGATCGCTCATCCTGACGCCACCCCCGCTCTCAAAGCCTCTCTGCTTCTCAACTTGGCTGGTCCCGAGGCCCTGACTCGCTCCGACTTCTTCGTCTATGCTGATGGAGAATCAGCTCGGGACCCGGTATGTCTGTTGGCTAAGTTTGACGCTATTTGTGACATTCCGACTAATTGCATCTTAGAACGTTTTAAACTGTTCGCACGGCGTCAGCTCCCTGGGGAATCTGCTGAGAACTATGTCATTGCGCTGCGGCACCTCGGAAGGCTCTGCCGCCTCCACGCGTGGAACCCCGATGAGATTCTCAGGGACCTTCTGGTTTACGGTCTCCGTGATGAGAAGCTCAGGGCCGAACTTCTGCGCAAGCCGGATCTGACTTTAGCCGATGCTATGCACGCTACTCGCTTAGCTGAAGCTGTTTCCTCGGCGGCGTCGCCGGCTGAGCAGGCGATCATCTTTGCCAGCACTCCCAGTCATCTCATGAACACACCCCAGTCGCGACCCCCAGGGTCGCTCGCTGCTCGAGGGGGACGTGCCCCGGGGTTCGGTGCTGCTACAGGGGGAGGTACCCGGCAAAGGTGCCCTAATTGCAACTTCACAACTCATCAATTCAATGTGTGCCCTGCTTTGGGAAAAACGTGTGATGTCTGCAAAAAATTGAACCATTTTGCTGCGGCTTGTCGTTCCCGTGGGAAGCCTGTCGCTGCTCGAAGGGGAAATTTAAACAACCTTCTACAAGCTGACAATGAACTCAGCTCCCAGTGCTATTCCGATGAACATTCTGTTTCTGCATCTGACTCCTCTCAGGGGGAGACCAACTTGTTTACCGTGTTGGACGCACCTGCTATGATAACGGATCCTTCTGTGCAAGTCACTGTGAACAACTCGACCTTCACTGCTAAGATCGACACGGGGGCGGTGACCAACGTAATGTCAACATCCCTTTTCAACCAGATAAGAACTAATGAGCAGATATTTTCCCAGAGCTCAACCTTGCATGCCTACGGTGGGGAGATTCTTACTCCTGTGGGCAAGGCCACGCTACGCTGTAAGATACTAGAGACCTCTCGGCCCCTCACCTTCTATCTCCTCAATCGAAAACGCATTCCCCTGCTGGGGATCCAGGCATGCCAGGAAATGGGACTGGTGTACTTCCACCGGGACATCCACCAGGTGCAGACTCTTATGGACCCGCTGGCCGATTATCCCGACTGCTTTGATGATAAGCTAGGCAAACTACCCTGCAGCTACAAGATTGTAGTGGACCATAAGATCGTTCCTGTGGTCCATGCTCCTCACCGTGTCTCCTTCGCCATGAAGGACAGAGTGGAGGCGACCCTACACAGTATGGTACAAATGGGCGTCCTAAAGGCGGTCGTCGAGCCCACCAGCTGGGTCTCTTCCATGGTTGTTGCTGCTAAAAAGGACATGAGCGAGATACGCATCTGCATCAACCCCAAAGACCTCAACCTGGCCATTCGACGCCCTCACTACCCTATGAGAACGGTGGAAGACGTCGCTGCACAGGTTGGTCCAGCAACGGTTTTTTCTGTCCTCGATGCCAAAAGCTCCTTCTGGCAGATACCACTGGACGAGCGGTCGTCCATTTTGACAACTTTCGCCACCCCCTACGGAAGGTTTCGGTTCCTCCGAATGCCATTCGGGATCAACTCTGCCAGCGAGGTATTTCAGCGGACAATGGAGCAGTTGTTTTTAGGTCTACCTTGCGCCATAATTGTTGACGACATCCTCGTTTACGGTAAGGACGTTGCCGAACACGATGTCAACCTCCGCCAGGTCCTGGACCGGGCCCGGCAAATCAACTTGAAACTGAACCCCAAGAAGTGCCGATTCCGCGTCTCGGAGGTCACCTATGTTGGACATGTATTCACCTCTGAGGGATTAAAGCCAGACCCGCAGAAAACGGCTGCCATCTCAGGGATGCCCCCTCCTACCAATGTGGCAGGCCTGCAACGCTTCCTCAGCTTGGTAAACTACCTGGGGAAGTTCATCCCCGACCTCAGCGAGCTCAGCGCTCCCCTGAGGGATCTGATCAAAAAGGACACGTCCTGGCTTTGGTTACCCAACCATCAGAAGGCATTTGACATTCTCAAGCCTAAGCTGATCAGCACCCCCACGCTCAAGTTCTTTGACCTGCAGCGTCCCATTGTCCTCACCTGCGACGCCTCTCAGTTCGGACTCGGTGCCGCCTGTCTCCAGGTCCATGACGGCCTGCAGCTGCCTATCTCCTTCGCGTCCCGCACCATGACCGTCACCGAACAGCACTACGCGCAGATTGAGAAGGAGCTACTGGCCGTGGTGTTTGCCTGCTCCAAATTCCGGGACTACATCGTGGGCAACACTTTCACCGTTGAAACTGACCATCAGCCACTTGTCACCATCCTCAACAAGTCGATCCATGTGGCCTCATCACGCCTGCAGCGCATGATGCTGCAGCTCCAGCGCTTCACGTTCACGGTGGTTTATCGTAAGGGCAAGGACATGTTCGTGGCCGACACGTTGTCTCGCGCCCCGCTGACGTCCACCGCTCGCCACCAATATGAAATGTCTGAGCTATTGGTGCTACGATTGAACATCGTCCCCTCACAGCAGATGAAGTCCCTGGTTGAACACACTACCAATGACCCTGCCCTGCAACAGCTGTCTGCCGTCATCCGGCAGGGCTGGCCTGACCGTCGTTCGGCACTGCCGGCTGGTGCCGTGCTCTACTTCCTGATTCGGGACGAGCTCGTACTGCACGATGGCGTGGTGGTGAAGGGTCACACCGCGCTGCACGACCACTATTTTCAAGTCGCACACCGCGGTCATCCTGGGGCCGAAGCCACCGTGTCTCTCGCCAGGAGCCAGTTCTATTGGCCGGATATGGCCAAATACATCCGGGAGAGGGTCTCCTCGTGTTCCACCTGCAACAGCCTCGCCCCCCATCAGCAGCGTCAGCCGCTTCTACAGCAGCCCGCGCCCGAACTGCCCTGGATGGCGCTTGCCGCTGACATTTTCGAGTGGCGGGGCAAACATTTCCTGGTTCTCGTTGACTCCTACTCCAGCTGGTTTGTGGTCGACCGGCTGCATTCCATGACCTCTTCGGCCGTCATCGATAGGTTGTACCCTCATTTTGGCACTTTTGGCCCCCCGGCAAGCCTGCAGTCGGACAATGGCAGCCAGTTCACGAGCTCCGAGTTTAAAGCGTTCGCTTCCAGATGGAACTTCCGCCATTTCACCAGCAGCCCGGAGTACCCGCAAAGCAACGGTTTGGCCGAGCGCGCAGTCCGCAGCGCGAAGCACCTGTTGGAACAGTGTGGTGGCATTAACTCCGACTTCCATCTGGCCCTCCTCAACCTTCGGAACATTTCCCGCGACTCTGCCATGGGTTCACCTGCTCGGCGGCTCATGTCTCGCGCTACCAGACTCCCGCTCCCTGTGGCCCAGCGCTCCCTCATACCCTCCATCTTCCCACCTGCGGCGGTTCAGAAACGCATTGCCTTCAGGCACGACGTCCAACAGCGTTCCCATGACAGGTCCTGCCACCCGCTGCCGCGCCTCTTCCCCGGTCAAGTTGTCCGTATGCAGACCGCTCCCGGTCACTCCAAGCTCGCTACTGTCGTCGGCTCTGCGGGGTCGCCCAGGTCCTATCTCGTCGACCACGCTGGAGCCATTTACCGCCGGTCCCGCCAGCACCTTCGGCTCGTCAACGAGCCGCGTCCTCCTGCCGCGGATCCCTTTGCTCCCCCACTGCCTGTTTCGCGTCAGGGCGTTGCTCTGCCCGTCCTTCCTGACATGCAACGTTCTGCTCCTCCTCAGCCCCTTCCGTTCCACCCCACTCCGGCTAGTCCTCGCTCGCCTGCCCGCGCTCTTCCCGGTCCCGACCTCGCATCCCCTCCGGGTTCGGTGCCGCGGTCTCCTCCGTCTCCTCCCGTTTCTCCCTTTCAGGTTCGTCTTTCCCCGCCGGTGCCTCTTCCTCCTGCAGGAAGGGTGGATGGCGAGACGCGAACCCGGGCGGGACGTCGTGTCAAACCGCCTGACCGCTATGGCGATTTTGTTTAACTATCCTAGCGCATGAGCCGTGGTCGCCATGTCACCATTGTATTTGCCTGTCGTTTCGAAGAGGAAAGATGTAGATGAGATATGCATGTGCCTTTAACATAGTGACCTCATACCTACTAACCACTCCCCATATCACAAGTATATCTACAACCTCCCCACCCACAGATCGCTCTCTAGTTCCTGTGACAGACCACGTACAGCTAGTGCAATGTGTAATGCTCCAGTATGAATAAAGATAGTAAAGTAACGATGCCTCGTTATGAATCCTTTACAGGGTTTACAATTGATTCAGTCCAAATGAATATTACTTTGCCCAGGGAAAAAAGGGTGGATTTGATTAAAGATTGTAGTAATCTCCTAAACGAGCAAAAACTCTCAATTAGACATGTGGCTCGTGTACTGGGAAAATTAGTAGCAGCATTCCCAGCAGTTCAATTTGGACCATTACATTATCAACAGCTGCAGAGAATTAAAGAACAGGCACTGAGAAAGCATGTTGGTCATTTTTGATAGAACCATGCAACTAACAACAAATGCAGTTTCTGATCTGCAGTGGTGGATTCTACATGTCTCAAGCAGTTCCAGTAAAGTGCTGATTGAACAACCTTCCATGATATTACAAACTGATACCAGTGCACTAGGATGGGGTGCAACTGACTTAACATCTAGCTGCGGAGGCAGATGGAATCAGGAAGAGTCATTGTTACTGCAGACATGGGGAATTAACTATTTGGAGCTTCAAGGATGTTTCTATGGGCTCCAAGCTTACTGTTCTAACACAACTAATAAGCATGTTCAAGTTCAAATTGATAACACAACAGCAGTTGCCTATATTAATCATATGGGTGGAATCAAGTCGGTGTCATGTGACAAAATGGCTAATCAAATTTGGTCTTGGTGTATTGAAAAGAATATTTGGATTTCAGCTATCCAGCTAACAGGTAGAATGAATACGATAGCAGACACCAGGTCACGAAAGTTCCATGATAATAAAGAATGGTTGTTGAATCAAGAGGTATTCAATGATATAGTAACCAGATTTGGAATGACCGACATCGACTTGAATCATCAGCTATCGAGATATGTCTCATGGAAACCAGATCCAGGGGCAGTGGCAATTGATGCTTTCTCGCTACATTGGGGTGGTATGTTTTCATATATATTTCCACCTTTCTGCCTCATAAGCCAATGTTTGCTTAAAATCAGGCAAGATGCTGCTTCAAGGGTATTGGTAGTACCAGATTGGCCTATACAGCCATGGTATCTGTTGATATTAGAATTAACAACACAGATGTTGATGAAAGTCCCAAAAAGGAGTAATTTATTGTTGTACTCTGTAACAGGGTAACAACATCCATTATACCATCGTTTGGATTTGTTGATTTGCAGGTTTTAAGAATGCCTTTTCTGGGACGAGGACTGTCTGAGCATACTGTGGACATGCTTACGGCAGCCGGGAGGAAGAGCAATCAAAAACAGCACCTTTCTTATATTAAGAAATGGGAAGAGTTCTGTGTACAAAAGAATGTGCAATAAAGTACTGCAGATATTTCAAATGTTTAGAATTTCTGTCAAAACTTTATTATGATGAAGGTCTGAGTTGTAATGCAATTAATTCAGCCAGAAGTGCATTGTCCTCATATTTGGTTCTGGATTTAGAAAGAAACTCAATTGGGTCACACCCAATTGTTTCCAGACTAATGAAAGGAATCTTTAATTCCAAACCACCGAAACCTAGGTACGTGACAATCTGGGATGTAAGTGTGGTACTGAAACTACTTCGTGAATGGTCATCAAGTGTGTCTTTACCTTTGGTCAAGCTCAGTATGAAAGTATTCATGCTTATGGCATGAGTGACAGCACAACGAGTGCAAACACTTGGAAAATTACAAAAAGACAGTATGGAAGTAACTGAAGACAAGGTTACATTCTATATCTATGACCTACTAAAGTAAATTAGGCCAGGTGTGACAGGATTTAAAATTATGCTAGCAGCATATCCAAATGATCCATGTCTCTGTATTAAGACATATTTATTAAAATACATTGAGGTCACAAAGAATTTGAGAATACGGAAACTGGGTTGTTGATCACACACAAGAAACCACACAAGAGAGTTTCAATACAGACTATTTCCAGATGGATAAAAGAAGTCTTAACAGCTGCTGGTATTAACACTTATGTTTTTACGTCTCACTCGGCTAGGGCAGCGGAAACGTCGGCGGCCAGTGCAAAAGACGGCCCCGTCGACCATATCCTCGCAGCCGCCGGGTGGTCCAATGAGTTGATGTTTCAACATTTTTAATTGTTAATGCGGGGTTGTTTGCAGAAACTATTTTAAGTTCTGTGTAAATTCCTCTGGTTTAAAGGGGATCTGATTCATTTCATTATTGAAATAAATTACTGCATTTGTGGTACAAATGTTATTATGAATGCATGATTGATTATTCTCGTTCCGAGTCAATCTATGCAGTGAGAAGCCGGGATTGATCCACGGCATGAAATCACAAAGCTTTAAAATCTTCACGTGACTCCGAAGTAAAATAGTAAGATTAAACGAGAACTTACCTAAGTTTGAAGTTTGATCTTTATTTTATGAGGAGTTACGTAGGTGATTACGTGCCCACCACGACCCTACCCTCTATCATAAAGGTCAGATGGAAGTTCTTGTATTACTCGTTTTATTATGAGACTATATTACTTCGGTTGTTGTTTTTTGTGATTTCACACCGCTGCTTTGAAGATTGACGCGCAGGCGCACTGGCGGGGTTCTTCACGTAATCACCTACGTAACTCCTCATAAAATAAAGATCAAACTTCAAACTTAGGTAAGTTCTCGTTTAATCTTACTATTTAATTCTAATGTTCCAAGTATTATTAATTTTGGATCCGGGTCTGCTGGTCACTTTAGATATTATACTAAAAATATTTACCCAGAATTTTTAAATTTTTATACAGTTTGCAAACATATGAGATAAGGTAGCTTCTAAATGTTGACATTTATCACATATAGGTGAGATATGTTGAAAGATTTTATGTAATTTTGTTTTTGAATAATGTAACCTATGTATTACTTTAAATTGTATTAAAGAATGTCTGGCATTTAATGAACATTGATGTATGTGTTGTAAACTTTCTTCCCAAGTATCTTTCGTTATTATTATTATTATTATTTTTTTTTAATTTTATTTATTAGAAGTACATTACATTACAACCGCATACATTAGTAATGTAACCTATGTATTACTTTAAATTGTATTAAAGAATGTCTGGCATTTAATGAACATTGATGTATGTGTTGTAAACTTTCTTCCCAAGTATCTTTCGTTATTATGATTATTATTATTTTTTTTAAATTTTATTTATTAGAAGTACATTACATTACAACCGCATACATTAGTACTCGTCATTTATATCTTCTTACAATTAATGTACTCCATTTATTTTTTACACTAGAAAAGGAAAAGATTGAAAGAAAGAAGAAAGTGAAGGAAAAAGTGAGTGTAGAAAATGTGACAACAAAAAAGGACGAAGACCCTATAAGAGCAAAATTAAAAACAAAAGAAAAAGAGTTAAGAAATAGGCCCTAGAAAAGAAAGAGAAAGAGAAAGAGGAAAAAGAGAGAAACAAATATTTTTATGAGCATTACGTAAATGGGACATACCAACTCTTCAACTATCACCCCCCCTTACCTGACCTCAATTTTTTTTTTAAAGTACTTTTGCACCCTATATTTGTAATAATTCTATAAATGCAGACCACGTCAGGTGGAAGTGATCTGGTTTACCTGCTAGGAGGTCTTATCTCTTCTAGGCGTAATGTTTCAAACATATTTGAAATCCACATATTTATAGTTGGTATTGGAGCCTTCTTCCAAAATTTTAGAATTAGCTTTTTTCCAGTTATTAACCCATAGTCCATTAGTTTCTTTTGAAACACATTTAGATCTGGACCATCTTCCGTTATTCCGAAGATAATCCATTCTGCTTTGGGTATCAGTCTTGTTTTAAATAACGTTGTAAAGATTTCAAAAATTTCATTCCAAAATTTTTGAATTTTTGTACAGAAAACGAATGAGTGCGCTATAGTAGCTTCTTGGGATTGACATTTATCACAAATAGATGATACATTTGGGAAAATTTTATGAATTTTAGTTTTCGAATAATATAATCTATGTAAAATTTTAAATTGTATTAAAGTGTGTCTTACATTAATCGAGCATTTATGCACGTTTAATAAGTATTCATTCCAACTTTCCTTTGAAATGTTAATAGCTAACTCTTGTTCCCAGTCTGTTCTGATACCCTCCGTAGATGGTATTTGTACATTTAAGATAATATTATACAAATATGATATTAAGTTTGCTGATTCCGCTTTTATCTGCATTGCCTCGTCCAATACATCTACTGGGTTATTATAATGATCTTTTGTATATTTTTTCAAATATTTAAAATATTGATTATTTCCGAGTTTATATTTTATTTGTAATTGTTGAAATGTAAGTAATTTTCCAGTTTCATACAAGTCACCAAGCGTTTTAATTCCTAGTCTATCCCAATGTGTAAAAGCTTTATCTATAATAGAAGGATTAAACGAAGGGTTATTAACTATAGGTAATAAAAGTGATACATTTCTTAATTTTAAATTTTGTTTTATTTGTTTCCAAATTCGGATTGTACTATGAATAATTGGGTTCTTATTATAATTTATATTATTCAATTTCATTGGAGAAAGGAGGATTGCTCCAATGTTTCTAGAGGAGCAATCCTCTTTCTCCATTACAATCCAGTCCACTTGCTGGGCGGAGTTATCCATCAGTTGAATCATATTTTTAATATTTACTGACCAATAATAATACATAAAATAGTAAGATTGAATGCGAACTTACCAGTTTGAAGTTTGATCTGTATTTTATGAGGAGTTACGATGAGGGATTACGTGAAGAACCCGCTCAGTGCGCAGGCGTGGCATACTTCCAAGCAGCGGTGTGGAATCACAGATAGACACAAGTATTTGAAGTAAACATAGTAAAGAAAAGGAGACATCAATTTATTAGTTTGATCCATATAATGAGGGTGGGAGCGGAGGGCACGTAATCCCTCATCGTAACTCCTCATAAAATACAGATCAAACTTCAAACTGGTAAGTTCTCGTTTAATCTCACTATTTTACTTCGGAGTCACGTGAGTGACTACGTGAAGATTTCAAAGCTCTGT
Organism: Malacoraja senta; assembly: GCA_038087875.1. Lineage (NCBI taxonomy): Eukaryota > Metazoa > Chordata > Chondrichthyes > Rajiformes > Rajidae > Malacoraja > Malacoraja senta. The sequence goes on from JAXLNO010005038.1 coordinate 110,311, forward strand.
GATTTCAAACCGTGTAACAGTTTTATTTCACTCACTGCCGAAGTTCTTGAGGGAGGAAGTGTTATCGTAATCAACCAATGAATCTGTTTCTCAAGAAACAAAAAAGGTATTTATTAACAATAACAAAATTAAAGTGCTCCCCCGGGCTTAAATTAAATATTTGCAGCTTGTAATATTTTCTCTGCAAATAAATCAGGTTTCATCAACGGCTTATTATAAAAAGTTCTGAATGTCGTTTCCCTCGACCATCCTGCTGTATTCAGAATATGGTCAACCGGTACGTCCATTCTGTCGGCCGTTGATGTAGATGCTGCCCTAGTGGAATGAGATTTAAATGTATTAGTATCTATTCCGGCAGCCTTCAGTACCTGTTTGAGCCATCTTGAAATGGTTTGGCTCGTTGCCCGGCCATGAGGTTACTTGTGGCTGACCCATAAGGCTTTTTCACTCCCTCTGATATTGTGGGTTGTGTCTATGTAATGTTGTAGATGGGTCACGACACACAACCGTGGCTCTGGTGGGTAGGCCCGGAATACCCCCAGTGGATTCGCTGTTCCTGGCCTGCTTTGCTTCACCAGACCTTGTATGATGAATGTGATCTGATCTGGGGTGGTCACCATGTTGTCCAGCCTTAACTTGTGTAGTGACTGGACCCTCTGAGCAGATACGAGTGCCATCAACATGAGCGTCTTTAGTGTAGATTGCTCGAGGCTGAGGGATCTGGCTGGTGGCCATTCCCTGAGGTATGTCAGGACCACACTGATATCCCAAAATATGGGTATACCTGGGTTTAGGGGCTTGATATTATAAATGCCCATCATCAGTTTTACCACCAGTGGATGGGATCCCATTGCCTGTTGTCCTGCTGGTTTGAGATAAGCAGAAAGAGCACTTTGCGCTGTGTTGATGGCACTGTAACTGATCCCTTCATCATAGTGTAGATGGGCCAGGAATTCCAGTACGTTGGTGGCTGTGGCTGTTGCATACGTTGTCCGTTTCCTGGCAGTACTTCTCCCATTTTCTTATGCTGATTAAGTACTGCCTCTTGGTGGATGTTCAAAGGGATGCCGGCATGGTGGTGATGGTTCGTTCGGACAATCCCAGTTCCAGGTAAGGTCTATTCAAAACCTGCAACCCAGGAGTTTAATTTTCTCATGGCATGGGTGGCTTATGCCTGATACTGGGTGAGTTAATAATCCTGGATCACTGGGAAAGACCATTGGTGACTCAACCACCATGTCATGTAGAACCGGGAACCATGGCTGTGTAGGCCAGTCGGGCACCATCAAAATTCCAGAAGCAGAGTCCATCTGTATTTTGCGAAGTACCCGACTGATGAGGCAGAAGGGAGGGAAAGCATAGAAGAAGACATTTCCCCAATCCAGTGTGAAGGCATCTATTGCTGCTGCCTCTGGGTCTGGTTCCCAAGCGACATACATAGGTAAGTGGTGATTTTGTTTTGATGCAAATACATCGATATCTGGCATTCCATACTGCTTAATAACTTTAGCAAATACTTTAGGGTTTTACATCCATCGATGTTATCATTGAATTTGCGTGACCTGGTGTCTGCCACTGTGTTTAGCTTACCTGGTAGCTAAGTCGCCGATAGCCAAATATGTCTTTCGACACACCATAGCCAAATCACGTTGACCAATTTGTCGCATGATAATGATTTTATGCCGCCCATATGGTTAATATAAGCCACCACCGTAGTATTATCAATCTGTAACCGAACATGCAAGTGCTGCATATTAGATACATATGCTTTTAACCCATAAAAGGCGCCCAACATCTCTAGATAGTTAATGCCCAGTGTCAGTAGTAATGATGACTCTAGGTTAGTCCATCTACCACCTGTGCTAGATATGGAGTTAGTTGCTCCCCAGCCTTGAGCACTGGCATCTGTTTGAAGAACTAAAGTTGGGTTAGTGATGATAGAGCTGAAACTATGCAAACATTTTCTGCCCACCACTGTAGCTGATATTGCTTCAGTGGGTAATTACATGACACGAACATCGTGACCTGTATGTCGTTTTAGTGCCTGTACCTTTGCTGTTTGTAAATTTTGATAGTGCAAAGGTCCGAATTGTGTAGCTGGAAATGCTGCTACCATTTTCCCCAATCACTCTTGGTACTTGTCAAATAGTTGGTCGTTTGTTGACCATTAAATTGTTGCATGATTGTGCTAATGCAACTTTTTTTTTTTTTTCCTTTGGCAAGGTAACAGTCATATGGACTGAGTTAATTGTGAAGCCCAGGTAGTCCATGATAGTGGATGGCTTCAACTTAGATTTATCTGGATGTAGGACGAACCCCAGAGTTTCGAGGAGCTGTTTTGTAGCTGATACTGCTGCCACAGCCAATTCCATCGTTTTCCCTACTATCCAGATATGCCATGACAATATGTTTTTGTTTTCTTAGTCTTGCCATGGCTATTTTCAATTTTTTGATGAATAATCTTGGGGCTGAAGTTAGCCCATTGGGCAATGCTTTGTACTGCCACAGCTGCCCCAACCGGATAAATTTTAGGTATCTGCAATGATCCTTGTGTATGGGTATTAGATAGTAAGCATCTTTAAGATCAATGCTTGCCATGAAGTATCCTTTGGAAATCAGTTGTTTGGCAGTAACAAATGTCTCCATTTTGAAATGTATATACTCAACAAACTTATTTAGTGATGTTAAGTCAATGATGATGTGACATCCACCATTTTTTTGGTTTTATTTGATACAAATTCCAAAGGTTCATGTTTGGTCTTTTGGATGACCTCTCCACTAATGCTGTTGAGTATATACTTGTCACACGTGACAGTAACCCATGCTTCTTTAAACCAGTGTCATCTCCCCTCTGTTAGTAAAGCACCCTTATTCTCTATATGCTGGCAGGAACCAGACCCCACCTACCTCCATGTTCATTGGTGTTTCTTTTGTTTCCTGATGTTTTTGTAGGTTTTGCTTGTCTGACGTGCTGGCGATGTTGGGGGGTGGCGCATTTTCCATGGGGTCCGCTGTGGGCCCTGATCTAAAAAAGATCTTTGGGGATAAAATGCGGTCCCCGAGCTTTCACCAGTCCCATATTGAGGACGTCGACTGGTGGATGCCATGGGGTGCTGCCGCTTGCGTATTGTAGCTCTTGGTTTGCTCGTCCCAGGGCCTGCCCTCATGAGGCCGAAAGGTTTCGCTGCTTCCTCCATGTCCCTCAGTTTTTTGTTGAGGTCTTTCCCAAATAACAGAGCGTCCGTCTCTGCAGCTGGGGCTCTGCACAACCCAGCAACTTTGGGATTGAGGGCAGGTCTTATGTTTTCCCGCCGGAGATTGTTTATCTCAAATTGTGTGTTGCACATCAGTGCCAGCACATCCTGCTGGCACGTATCCATCTCCGTACTTTGCACAGAACGAGCAAAGGCTGTAATGGCCGACGTCAGGAGCCTTAGGATCCGCTGTAGCTTGATTTCATGGTTACGCATGTTTGATCCCACGTGTCCCCAGATCTGGCTGTTCCCAGTCTTCACTCTGAGGGCCTCACCGTTCTCTGGTGCTGTGTAAAATTCAAGCGCCTCAAGAAGTACCTTCTCCTGCAAGGGCTTGTTTGACAGATGATTGATGCTGGCCGCCATTTTTGGTTCCAGCGGTCTTCCAGCACGTGGGGTTGCTACATAGCGGTCCACCACACCCAGCAGCTCTTCCTGCTCCTGCACCCCTTGCATACTGCCGAATTCTTCCGCCAGCCCCTGTTCCAGACCAGCCCAACCCTGGTCACCAATGCTAGCCTCCAGTAATGAGGGAGCAGAGGGCAGTGCACAAGACACTGGAGGAGGTGCCTGACCTACCTCCGCGAGAACGCTATTTCTGCGTATCCCGCTGGAGCATCTGCTCCAAGAGCTGTTGTAAGCTCTGGCGGCTGTCTCTCCTCCGTTTAGGTGGAGACATGTCCCCATCCGACGAATCGGAAATTACCGGCCGGTTGCTCTCATGGCTTTCCTCCCTGTCCGCTGTGCAGGCATTAGCTCGGTGTCGGCGATAGCGGAGCGCTCTATGAGCGGTCCTGCCGCCTGTTGCTGCCCCCCTGAGATTAAACGCTCCTCTGGTGGAGTTGAGCTGGGGGCAGTTCTTTTGGAGAGTCTTCTCTTGAGTGTACTTATTTTTTTTTTTTTAATTTTTTTTTTTTAATTTTTATTTATTAGAAGTACATTACATTACAACCACATACATTAATACTCGTCATTTGTATCTTCTTACAATTAATGTACTCCCTTTATTATTTTTTTTTTTTACACTAAAAAAGGAAAAGATTGAAAGAGAGAAGAAAGTGAAGGAAAAAGTGAAAGTGTAGAAAAGTGTAGAAAATGTAACAACAAAAAGGGACGAAGACCCTATGAGAGCGAAATTAAAAACAAAAGAAAAATAGTTAAGAAATAGGCCCTAGGAAAAAAAAAGAGAAAAAGAGAGAGGAAAAAAAAAAAAGAAAAAAATATATTTTTTTGAGCATTACGTAAATAGGACATACCAACTCTTCAACTATCATCCCCCCTTACCCGACCTCAATTTTTTATTTTTTTTAAAGTACTTTTGCACCCTATGTTTGTAATAATTCTATAAATGCAGACCACGTCAGGTGGAAGTGATCTGGTTTACCTGCTAGGAGGAGTCTTATCTCTTCTAGGTGTAGTGTTTCAAACATATTTGAAATCCACATATTTATAGTTGGTATTGGAGCCTTCTTCCAAAATTTTAGAATTAGCTTTTTTCCAGTTATTAACCCATAGTCCATTAATTTCTTTTGAAACACATTTAGTTCTGGATCATCTTCCGTTATTCCGAATATACTCACCCAACGGTCCGTTTTTTTAAAATGCAGCCGGAGCGCCTTCCTCCAGCTGCCGCCGCTGTTGCACTGCTGGCGTAATACATAGATACATAGATACATAGAAAATAGGTGCAGGAGTAGGCCATTCGGCCCTTCGAGCCTGCACCGCCATTCAATACGATCATGGCTGATCATCCAACTCAGTATCCCGTACCTGCCTTCTCTCCATACCCCCTGATCCCTTTAGCCACAAGGGCCACATCTAATTCCCTCTTAAATATAGCACTGCGCACTGAGCGGGTTCTTCACGTAGTCACTCACGTGACTCCGAAGTAAAATTAGGTAGTGCTAAACCCCCTAATACTTTAGGTTTATTCAGATGAGTTTTTTGTATTCTATGTGATTTATAGTCCCATATAAAATTAGTGATATCTGAGTCGAGTTTTTTAAAAAACTTCTTTGGTAAGTATATAGGAATTGATTGAAATAGGTATAAAATTTGTGGTAGAAAGATCATTTTTATTGCGTTTATTCGGCCTATTAAAGACATAGGGAGCGTTTTCCAGAATTTAATTAGTGTGTTTAATTTATTAAGTAGGGGGTCAAAATTTGCCCTAAACATACCTTGATATGTTCTGGTAATTTTGATTCCCAAGTATTTAAATTTTTCTGTAGCTATTTTAAAAGGGAATTTTAAAAGATGTTGAATCTTTTGGTTTTATTGACATAATTTCACTTTTATTCCAATTTATTCTATATCCAGAAAAAGATCCAAAGTCTTCAATTAAATTTAATATATTTAAACTGAATAAGGGGGGTGGGGTGTCGAATGGGATAGTGGAGGATGGAGTTAAAGGGAAAGGGTTTCTTAAATGTGTGAGCGTAGAGACAGAGGAGTGTAAAATGAGGGTAGAAGCAATAGGTAGCAAGGTGAAAAGTAAAAGTGGAAGACAGACAAAACCAGGGCAAAAATCAAAAAGGGCCACTTTTCAACATAATTGTGTAAGGGATAAGAGTGTTGTAAAAACAAGCCTGAAGGCTTTGTGTCTCAATGCAAGGAGCATTCGTAATAAGGTGGATGAGTTGAATGTGCAGATAGCTATTAATGACTATGATATAGTTGGGATCACGGAGACATGGCTCCAGGGTGACCAAGGCTGGGAGCTGAACATCCAGGGATATTCAATATTCAGGAGGGATAGAGAGAAAGGAAAATGAAGTGGGGTAGCGTTGCTGGTTAGAGAGGAGATTAACGCAGTGGAAAGGAAGGACATTAGCTTGGAGGATGTGGAATCGGTATGGGTAGAGCTGCGAAACACTATGGAGCAGAAAACGCTGGTGGGTGTTGTGTACAGGCCACCTAGCAGTAGTAGTGAAGTTGGGGATGGCATCAAACAGGAAATTAGAAATGCGTGCGACAAAGGCAAAACAGTTATAATGGGTGACTTCAATCTACATATAGATTGGGTGAATCAAATTGGCAGGGGTGCTGAGGAAGAGGATTTCTTGGAATGTATGCGGGATAGTTATCTAAATCAACATGTAGAGGAACCAACGAGAGAGCAGGCTATTTTAGACTGGGTATTGAGTAATGAGGAAGGGTTAGTTAGCAGTCTTGTTGTACGTGCCCCCTTGGGCAAGAGTGACCATAATATGGTTGAGTTCTTCATTAGGATGGAGAGTGACATTGTTAATTCAGAAACAATGGTTCTGAACTTAAAGAAAGGTAACTTTGAGGGTATGAGACATGAATTGGCCATGATTGACTGGCAATTAATTCTAAAAGGGTTGACGGTGGACATGCAATGGAAGACATTTAAAGACTGCATGGATGAACTACAAAAATTGTTCATCCCAGTTTGGCAAAAGAATAAATCAGGGAAGGTAGTGCATCCGTGGATAACAAGGGAAATCAGGGATGGTATCAAAGCGAAAGATGATGCGTACAAATTAGCCAGAAAAAGCAGCATACCAGAGGACTGGGAGAAATTCAGAGACAAGCAGAGGAGGACAAAGGGCTTAATTAGGAAAGGAAAAATAGATTATGAAAGAAAACTGGCAGGCAACATAAAAACTGACTGCAAAAGTTTTTATAAATATGTAAAAAGAAAGAGATTAGTTAAAACAAATGTAGGTCCCTTGCAGTCAGAAACAGGTGAGTTGATCATGGGGAACAAGGATATGGCGGACCAATTGAATAACTACTTTGGTTCCGTCTTCACTAAGGAAGACATAAATAATCTGCCGGAAATAGCAGGGGACCGCGGGTCAAAGGAGTTGGAGGAATTGCGTGAAATCCAGGTTAGTCGGGAAGTGGTTTTGGGTAAATTGAATGGATTAAAGGCCGATAAATCCCCAGGGCCAGATAGGCTGCATCCCAGAGTACTTAAGGAAGTAGCTCCAGAAATAGTGGATGCATTAGTAATAATCTTTCAAAATTCTTTAGATTCTGGAGTAGTTCCTGAGGATTGGCGGGTAGCAAACGTAACCCCACTTTTTAAGAAGGGAGGGAGAGAGAAAACAGGAATTACAGACCAGTTAGTCTAACATCGGTAGTGGGGAAACTGCTAGAGTCAGTTATTAAAGATGGGATAGCAGCACATTTGGAAAGTGGTGAAATCATTGGACAAAGTCAGCATGGATTTACAAAAGGTAAATCATGTCTGACGAATCTTATAGAATTTTTCGAGGATGTAACTAGTAGCGTGGATAGGGGAGAACCAGTGGATGTGGTGTATCTGGACTTCCAGAAGGCTTTCGACAAGGTCCCACATAAGAGATTAGTATACAAACTTAAAGCACATGGCATTGGGGGTTCAGTATTGATGTGGATAGAGAACTGGCTGGCAAACAGGAAGCAAAGAGTAGGAGTAAACGGGTCCTTTTCACAATGGCAGGCAGTGACTAGTGGGGTACCGCAAGGCTCAGTGCTGGGACCCCAGCTATTTACAATATATATTAATGACCTGGATGAGGGAATTGAAGGCAATATCTCCAAGTTTGCGGATGACACTAAGCTGGGGGGCAGTGTTAGCTGTGAGGAGGATGCTAGGAGACTGCAAGGTGACTTGGATAGGCTGGGTGAGTGGGCAAATGTTTGGCAGATGCAGTATAATGTGGATAAATGTGAGGTTATCCATTTTGGTGGCAAAAACAGGAAAGCAGACTATTTTCTAAATGGTGGCCGACTAGGAAAAGGGGAGATGCAGCGAGACCTGGGTGTCATGGTACACCAGTCATTGAAAGTAGGCATGCAGGTGCAGCAGGCAGTGAAGAAAGCGAATGGTATGTTAGCTTTCATAGCAAAAGGATTTGAGTATAGGAGCAGGGAGGTTCTACTGCAGTTGTACAGGGTCTTGGTGAGACCACACCTGGAGTATTGCGTACAGTTTTGGTCTCCAAATCTGAGGAAGGACATTATTGCCATAGAGGGAGTGCAGAGAAGGTTCACCAGACTGATTCCTGGGATGTCAGGACTGTCTTATGAAGAAAGACTGGATAGGCTTGGTTTATACTCTCTAGAATTTAGGACATTGAGAGGGGATCTTATAGAAACTTACAAAATTCTTAAGGGGTTGGACAGGCTAGATGCAGGAAGATTGCTCCCGATGTTGGGGAAGTCCAGGACAAGGGGTCACAGCTTAAGGATAAGGGGGAAATCCTTTAAAACCGAGATGAGAAGAACTTTTTTCACACAGAGAGTGGTGAATCTCTGGAACTCTCTGCCACAGAGGGTAGTCGAGGCCAGTTCATTGGCTATATTTAAGAGGGAGCTAGATGTGGCCCTTGTGGCTAAAGGGATCAGAGGGTATGGAGAGAAGGCAGGTACGGGATACTGAGTTGGATGATCAGCCATGATCATATTGAATGGCGGTGCAGGCTCGAAGGGCCGAATGGCCTACTCCTGCACCTAATTTCTATGTTTCTATGTTTCTATATTTGGTATAGTGATTTGAGGTTTTGTAATGTACAGTAATATATCATCCGCGTATAAAGATATTTTATTATATGAGTCTTTAGTATTATATCCATGGATATCAGGGTGTATTCTAATTTTTTCTGCTAGCGGTTCAATAATGAGAGCAAACAGCTGTGGTGATAATGAGCATCCTTGTCTATTTCCCCTTGATAGTTGGAATTTCGAGGATAATATGTTATTAGTTAGTATTCTAGTTGTAGGTTTGTTATATAGTAACTTGATCCATAGAATAAAATTCTCCCCCAGTTGAAATTTTTGTAATACTTTGTCCATATAATTCCATTCTACTTGACCAAATGCTTTTTCAGCATCCAGCGAAATAATTGATAATTCTTGATCTTCAGATTTGTGTGAGTGCATTATGTTGAGTAGACGTCTCATATTGTTAGATGAGTATCTCTTAGGGATAAACCCCGTCTGATCTGGGTTTATTAATTTACTAATGTATTTACTTAATCTTCTAGCTAATGTTTTCACTAATATTTTTTGATCTGTGTTTAACAATGCTATAGCTCTATATGAACCAGGTTCTTCTAAATCTTTGTTTTTCTTAGGTATTAGTGTAATCGTTGATTCCGCTAATGTATCAGGTAGTATTCGTTTTTTAAAAGCATATTGGTACATTTTTTGTAATCTTGGTATTATTTTATCATAAAAGCTTTTATAAAATTCATTAGTAAATCTGTCAGGGCCTGGTGTTTTTCCATTCTTTAGTGAGTTTATTGTATCTTCTAATTCCTTAATTGAGATTTGTGCACCCAGTTCCTCTTGTTCCTTCAGCTCTAACTTTGGAAGATTACAGGTATCCAAAAACTTTGTGATATTATTGGAATCAATTGTCGTTTTAGATGTATACAAATTCTCATAAAATTGCGCAAATCTTTTATTAATATCCTTCGGTGTTGTTAATAATTCCCCTTTATCTGATTTGATCTTTGGTATAGTATGTTCCTTTTCTTGTTTTTTTAGCTGGCGAGCCAAAAGTTTATGCGTTTTATCCCCAAATTCAAAGTGCTCTTGTTTTGTAATTTGGAAAAGTCTTATAAGTTTGGCAGATAATAATTTATTTAATTTAAATTTCAAAATTATTATTTTATTATGTTTATCTATTGATGGATCTTTAGCATTATCTATATCCATTTGTCTAATAAGTTCTTCTAACTGTCTTTGTTCATTCTTATTATTTTTATTTTGAAAAGCTTGATATGAAATTATAATACCCCTAATGTATGCTTTAAAAGATTCCCATAATACAGTAGGCGATATATCTGGAGTATCATTTATTTGAAAAAAGACCTCCATTTGTTCTTTTAAATATATACTCGCTTGTGGATCTTTTAGAATTTGAGAATTAAATCTCAATGTATTGAGGAGTTCCCCGGTTTTCGATTTCATATTCCCTCTCTGTTTTTGATTTGATTTATCTAAGTACGGATCTAAAACACAGTTAAAGTCTCCTCCTATTATAACATTTTGATAGTTTGACTCTGCAATTATGTTGAAAATTTTATTGAAAAAGTGGGGGTAGTGTTCCGGTAGCGTCATGGAACATTGAGGACGCTGCAGTGAGCTTTACTCCCGTAAAAATTATCAAAAAGCCGTTTTAAAGTTAAAAATAACTCAACGGAGCTGCTTGGTTTGCATAAGGAAAACATCATTAGATAACGGACTTTTAAATGAGCAAGAGGACTTGTTCACGCGCACCAAAAAAAAACACTATAAGCCTCCAGCTGAAAAGTGTGTTGGATAATCTGCAAACAACTGAAGAAGGTTCTGAGGAGGAGCCCGATAGCCAAGGAGTTGTGCTGGAAATGGCTACAAAAGGAGGAAAGAAAGAGCTGGAGGTAAAGGAAATGTATGTAGAAATTACTACTACAATTAAGAGTATGGAGAATAATATGGAAATATTTTCTCATAAAATTGATGGTGCCTGTGATGAGTTAAAGGAGCTGAAGAAACAACATAATGAGTTTGATAAAAAACTTAACTCAGAAATTGTTAGAGTCGAAAAGGATTATAATAAGAAGCTTTCTGGTGTAAATGCTAAGATGGACAACATTGACGAGAGAATGGAAGAGATGGAAAGTGATATGAAAGAGATGATCATGGAAATAAACAGTCTGAAAAAATCAAAGAAAGATGAAGCAGAAAAGCTGGCAAGAATGACTGACAAATGTTTGGACTTGGAAGCAAGGGCAAGAAGGCAGAATTTGAGAATTGTTGGAGTAAGAGAAGGACGAGAAGAACATGTATCTCAAACACGTACTTTCGTTACTGAATTACTCAAAGAGGTTCTTAAACTGCCGGGAGAACTAAGAATAGATACTGTTCAATGAGTTGGACGTGTCCCAAGAGGCATAAATGCTGCTCCAAGACAGATAATTGTGAAACTATACTGAAGAAGATTGTTCATGGTGAAAATTTGATATATCGTGGGGAAAAGATCCGTTTTTTCCGTGATTATCCTCCAGAGATTGTCCAGAGAATGAACCTGTTTACACCGACAAGAAACATATTGAGGGGTATTTCTAAAGTCAGATATGGTGTTGTTTTTCCTGCAAAAATGAAAATTACATATAAGGAAATTGAGCGCTCATTTACGGACCCAGAAAAAGCATTTAAATATGCAAAAGATATCATGAGGAAAACCTCGGAAACAGAAGAAGAAGACGACTAAAGGAATGAACATGGAACTTTTTAATTTTTAAGATGGAGCTGGAACTGGCGGATTTCTCGGACAGTTACTGAGCTTATCTGTCTGGAATGTATTGGAGAATATTGTTTAACCTTGAATGAAAAGCTCTCGTACAAAGAACGAGATAACATGAGTATTTAACTATTATATGCTAATTACAATTAACTAACTAACTTTAACAAAACTAATGTGAGTGTGTGTAGTAAATATGAATAATTATGAATAAACCATTGCTTATAAATTGTAATTAACCAAAATGTCTATAACATTACTAATATTTTCTTTCTTTCTTTTTGAGTGGGAACGCAACATAAACTTGGAAAAAATCCAGGAATGAGGTTAACCCCTCGGTACCTGCTTGTAGGGTAGCTGGCTAGATAAATTGGTACAGTACAAATACTTATAGAAATGAGAATAGGTTGTGGTTTATATTTGGATTTGGGGTTTAATTATATTAATTTTTTTTTTTTTTTTTTTAACTCTTTAATATTTTATCTTTGCATATTTTTGTTATAATTATTATTATTATTACTAATATTTAAAAAAAAAAATTTTTTTTGGGGGGGCATTTTACTAACTCTAGTTTGATAAAGTTATACAAGAATAAACGAGATGGTTTGCAGTTTTTTTTTCTTTACGAGGTGTTAATAAGGGATTGGGGCTCACTGTAAAATAACATCAAAGGAAGTCTATAATTCTTTCGCCACCTTAGGTGGCTATTTGTCTTTAAGGTACCTGCTTTTAGATACCTTAATTTCACTTTTTTTTTTTAATCACTTAATTAATTGTAAATCACAACTTTTCTTGCTTTATCTAAGGCACTTTTGGAGATGGAGATGTAATGTAAACTTAAAAATTTGGAATGACCACCCAACGTCCAGAACACGGAGGTATTTGTTTGCACCATATGTTTCAAGAACATCACTTTGATATACAATGCAGGACGATAGGCAAATAAAGAATGGAGGAATCACATTCTGTAGTTGGAATATAAGGGGTGCCAATGAACCAATAAAGAGGGGTAACATTGTTGCTCACCTAAAATCTTTGAAAAGCGACATAATCTACTTGCAAGAAACTCACATGAAACAGGAAACACAAATGAGATTAAAGGCGAAGTGGATAGGCCAAACATATTATTCGTCATTTACTTCTAAATCTAGAGGTACGGCTATTCTTATTCGAAAAGGTATACCGTTCAAATTAAAGAATACTATATCAGATAAAGAGGGAAGGTATATTATAGTTTCGGGAGAAATTTATGCTACCCCAATAACTATGGTAAATATTTACGCTCCGAATTTTGATAACCCTCAATTTTTTGAGAAAATTATAGATATAATACTGGAGTTTAATTATCAAAATGTCATAATAGGAGGGGATTTCAACTGTGTTTTAGATCCTTACTTAGATAAATCAGCAAAACAAAGAAGGAGTAATACAAAATCTAAGACTAGTGAATTTCTAAATACATATATAAAAAATACTAACATAACAGATGTATGGAGATCTGCTAACCCAGCAGGAAGGGAATACTCGTTTTACTCTTCGGTACATAAAACATACTCAAGAATTGATTATTTTTTAGTGGATAGGAAATTAATGCCATATATAATTAACCCAACTTACCATATTAATAGTATTTCTGATCACTCTCCATTGACTTTTTTAGTAAAATTTGAAGGAATGCCGGGAAAGATTTTTTTTTGGAGGTTTAACACATATATATTAAATGACTTACAGGGTTATCAATATTTGAAACAACAAATGATATCATTTTTTGAGATAAATGATACACCAGGTACCTCACCTTCTTTAATATGGGAAACTTTTAAAGCATTTATTAGAGGAATTATAATTTCATATGAAATTTTTCAAAATAAGAAGAATAAGACAGAACAGATGCTGTTAGAACAAGAAATAAGACAGTTAGAGTTAGATAATGCTAAAGATCCCACTATAGATAAACATAATAAGATAATACTACTGAAATTTAAACTTAACCGAATTCTTTCGGCAAGAGTAATAAGATTATTCCAAATTACAAAACAGGAACATTTTGAGTTTGGTGACAAACCACATAAGCTGTTGGCGCGTCAATTGAAAAAACAGGAAAAGGAAAATACTATAAATAAAATTAAATCTGAGAATGGTGAATTACTAACACTACCTAAAGATATCAATAAAAGATTTGTTCAATTTTATCAGAATTTATACACATCAAAAACCAAAACAGAAGATAGTAAAATTACAAATTTTTTAGATAAATGTAATCTACCAAAACTTGACCTTTTGGAACAAGAAGAACTAGGAGCGCAAATTACAATCAAAGAAATAGGTGAAACAATAAAATTGCTGAAAAATGGTAAGACACTGGGACCAGATGGTTTTAGTAATGAATTTTATAAAAAGTTTCATGAGATAACGACCCCCTATCTATTTAATTTATATACTCATGTTTTTAAAGAAAATAAATTACCTGAAACATTAGCAGAATCAACTATTACGCTTATTCCAAAGAAAGATAAAGATCTAGAGGAACCGGGCTCATATAGAGCTATATCACTTTTAAATACCGACCAGAAAATTCTAGCAAAGACTTTAGCTAAAAGATTAAGCAAATATATTATTAAATTGATAAACCCTGATCAAATGGGGTTTATACCCAAAAGATATTCATTTAATAATTTGAGACGCCTGTTTAATATAATGTACTCACATAAAAAGGAAGAAAAATACTTAGCATTTATTTCTTTGGACGCAGAGAAAGCATTTGATCAGGTAGAATGGCAGTATTTATACATAGTATTACAAAAATTTAATATGGGAGAGAATTTTATTGCATGGGTGAAATTATTATATGATAAACCGATGGCAAGAATATTAACTAACAGCATGTTATCTCAAAAATTTCAATTATCAAGGGGTAATAGGCAGGGATGTGCTTTATCACCCCTGCTATTTGCCCTTATGATAGAACCTCTGGCTGAAAGTATAAGAAGCCATCCAAATATTCAGGGTTATAATACTAGGGACTCAAATAATAAAATTTCATTGTATGCAGACGATATTTTGTTATATATAACAAATTCACAAATGAGCATACCAAATTTATTAAATTTAATAGAGGAATTTGGGTCCTTTTCAGGATATAGAATAAACTGGAACAAAAGTGAAATTATGATGTTAAAACCTCAAGAATCCACACACCTATTGAAATTCCCCTTTAAAATAGCAACAGAAAAATTCAAATATCTGGGTATACAGATTACTAGAAAACACAAAGCTTTATTCAATGCTAATTTTACTTCGGAGTCACGTGAGTGACTTCGTGAAGAACCCGCTCAGTGCGCAGGAGCGGCATTACGCCAGCAGTGCAACAGCGGCGGCAGCTGGAGGAAGGCGCTCCGGCTGCATTTTGAAACGGACCGTTGGGTGAGTATATTCAACTAAGTCTAACAGAGAAAGAGAGGGTGGGTGTTCTTAGCAAATAAGTACACTCACCAGAAGACTCTCCAACAGAACTGCCCCCAGCTCAACTCTTCCAGAGGAGCGTTTAATCTCAGGGGGGCAGCAACAGGCGGCAGGACCGCTCATAGAGCGCTCCGCTATCCCCGACACCGAGCCGAGCCCAGTCCCGCTAATGCCTGCACAGCGGACAGGGAGCAAAGCCATGAGAGCAACCGGCCGGTAATATCTAATTTGTCGGATGGGGACATGTCTCCACCTACACGGAGGAGAGATAGCCGCCAGAGCTTATAACAGCTCTTGGAGCAGATGATCCAGCGAGCTACGCAGAAGGAGCGTTCTCGCGGAGGTAGGTCAGGCACCTCCTCCACAGTGTCTTGGGCACTGCCCTCTGCTCCCTCATTACTGGAGGCTAGCATTGGTGACCAGGGTTGGGCTGGTCTGGAAAGGGGCTGGCGGAAGAATTCGGCAGTATGCAAGGGGTGCAGGAGCAGGAAGAGCTGCTGGGTGTCGTGGACCGCTATGTAGCAACCCCACGTGCTGGAAGACTGCTGGTACCAAACATGGCGGCCAGCATCAATCATCTGTCAAATAAGCCCTTGCAGGAGAAAGTACTTCTTGAGGTGCTTGAATTTTATACAGCACCAGAGAACTGTGAGGCCCTCAGAGTGAAGACTGTGAACAGCCAGATCTGGGGTCACGTGGGGTCAAACATGTGTAACCATGAAATCAAGCTACAGCGGATCCTAAGGCTCCGGACGTCGGCCATTACAGCCTTTGCTCGTTCTGTGCAAAGTACGGAGATGGATACTTGCCAGCAGGATGTGCTGGCACTGATGTGCAACACACAATTTGAGATACACAATCTCCGGCGGGGAAACATAAAACCTGCCCTCAATCCCAAATTTGCTGGGTTGTGCAGAGCCCCAGCTGCAGAGACGGACGCTCTGTTATTTGGGAAAGACCTCAACAAAAAACTGAGGGACATGGAGGAAGCAGCGACATATTTCGGCCTCATGAGGGCAGGCCCTGGGATGAGCAAACCAAGAGCTACAATACCCAAGCGGCAGCACCCCATGGCATCCACCAGTCGACGTCCTCAATATGGGACTGGTGAAAGCTCGGGGACCGCATTTTATCCCCAAAAGATCTTTTTTAGATCAGGGCCCACAGCGGACCCCATGGAAAATGCGCCACCCCCTAACATCGCCAGCACGTCAGACAAGCAAAACCTACAAAAACATCAGGAAACAAAAGAAACACCAATGAACATGGAGGTAGGTGGGTCTGGTTCCTGCCAGCATATAGAGAATAAGGGTGCTTTACTAACAGAGGGGAGATTACACTGGTTTAAAGAAGCATGGGTTACTGTCACGTGTGATAAGTATATACTCAACAGCATTAGTGGAGAGGTCATCCAAAAGACCAAACATGAACCTTTGGAATTTGTATCAAATAAAACCAAAAAAGATGGTGGATGTCGCATCATCATTGCCTTAACATCACTAAATAAGTTTGTTGAGTATATACATTTCAAAATGGAGACAGTTGTTACTGCCAAACAACTGATTTCCAAAGGATACTTCATGGCAAGCATTGATCTGAAAGATGCTTACTATCTAATACCCATACACAAGGATCATTGCAGATGCCTACAATTTATCTGGTTGGGGCAGCTGAGGCAGTACAACGCATTGCCCAATGGGCTAACCTCAGCCCCAAGATTATTCATCAAAATATTGAAAATAGCCATGGCAAGACTAAGAAACAAACACATATTGTCATGGCATACCTGGATGATATTCAGATAGTAGGGAAAATGATGGAATTGGCTGTGGCAGCAGTATCAGCTACAAAATAGCTCCTCAAAACTCTGGGGTTCGTCCTACATCCAGATAAATCTAAGTTGAAGCCATCCACTATTATGGACTACCTGGGCTTCACAATTAACTCAGTCCATATGACTGTTACTTTGCCAAAAGGAATATAAAAATAAATAAATAAATTATAAAAAAATAAATTTAAAAAATGGTTGCATTAGCACAATCATGCAACTATTTAATGGTCAACAAAGGCACTAAAACGACATACAGGTCACGATGTTCGTGTCATGTAATTACCCACTGAAGCAATATCAGCTACAGTGGTGGGCAGAAAATGTTTGGCATAGTTTCAGCTCTATCATCATCACTAACCTTACTTTAGTTCTTCAAACAGATGCCAGTGCTCAAGGCTGGGGAGCAACTTACTCCATATCCAGCACAGGTGGTAGATGGACTAACCTAGAGTCATCATTACTACTGACACTGGGCATTAACTATCGAGAGATGTTGGGCGCCTTTTATGGGTTAAAAGCATATGTAGCTAATATGCAGCACTTGCATGTTCGGTTACAGATTGATAATACTACGGTGGTGGCTTATATTAACCATATGGGCGGCATAAAATCATTATCATGCGACAAATTGGTCAACGTGATTTGGCTATGGTGTGTCGAAAGACATATTTGGCTATCAGCTACTTATCTACCAGGTAAGCTAAACACAGTGGCAGACACCAGGTCACGCAAATTCAATGATAACATCGAATGGATGTTCAACCCTAAAGTATTTGCTAAAGTTATTAAGCAGTATGGAACGCCAGATATCGATGTATTTGCATCAAGACAAAATCACCAGTTACCTATATATGTCGCTTGGGAACCAGACCCAGAGGCAGCAGCGATACATGCCATCACGCTGGATTGGGGAAATGTCTTCTTCTATGCTTTCCCTCCCTTCTGCCTCATCAGTCGGGTACTTCGCAAAATACAGATGGACTCTGCTTCTGGAATTTTGATGGTGCCCGACTGGCCTACACAGCCATGGTTCCCGGTTCTACATGACATGGTGGTTGAGTCACCAATGGTCTTTCCCAGTGATCCAGGATTATTAACTCACCCAGTATCAGGCATAAGCCACCCATGCCATGAGAAAATTAAACTCCTGGGTTGCAGGCTTTGAATAGATCTTACCTGGAACAGGGATTGTCCGAACGAACCATCACCACCATGTCGGCATCCCTTTGAACATCCACCAAGAGGCAGTACTGAATCAGCATAAGAAAATGGGAGAAGTACTGCCAGGAAACAGGGACAACGTATGCAACAGCCACAGCCACCAACGTACTGGAATTCCTGGCCCATCTACACCATGATGAAGGGATCAGTTACAGTGCCATCAACACAGCGCGAAGTGCTCTTTCTGCTTATCTCAAACCAGCAGGACAACAGGCAATGGGATCCCATCCACTGGTGGTAAAACTGATGTAGGGCATTTATGATATCAAGCCCCTAAACCCAGGTATACCCATATTTGGGATATCAGTGTGGTCCTGACATACCTCAGGGAATGGCCACCAGCCAGATCCCTCAGCCTCGAGCAATCTACACTAAAGACGCTCATGTTGATGGCACTCGTATCCGCTCAGAGGGTCCAGTCACTACACAAGTTAAAGCTGGACAACATGGTGACCACCCCAGATCAGATCACATTCATCATACAGGGTCTGGTGAAGCAAAGCAGGCCAGGAACAGC
This sequence comes from Malacoraja senta, assembly GCA_038087875.1. Classification (NCBI taxonomy): domain Eukaryota; kingdom Metazoa; phylum Chordata; class Chondrichthyes; order Rajiformes; family Rajidae; genus Malacoraja; species Malacoraja senta. The sequence goes on from JAXLNO010005038.1 coordinate 128,838, forward strand.
TAATCCACTGGTGGTATTCCGGGCCTACCCACAAAAGCCACGGTTGTTTGTCGTGACCCATCTACAACATTACATAGACACAACCCACAATATCAGAGGGAGTGAAAAAGCCTTATGGGTCAGCCACAAGTAACCTCATGGCCGGGTAACGAGCCAAACCATTTCAAAATAGCTCAAACAGGTACTGAAGGCTGCCGGAATAGATACTAATACATTTAAATCTCATTCCACTAGGGCAGCATCTACATCAACGGCCGACAGAATGGACGTACCGGTTGACCATATTCTGAATACAGCAGGATGGTCGAGGGAAACGACATTCAGAACTTTTATAATAAGCCGTTGATGAAACCTGATTTATTTGCAGAGAAAATATTACAAGCTGCAAATATTTAAGTTAAGCCCGGGGGAGCACTTTAATTTTGTTATTGTTAATAACTACCTTTTGTGTTTCTTGAGAAACAGATTCATAGGTTGATTACGATAACACTTCCTCCCTCAAGAACTTTCGGCAGTGAGTGAAATAAAACTGTTACACGGTTTGAAATCACAGAGCTTTGAAATCTTCACGAAGTCACTCACGTGACTCCGAAGTAAAATAGTAAGATTAAACGAGAACTTACCAGTTTGAAGTTTGATCTGTATTTTATGAGGAGTTACGATGAGGGATTACGTGCCCTCCGCTCCCACCCTCATTATATGGATCAAACTAATAAATTGATGTCTCCTTTTGCCGCGCCTGCGCACTGAGCGGGTTCTTCACGTAATCCCTCATCGTAACTCCTCATAAAATACAGATCAAACTTCAAACTGGTAAGTTCTCGTTTAATCTTACTATTTTATACCCTTAATAAATAAACTTAATATAATGATAAAATTTTGGAAAACACTCCCTTTATCATTAATAGGCAGAATAAATGCTATTAAAATGAGCTTCTTACCACAGTTATTATACCTATTTCAATCTATACCAGTATATGTACCAAAATATTTTTTTTCTAAATTGAACGCTAATATTACTAATTTTGTTTGGGATTACAAATCACATAGAATTAAAAAAGAACATTTATGTAAACCAAAAGATGTCGGGGGACTTTCACTCCCTAATTTTTTGTATTACTATTGGGCAATACATATTAAGAATATAATTTACTGGTTGGATAGTTCAACTCAACAGACAGAATGGATAAAAATGGAGAAAGAGGATTGTTATCCTTGTAATATAGGAACAATCCTCTTCTCCCCGAAAAAAATGAACAATACAATATATAAGAAAAACCCAATTATACAAGATACAATAAGAATATGGAAACAAATAAAACTATCCTTAAAATTAAGAAACCTATCATTGTTAATGCCGATAGCGAATAATCCTTTATTTAAACCATCTATGATGGATAAAATATATAATCAATGGGAAAGTTTAGGAATTAAAAGGATCGGGGATATGTATGAAATGGGAGATTTATTATCATTTGAACAATTACAATTAAAATTTAAACTGAAAAACACTCATTATTTTAAATATTTTCAGATTTGTAATTTTTTGAAGACATACATACAGGGATATCAAAAAATAACTCCTGATTTACTAGAAGAAGTAATGAATATAAAAGCTGATACACAAAAATTAATATCATATTTATATAATAGTATCTTAAATATAGATTTACCTGTGACCGAGGTAATTAGAGAAGAGTGGGAACGGGAATTATTGATAAAAATTATGAAGGCTACATGGGAAAAGTATTTGACATACATTCACAAGTGTTCGATTAACGCAAGACATAATCTAATCCAATTTAAAATTTTACATAGATTATATTACTCAAAAACAAGATTAAATAAATTTTATCCAAATATATCGCCCATTTGCGATAAATGTTTAACCCAAGAAGCAACTATAACACACTCTTTTGTTTCTTGTATAAAACTTCATGGATTTTGGAGTGATATTTTCGAAATATTTACAAAACTATTTAAGACAAAAATGGAACCCAATAATGAATTAATTATATTTGGGGTAATGGAAGACGGGAACAAATTGAGTTCATCTCAAAAGTCAATTTTTAATTATGGTTTAATAATAGCAAAAAAATTAATATTGAAATTTTGGAAAAATACACCAATACCAACGCTCAAAATGTGGATTGCAAGTATGTTGGATACCGCACATCTTGAGGAAATGCGATTCCTCCTAATAGATAAATTTGACCAATTCATAACGAGTTGGTCTCCATTTGTCGTCTTTTTGGAAACGTATGGTGCAAAACAGGTGTAAAAGCTAATCCGTGACTGCGGATGGTCAAGATTATAAATGATCTTCTATTTTCTTTTATTTTTTTTTAATTTTATTTTTTAATTTTTATTTATTAGAAGTACATTACATTACAACCACATACATTAATACTCGTCATTTATATCTTCTTACAATTAATGTACTCCCTTTATTTATTTTTTTACACTAGAGAAAGAAAAGATTGAAAGAGAGAAGAAAGTGAAGGAAAAAGTGCAAGTGTAGAAAAGTGTAGAAAATGTAACAACAAAAAAGGACGAAGACCCTATAAGAGCGAAATTAAAAACAAAAAGAAAAAGAGTTAAGAAATAGGCCCTAAGAAAAGAAAAGAGAAAGAGAAAAAAAGAGAAACAAATGTTTTTTTTTTGAGCATCACGTAAATAGGACATACCAACTCTTCAACTATCATCCCCCCTTACCCGACCTCAATTTTTTATTTTTTTTTAAGTACTTTTGCACCCTATGTTTGTAATAATTCTATAAATGCAGACCACGTCAGGTGGAAGTGATCTGGTTTACCTGCTAGGAGGAGTCTTATCTCTTCAAGGTGTAATGTTTCAAACATATTTGAAATCCACATATTTATAGTTGGTATTGGAGCCTTCTTCCAAAATTTTAGAATTAGCTTTTTTCCAGTTATTAACCCATAATCCATTAATTTCTTTTGAAACACATTTAGTTCTGGATCATCTTCCGTTATTCCGAAGATAATCCATTCTGCTTTGGGTATCAGTCTTGTTTTAAATAACTTTGTAAAGATTTGAAAAATTTCATTCCAAAATTTTTGAATCTTTGTACAGAAGACAAATGAGTGCGCTATAGTTGCTTCTTGGGATTGACATTTATCACAAATAGATGATACGTTTGGGAAAATTTTATGAATTTTAGTTTTCGAATAATATAATCTATGTAAAATTTTAAATTGTATTAAAGTGTGTCTTACATTAATCGAGCATTTATGCACTTTTAATAAGTATTCATTCCAACTTTCCTTTGAAATTTTAATAGCTAACTCTTGTTCCCAGTCTCTTCTGATACCCTCCGTAGATGGTATTTGTGCATTTAAGATAATATTGTACAAATATGATATTAAGTTTGCTGATTCCGCTTTTATCTGCATTGCCTCGTCCAGTACATCTGCTGGGTTATTATGATGATCTTTTGTATATTTTTTCAAATAGTCGCATATTTGAAAGTATTTAAAATATTGATTATTTCCGAGTTTATATTTTATTTGTAATTGTTGAAATGAAAGTAATTTTCCAGTTTCATACAAGTCACCAAGCGTTTTAATTCCTAGTCTATCCCATTGTGTATAAGCTTTATCTATAATAGAAGGACTAAACGAAGGGTTATTGACTATAGGTAATAAAAGTGATAAGTTTCTTAATTTTAAATTTTGTTTTATTTGTTTCCAAATACGGATTGTACTATGAATAATTGGGTTCTTATTATAGTTTATGTTATTCAATTTCATTGGAGAGAGGAGGATCACTCCAATGTTTCTAGAGGAGCAATCCTCTTTCTCCATTACAATCCTGTCTACTTGCTGGGCGGAGTTATCCATCAGTTGAATCATGTTTTTAATATTTACTGACCAATAATAATACATAAAATTAGGTAGTGCTAGACCCCCCAATACTTTAGATTTATTCAGATGGGTTTTTTGTATTCTATGTGATTTATAGTCCCATATAAAATTAGTGATATCTGAGTCGAGTTTTTTAAAAAACTTCTTAGGTAAGTATATAGGAATTGATTGAAATAGGTATAAAATTTGTGGTAAAAAGATCATTTTTATTGCGTTTATTCGGCCTATTAAAGACATCGGGAGCGTTTTCCAGAATTTAATTAATGTATTCAGTTTATTAAGTAGGGGGTCAAAATTTGCCCTGAACATACCTTGATATGCTCTGGTAATTTCGATTCCTAAATATTTAAATTTTTCTGTAGCTATTTTAAAAGGGAATTTTAAAAGATGTGTTGAATCTTTCGGTTTTATTGACATAATTTCACTTTTATTCCAATTTATTCTATATCCAGAAAAAGATCCGAAGTCTTCAATTAAATTTAATATATTTGGTATAGTGATTTGAGGTTTTGTAATATACAATAATATATCATCCGCGTATAAAGATATTTTATTATATGAGTCTTTAGTATTATATCCATGAATATCAGGGTGTATTCTAATTTTTTCTGCTAGCGGTTCAATAATGAGAGCAAACAGCTGTGGTGATAATGAGCATCCTTGTCTATTTCCCCTTGATAGTTGAAATTTCGAGGATAATATGTTATTAGTAAGTATTCTAGCTGTAGGTTTGTCATATAGTAACTTAATCCATAAAATAAAATTCTCTCCCAGTTGAAATTTTTGTAATACTTTATCCATATAATTCCATTCTACTTGATCAAATGCTTTTTCAGCATCCAGCGAAATAATTGATAATTCTTGATCTTCAGATTTGTGTGAGTGCATTATGTTGAGTAGACGTCTCATATTATTAGAAGAGTATCTCTTAGGGATAAACCCTGTCTGATCTGGGTTTATTAATTTACTAATGTATTTACTTAATCTTCTGGCTAATGTTTTCGCTAATATTTTTTGATCTGTGTTTAACAATGCTATAGCTCTATATGAGCCAGGTTCTTCTAAATCCTTATTTTTCTTAGGTATTAATGTAATCGTTGATTCCGCTAATGTATCAGGTAGTATTCGTTTTTTAAAAGCGTATTGGTACATTTTTTGTAATCTTGGTATTATTTTATCATAAAAGCTTTTATAAAATTCATTAGTAAATCCATCAGGGCCTGGTGTTTTTCCATTTTTTAGTGAGTTTATTGTATCTTCTAATTCCTTAATTGAGATTTGTGCACCCAGTTCCTCTTGTTCCTTCAGCTCTAACTTTGGAAGATTACAGGTATCCAAGAACTTTGTGATATTATTGGAATCAATTATCGTTTTAGATGTATACAAATTCTCGTAAAATTGCGCAAATCTTTTATTAATATCCTTCGGTGTTGTTAATAATTCCCCTTTATCTGATTTGATCTTTGGTATAGTATGTTCCCTTTCTCGTTTTTTTAGCTGGCGAGCCAAAAGTTTATGCGGTTTATCCCCAAATTCAAAGTGCTCTTGTTTTGTAATTTGAAAAAGTCTTATAAGTTTGGCAGATAATAATTTATTTAATTTAAATTTTAAAATTATTATTTTATTATGTTTATCTATTGATGGATCTTTAGCATTATCTATATCCATTTGTCTAATAAGTTCTTCTAACTGTCTTTGTTCATTCTTATTCTTTTTATTTTGAAAAGCTTGATATGAAATTATAATACCCCTAATGTATGCTTTAAAAGATTCCCAAAGTAAAGTAGGCGATATATCTGAAGTATCATTTGTTTGAAAAAAGACCTCCATTTGTTCTTTTAAATATATACTCGCTTGTGGATCTTTTAAAATTTGAGAGTTAAATCTCCAGAATGAATTATTCTTAGACAATCCTTCCAGTTTTAAAAAGAAAGTTAGTGGAGAATGGTCTGAAATTGAATTTGTATGGTATATTGCATTAGATGTTTGGGGGATTAATTTTGTATCCAGCAGAAAGTAGTCTATACGTGAGTATGTCTTATGTACCATTGAGTAAAACGAATATTCCCTGCCAGTTGGATTCACAATTCTCCAAACATCTGCTATATTAGTGTTATTTATGTAGGTATTGAGGAGTTCCCCAGTTTTCGATTTCATATTCCCTCTCTGTTTTTGACTTGATTTATCTAAGTACGGATCTAAAACACAGTTAAAGTCTCCACCTATTATAACATTTTGATAGTTTGACTCTGCAATTATATTGAAGATTTTATTGAAAAAGTGGGGGTTATCAAAGTTAGGGGCATATATATTTACCAAAGTAAGTGGAGTGTCATGGATTTCTCCATTAACTATTAGGTATCTCCCTTCTATATCTGTTATAATATTCTTTGCTTTAAATGGTATACCTTTTCTTATGATAATTGACGTGCCTCTAGATTTTGAAGTGAATGAAGAGTGGTATGTTTGACCTATCCATTTCGCCCTCAGCCTAACTTGGTCCTGAGGTTTTAGGTGTGTTTCTTGTAGGAAGGTAATGTCTGAATTATACATTTTTAGCTGAGCTAATATCTTACCCCTTTTGATAGGTTCGTTAATACCTCTTATATTCCAACTACAAAATGAGATTCCTCCTAGGTTCTTTTGTGTGGTGTCATGCATTTTGAATAATTATAGTACCTTTGAATCTTGTGGTGCGTCCATATCCCAGGTCTTTAGGTATTGGGGGAGTTTTTGAATTGTTAACTTTTGTTGGTATGTCCATATTATTCTTAGCACTAAACACAAAACACAAACAAGTGATTTTATGTGATAAAAAAAAAACTAAAAAAGTGAGGCTACAGTGTCTATAGTCGGCACTGTAGCGAGTGACCCACCTGTAGGTGGGAAAAAACCTTATTTTGACTTCCATTGCGTTGTTGCTCAACTCGCTCCACTCTCTTAGTTAATCATAACATATTAAAATATTAAAACGAGGCCTCACATTCAGATATATAATACAATTTTACCCTGATATTTCCTTATAACATATATATATATCAGAGTTTAATTATTAAACCAATATTTTTGATTTCAATAAGAATCAGCTGTTGGTTGAAGGGGTTAACGAGACGTGCTCCTGGACATAAGCCAGGAGCTCGTTTCTCATCCCCTCCTCCCGCTTATAGACAAGGTTACAATTTATTAAAAATTCATATTAGTATGTTAGTTCATTATTTTTTTGTTTTTTTTGTTAGTATTCTAATCTAACCTGCATAACTTTTAAAGTTGTTAATAGGATAAGTTCTTACAATTGGTTATAACATTTTAATCAATAAGCAATTATTTTCTAATTCATATCCAGCTATAAAGTTGTTTACACGTTTTGAACAGAAAATGTCCTTGCTTCAACATTCCAGAGATAACAGTGTAACTATCCCCAGACAAAACATAGCTGAGAATTATTCGGATCTGCCAAAGCTCCCTTTTATTTCTGTTTTTCAACAATCGTTTGGGCATATTTGAAAGCGTCTTCAGGCTTAACAAATGACTTTTCAAGACCATTAAAGGAAATACGCATTTTCGCGGGATAAAAACCCCCAAATCTGACCCCTTCTCTCCCTCTTAAAAGATCTTTAACCTTATCAAATTTGTTTCTTTTTTGCACAATTTCATGTGGGTAGTCCCTGAATATCTTAATAGTGTCCTTGTCCAGCCGTAATTGTACACCATATTTGATTTTACTCATAACGTATTCCAGTTCTGCAGTATCTCGAAATTTCACTATAATATGTCGTGGATAAGCTTTTCCCGCATCAGATCTTTTTCCAAATCTTGGGACACGATGAGCCACTTCGATTTTCGGTTCCTTGGAAAGATTCAACAGTTGTTTCAACAAGCCCATGGCAAATTCACGTACCTGTTCCCCTTCTGCCCCCTCTGAAACACCAAGAATTCTCAAATTCTGGCGTCTAGAGCGAGCTTCCAGGTCCAGGCATTTGAATGAGACTTTCTCTAGTTGAGTCCCCATTTGTAGTGATGCTTGTTCGTTTTCTCGCCTCATTTGCTCATGTTCTTGCCTCAATTTCGCCATGTCTTCAACCAGTCGAGCCGTATTTTTCTCCAATTCCGTAATTGTGTGCATACTTGCAGCTACTGTTTCAAGTACAGCCGTGAACTTATCCGTAGTAATTACATCCATCTTATCCATTTTCTCTGATAGTCCATCTTTCACCTCATCAATTCGTTTATTCATAATGTCCAGTAAATCCGTCATATTCTTCTGGTTACCAGCGTTTAAATCCTTCATCATCTTCTCCATTCCTTCCATCATTTTTGCCGAATTTTCCTTCATTTCCTTCTTATCTTCCACCCTATTATCCGAGATCTCATCTTTCAAATTTTTCATTGATTTCTTCAAGTCATCAAAGTCTTTCTTAGATCTTGTATCCATTTCTGCAGCCACTTCAGAGACTTCAGAGGTAACTTCTGTTTCGAACTTTTTCGACAGCTTATTCACAGCTCTCTGAGGGCTCACAGCTGGAGTCAATTTACTCATTTAAAGGGCTTCAAACCACCGTTTAAAACATCGCGTTTAACGATGACGTCATCAGCGCGGTAACCAGAAGCTCCGGTAAGGTTTTTAAAAACAATCCCGATTTTCGGACCCGTTTTACACGATAAATCGTGAAGTTTTTCGGGAGAGGAGCTGGGTGCACGTCTGTTAGTCTAACATGACGCCACCGGAAGTCCTATTTTCTTTTCTTCTCATCTTTTCTTTTATTCTCTCTCTTCTATTTTCTATGTCTCAACTTTCTTATTTCATTCTTTATTTTTCTTTTTCACACACTATATATCTCACATTTTTCTATTTTTCATTATGTAACTTTTTTCTTTTTCTTCTTTATTTAAAAAATTTTTAAAAATAAGAAGCTGTACATGAAAGGTATTATGAAAATATGATTGTATACAATTGTACTTACTTCTAATAAAATAAAAATAAAAAAATAAAAAAATAAAAAGTGGGGGTTATCAAAGTTAGGGGCATATATATTTACCAAAGTAAGTGGAGTGTCATGGATTTCTCCATTAACTATTAGGTATCTCCCTTCTATATCTGTTATGATATTCTTTGCTTTAAATGGTATACCTTTTCTTATGATGATTGACGTGCCTCTAGATTTTGAAGTAAATGAAGAATGATATGTTTGACCTATCCATTTCGCCCTCAACCTAACTTGATCCTGAGATTTTAGGTGTGTTTCTTGTAGGAAGGTAATATCGGAGTTGTACAGTTTCAGCTGAGCTAGTATCTTACCCCTTTTAATAGGTTCATTAATACCTCTTATATTCCAACTACAAAATGAGATTCCTCCTAGGTTCTTATGTGTGGTGTCATGCATTTTGAATAATTATAGTACCTTTAAATCTTGTGGTGCATCCATATCCCAGGTCTTTGGGTATTGGGGGAGCTTTTGAGTTTTTAAATTTTGCTGGTATGTCCATTTTACGCTTATCACTAAACACAAAACACAAACGAGTGATTTTATGTGATAAAAAAAAACCTAAAAAAGTGAAAATACAGTGTCTAATATAGTCGGCACTGCAGCGAGTGTCCCACCTGTAGGTGGGAAAAAACCTTGTTTTGACTTCCATTGCGTTGTTACACAAATAGCTCCGCTCTCTTGGTTAATCATAACATATTAAAATATTAAAACGGGGCCTCACATTCAGATATATAATACAATTTTCTTTTGTTATTATTTGATTTAATTCCTTTTCCCATGTTTGTCTGTGTAAGTCCGTCGATGGAATGTCACTGTCTAATAAGATATTATATATATAAGATCTTAATTTTTCTGTATTAGGATCTTTATTCCAACATTCGTCAAGAATTTCTGAATTTCTAATTCGAAAATTTTGAGTATTCGATTTTACATAATCTCTGAGTTGAAGATATCTGAAATAATCATTTCCTCGGCTCTCAGAAGTCTAAGGAATATACAAACTGTGGCTCTCAGAAGTCTGAGGAATGTACCTGTCTTATCTCTAGTATTGTTCCACTAAATAACACCTCCCAATATGTACTTGCCTGTGATCCTGACCATTGCGTTCGTGTCTGTTGCTTTGTATCAGTAATATGGGAGGCATAACCTGTAGCCTTTAAGTATATAAGGCATTACAAATTAAGGCATTGAGCTTGACTCATTGCTAGGTTGTTAACCTGTGTGAAGACTCAGTGCTGAATAAACGTACGTTTAAAGCAACCCTGGTGTCCGGTCGATTATTGTCGAAACAACCGATGTGAGAGAAAACGTGAATCAACATTTGGTGTCAGGAGTGGGATGAATATACGGTAATGTCCTGCTGGAGAGTCAGGTTGGCAGCCGACTGAAGACTATTGTATACCGCTGTCAAAATTTGTGTACAATGGGGATACCCCAGTGCCACAGGGGCTAACTTGGATGAATAATACGCCACTTGTCGGTGCTTATCCCCATGCAGCTGGGTCAAAACCGCAGTGGCACATTCGCCCAGGATGGTACAATAGAGCTGAAAAGGTCTATGATACAGGGGTCGCCCCAGCGCAGGAGCCTTCTGCAGGGCCTCTCGTAGATTAATGAAGGTGGTCAAGGCTTTATCTGACAATACAAAGGTACCTTCCTGGCTGGTGTAAGGGGTCAGGTGCTTTATGTCCAGGGCCACATTTGGAATCCACTGACGGCAGTAGTTGATCATTCCCAACCACTGTCGCATTCCCCTGGCTGTCGTGGGGGGTGGTGTCCTGTAAATGGGGTCCGTGCGGCTCTCGTCCAACCGACAGCCATCTGCTGAGATTATGACTCCGAGGAATTTCACCTCCTTTTGTCCAACATGTACTTTGGAGGAGGACACAACGTACCCCAATGCCTTTACAAAGTTCAACAACAAAATTATAGCTTCCCTATTCTGCTCCTCCGTTTCACTGGCCACTAAAAGTTCATCGATGTACTGGAACAATGCAGACCCCTCAGGTAACTGCAGGTTTTGAAATTGCTGTTGCAGACAACGAGAAAATAGGGTCGGCGAGTTTACAAAGCCCTGTGGCATTCTGGTCCGTGTACACTGTAGGGGAGGGATTGAGTTCGCCGCTGTGCCATATTCTTTCTGGTTTTGGTCCGGGGGTTCAGCTTAGTTCTGCCTCCCACGGAGTCGGTAGATTGTACGGCAGCAGGAGAATACGGAGGAGGTCGGTCTGCTGGAGGGGCACTAGTGGCAACTGTCTTCCCTGTGGTCCCCCCTGAATGGGACCGTCTTCTGGGGTTCAGCGAGGGTACGGGAGATTTGGAAACTGGTATCTGTGAAGGGCGAATTTTTATCTTGGATCGGGTAGCGGGAATTGGAGGAGCGGACACGGGTCTGGCAATGGGGGCAGAGGGACTGGCAACGGGGGCAGACTGGTTCAGCGGGGGTGCTCCACGGATTCCCCAATGATAATCCTCTACCTCCTCCTCCTCGTCACCTCCCAAATCTATGCCAGCCACCGACTTACGTAAGTCTTTATCTACCTCGGCCTTATTTTGTCTCTCTCTCTCCTGACGATCCTTACTTTCCTTAGCATGCCTACATTCCTGTTGGGACTAGTGTAGATGGGGCATGTTGGTCCGGGTGGGCCAAGTGCAGATGGGGCATATTAGTCGGGGTGGACCTAGTGTAGATGGGGCATGTTGGTCGGGGTGGGCCTAGTGTAGATGGGGCATGTTGGTCGTGGTGGGCCTAGTGTCGATGGGGCATGTTGGTCGGGGTGGGCCTAGTGTAGATGGGGCATGTTCGTCGGGGTGGGACTAGTGTAGATGGGGCATGTTCGTCGGGGTGGACCTTCGCGTGGAGGATTTCCTCTCTTAACAACCAGTCTAAGGCGGACTTTCTGTGAGATACGGGGTTACCTTGGACTCACGGTTAACCCTGAACTATTGGTGTGTAATAAAATAAGTATATATTGAATCGTCGGATTGACAAGTATTGAGACGTTAACCAAGACCAAGGTACCCCCGTATCTCACAGAAAGTCCGCCTTAGACTGGTTGTTAAGAGAGGAAATCCTCCACGCGAAGGTCAGGAATTGAAGTGACCGAGTGAGATACGGCAGAACCAAGGACTCACGGTTAACCCTGAACTATTGGTGTGTAATAAAATAAGTATTAAAAAAATGGGTAATGGTATGGACACCAGTTGTCACCCGGACCGGCCATTACATCAGCTATGTTTCTTGTATCCAGAAATGGAGGAGACCTTCAGGCCTTCAGGCGTATGTCGGGAGGACTCATTCATAAACTGGGGAAGGATGAATGGCCTGAAGGGGGTTCCAAGGATATGGGTGTGTTATCAACGGCCCAGAGTGTAATATGGAAAAAGGATAAAAAAAAAAAATTATATAAAGGCCATTCAGTTGTGGATCGATCATTGTAACGGAGAAAAGGCACGGTCTTTAACGGCCAGTTGGCAGAGTAATGCCTTGAAACTAGGAATACCCCTGACCGAGGGGTGTCAGGAGAAGTCGGTGACCATATTAAAACAGGAATGTAGGCATGCTAAGGAAAGTAAGGATCGTCAGGAGAGAGAGAGACAAAATAAGGCCGAGGTAGATAAAGACTTACGTAAGTCGGTGGCTGGCATAGATTTGGGAGGTGACGAGGAGGAGGTAGAGGATTATCATTGGGGAGTCCGTGGAGCACCCCCGCTGAACCAGTCTGCCCCCATTGCCAGTCCCGTGTCCGCTCCTCCAATTCCCGCTACCCGATCCAAGATTAAAACTCGCCCTTCACAGAACCAGTTTCCAAATCTCCCGTACCCTCGCTGAACCCCAGAAGACGGTCCCATTCAGGGGGGACCACAGGGAAGACAGTTGCCACTAGTGCCCCTCCAGCAGACCGACCTCCTGTGTATTCTCCTGCTGCCCTACAATCTACCGACTCCGTGGGAGGCAGAACTAAGCTGAACCCCCAGACCAAAACCAGAAAGAATATGGCACAGCGGCGAACTCAATCCCTCCCCTACAGTATACATGGACCAGATTGCCACAGGGCTTTGTAAACTCGCCGACCCTATTTTCTCGTTGTCTGCAACAGCAATTACAAAACCTGCAGTTACCTGAGGGGTCTGCATTGATCCAGTACATCGATGAACTTTTAGTGGCCAGTGAAATGGAGGAGCAGAATAGGGAAGCTATAATTTTGTTGTTGAACTTTGTAAAGGCATTGAGGTACGTTGTGTCCTCCTCCAAAGTACATGTCGGACAAAAGGAGGTGAAATTCCTCGGAGTCATAATCTCAGCAGATGGCCGTCGGTTGGACGAGAGCCGCACGGACCCCATTTACAGGACACCACCCCCCACGACAGCCAGGGGAATGCGACAGTGGTTGGGAATGATCAACTACTGCCGTCAGTGGATTCCAAATGTGGCCCTGGACATAAAGCACCTGACCCCTTCCACCAGCCAGGAAGGTACCTTTGTATTGTCAGATGAAGCCTTGACCGCCTTCAATAATCTACGGGAGGCCCTGCAGAAGGCTCCTGCGCTGGGGCGACCCCTGTATCATAGACCTTTTCAGCTCTATTGTACCATCCTGCGCGAATGTGCCACTGCGGTTTTGACCCAGCTGCATGGGGATAAGCACCGACCAGTGGTGTATTATTCATCCAAGTTAGACCCTGTGGCACTGGGGTATCCCCATTGTACACAAATTTTGACAGCGGTATACAATAGTCTTCAGTCGGCCGCCAACCTGGCTCTCCAGCAGGACATTACCGTATATTCCTCCCACTCCGTGACCGCCCTACTGGGACAGCTCCAGACCCAGCATTTGACTTCAGCCAGACAAAATAGGTATGAGATCTACCTGTTGAAAAATCCCAAGTTACAGTTCCGGCACTGCACCACTATCAACCCTGCTGCGTTTCTCTGCTCTCCTCCTGATCCCCTCGCTCCATGCGACCATAATTGCTTGGAGGCTATTCTCGCGGATACCAGCGGATACCCTGACCTTAGCGATAAACCTCTAGCCTCTCCAGATTTGATCCTCTATACCGATGGAAGTTCGTCCATCGACGAGCAGGGACGCCGTCTGTCAGGGTTTGTGGTAGTTAAGCAAGATGGAACCTTGCTGGATTGTGGCAGTTTTGACCCACCGATTTCAGCTCAGCAGGCTGAGTTGTTTGCCCTCACCCGAGCCTGTGTCCTCGCCGAGGGGCTCTCCCTCAATATTTACACCGACCCGATACGCATTCGGAGTCGTTCACGATTTCGGACATTTATGGAAAAATAGGGGATTCCTCACCTCGACGGGCCATAAGATTGCCAATCAGATCCTGGTCTCTGACCTGTTGAATGCTATCCTTCTGCCTTCTGCGGTAGCCATAATCAAATGTGTGGCCCACACGACAGGAGATTCCCCGGTCCAAATCGGTAACAGGTTGGCTGACGAAGCGGCTAAGTGTGCTTCACGCGGTAGATTTAAAGTGGTGGGTAGTATGATGAGGCAGGTGAAAAGCCTTTATATGGGCTCATCTGAATCTGAGAAACCTATGCCAACCATGAATGATGTATTGCACTTACAGGGGGACGCCTCTGTTGATGTTATAATGGAATGGGAGCAGCTGGGCTGTCGGAAGGCTGACTCCGGACTGTGGCTCACGCCGGCCGGACAGACCTGTATGACAGACCAGTTAGCGACCTGGGTTGTTGATTGCCTACATCTAGCCACTCACTGTGGGGCCACCTTGCTAGTAGACGCTCTCTTACAGGCATGGTGGCATCCTCGACTTAAGGTTTTGGCAGCCCAAACTAGTGCACGGTGCCTCACCTGTGCTACACACAACCCTGGTAAAGGAGTTGTCTGCCAGACGGGTCGTACTCCATTACCTACTGCTCCGTTTGAAACCTTACAGATGGATTTTATTGATTTGCCTAAGTGTCAGTGTTATAAACATGTGCTTGTTATTGTTGATGTGTTTTCTAGGTGGATTGGAGCCTTTCCAACCACTGATTGCACTGCTTCTACGGTGGTGTCTATTTTATTATGGCAGTTTATTCCTCGCTTTGGGGTTCCAAACACCATCAGTTCGGATAACGGCCCTCACTTTATTGCCGCTATCAATAAAGAATTGTACCGACAGCTGGGTGTAACCCAGCGGCTACATTGTGCTTATCGCCCACAGGCTGCAGGAATGGTGGAACGCTTGAACCAGACCCTGGAGACCAAGCTTGCCAAGCTGGTGGACCAATCGGGCTCCACCTGGGTTAAAATGTTACCTGTTGCCTTGTTTCAGATCAGAGTCCTTCCAGCAGGGAAGACAAGGTTGTCTCCTGCAGAGATCATCTATGGCCGACCCCTGCGCACCTCCTGGACAGACATTATCCCGGCCACAATGACATTGCATCATATGACGGAGGAGATGGTCTCTTACGTCCTTGCCCTTACAAGGGCCCTGCATGAGATTCATGGGGAGGTCAAGGCCGCTTATGTGGGCGACATAGATTTTCCCGTTGATGGACGGATCACCCCGGGTTCTTATGTGTTCATTAAGAATTGGGTTCGTAAGGACACCCTTTCTCCTCGATGGTTGGGCCCCTTCCAGGTTCGCCTCACCACCCCCACCGCGGTAAAGGTAGAAGGTCGATCGGCATGGGTGCATTTGCACCATTGTAAAGTGGTTGGTGACACCAAGCAAAGGGGGGAGGTCGAGGTCAGGGAGAGGGATCTGGTCCACGAAAAGCAGGGTACTAATTAATTTTGCTACGAAATTGCACGTTCTTTTCTTTTTCCCTCCCCTGTGTTAGCAGATACGAAATAAATCGCTAAGATGAGGGTCTCCGTGGCATTAATATGTGTGGCAACCACAGCAGGGTTAATCGGTTTCGGTTGGAAATGGACAAAGCCTGAATACAGACGGAACAAACGAGGAAAGAGAGGGGAACGAGAAAACTCCAATTTATTCATCCAGGCACACAACGAGCTATTCGGGAAGGGGCAGGTGGTTTGTTATCCACGAATGACATCAGTTACCTCCCTGTTTACCCCATCCCCTGCATGGGGCAGAACTGAACAACTGGTGAAGTGCCAGGAAAAAGAAATGGTCCCTGTCAAGCCCGTTATCATCAGCTATGATAGGCTTCTCGCTCCACCGGCCAACTGCTTACCGCTCTCTAAGAACAATAACCACTCCTACGACATTTGCTATAATGGATCTAGGACAGCGTCAAGAGCACCGGCTAGGCCATGTAACTTCACCACCAATAACAACAACAGGCAATATGAAAATTGTTTTAGTAACCAAGGACACGGGTGTATAGTCAAAAATGTTAAAAAATAACCTCACTTGCGCTCTGCAAGGGCCCGTTCACGGCTCCGCATGTAACCTTACCTATAAAGGAGTCCAATGTAAGGTGTCTAAGGACTGTATCCCTGTAAATGCTGGATTTCAGCTGTTGTGTGGATGGGCTAACGGGACCTATCTGACGGTAGGATCCCATCACCTGCCAATCCCCAGTTATAGCAATGGGATCAGTGAAGCGTGGAGGGACTGGTCTGGAGGAGGAGCAGTCATTAATACCCGAAGGGGCTGTAATGGATCATTTTACTTCGGAGTCACGTGAGTGACTACGTGAAGACCCCGTCCAGCACGCATGCGCGACATTAGCGTTCACGCAGTGCAACAGCGACGACCGGGAGTACAGGCGCTCCTGCTACACGTCGGTGAAAACTAAACAGCGGACCATCAGGTACACTGCGGTCGTAATCCGCAAGCTGTGCTCTGCTCTCTATTCCAGAGGAACTGGGAAAATGAGCAGCACGGCAAAGGAAGAAAACCGCCCCCCGTTCGACTCCAACAGAACGGGAGTGTTCCATCAGTGGGGGGCGAGAGGCGGCACCTGGACCGCATATGCGGCGGTCCACCCTCATCGAGACCGAGCCGAGCCCAGTACCACTAGCGCAGCCTGATGAGCGGCAGCGGGCTGGAGGAAAAGTAAAAAAAAAAAAAAAAAAAAAAACGGCCGGTTATGTCTGACTCCGATGAGGAGGGTCTGCCTTAGAGCGGCAGAGCTAGCCGCCTGAGCCGAATGGAAAGGCTCATGGAGCAACTGCTCCAGCGAGACTTGCTTCAGGAGCTAGAGCAGTCTCGCCAGGGGGATCAGGCACTCCCACAGCAGTGCTCTACAATGCACTGGCCATCGCTTTCCCCTCAAAGCAGGGCAGCGTTGGCGACCAGGGCTGGGCTGGTCAGGAACAGGGGTCATTGGCTGAAGATGTCGGGAGTACGCTTGGGGTACAGGATCAGGAAGAGCTGCTGGGTGTGGAGATTCGCTACGTGGTTTCACCACGAGCAGGGCGGCCATTGGAGCCAAAACTGGCGGCCAGCATCAACCACCTGTCCCTCAAACCCCTACAAGACAGGTACTTAATGAGGCACTAGAGCTGGAAAACTGCAGTTCGCTCAATGTACCGGCTGTTAACAGCCAAATCAGGGGGGGGGGGACAGAGTATCCGGAACCAGGAGCTAAAATCCTCAAGCTCCTGACGACAGGGATAACAGCCTATGCTCGTTCCGTGGATGGGGTGGATATGACCACAAACCAGCAAGACACTCTGGCTCTGCTGTGCTACACCCAATATGAGATAAATAACCTCCGCAAGGAGAGAATAAGACCTGCCCTCAATCCCAGGTTTGCAGGACTGTGTAATACACCGGCCTCAGAGCCGCAGATCCTGTTATTTGGAAGGACAAGTGAAAGACCTGGAGGAAGAGTCCAAAGCATTTGGCCTCATGAGGGCAGGCCCCGGAACGAGCAGACTCACACAAAAAACCAGACGGCAGTACCCCACCGCGTCCACCAGTCAAGGTCAAATTTAGGTAACTGGTGAAAGCTCGGGGTCCGCATACTATCCCCGAAAGCCTTTTTAGGCCAGGGCCCAGAGCGGACCCCATGGAAAATGCGCCACCCCCAATCAGCAGTACATCAGCAGTACATCCAGCAGTATAACGACGGATGAACAAACGGAAGAAAGGAACACTACCATAACTATGGAGGTAGGTGGGTCTGGTTCCTACCAGCATGTAAATGGGGAACTGTACTAACAGGAGGTATGTACTAACAGGAGGTGTCTCACGAATGATAGTTATATACTTAACAGTATTCGGGGATACAAAATAGAATTCATTCAAGAAAACATGCCACCAGTTCAGCACGTACCCCAAAGGGTCTTTACCCTCTCAGTCAAAGAGAACTAGAGGCTCAAGCAGAACTGGGGAGGTTACTTACAAAGGGTGTCATTGAGAAATCCAAACATGATCCTTTGGAATTTGTCTCAAATATATTTACCAAAAGCAAAAAAGATGGTGGATGTCGCATCATCATTGACTTAACCTCACTAAATACCTTTGTTAAGTATGTACATTTCAAAATGGAAACATTTGTAACTGCTAAACAACTGATTTCCAAAGGATACTTTATGGCAAGCATTGATTTAAAAGATGCCTACTATTCAGTACCCATTCACAAGGGTCATCGCAGATACCTGAAAATTTACCTGGATGGGGCAACTATGGCAGTATAAAGTGTTGCCTAATGGGTTGACATCAGTCTTAGACTATTTACCAAGATATTAAAACCAGCCTTGGCAACATTAACGAAACAAAGACATATTGTCATGGCGTAACTTGATGATATCCTAATAGTTGGCAAAACCATGGAGTTGGCTAAATCAGCTGTATTAGCTACCAAACAATTGTTTGAAACCCTGGGTTTGTCATACATCCAGATAAATCTAAGTTGACGCCATCCACAACTATGGACTATCTGGGATTCACAATTAACTCAATCCACATGTCTGTAACGTTGCCAAAAGGTAAAGCAGCAGAATTGGCACAGATGTGCAACAATTTAATGGTAAGCAATCGACCAACCATCCGACAAGTGGCAAGAGTAATTGGCAAAATGGTAGCAGCATTTTCAGCTACACAATTTGGACTCCTGCACTATCAGCACCTACAAAGGGCAAAAGTACAGGCGTTGAAACGACATGCAGGTCACTTTGACAGATCCATGAAACTACCCATTGAAGCAATATCAGAGTTACAATGGTGGATATAACACATTTGGCATAGTTCCAGCCCTATCATCATCAATAACCCAATGTTAACTATACAAACAGATGCCAGTGCTCAAGGCTGGGGAGCAACTAATACCATATCCAGCACAGGTGGTAGATGGACTAACCTAGACTCGTCTTTACTACAAACACTGGGCATAAATTATTTGGAAATGTTGGGTGCGTTTTATGGTTTTAAAGCATATTCTAGGAATATGCACAACTTGCATGTTCATTTACAAATTGATAATATCACGGTGGTGGCCTATATTAACCATATGACCGGAATAAAATCGATATCATGTGACAATTGGGTCAACACAATCTGGTAATGGTGGGTCGATAGACATATTTGGCTATCAGCAACTTACCTACCAGGTAAGCTAAATACAGTGCCAGGTCACGCAAATTCAATGATAAACACTGAATGGATGTTAAATCCTTGAACTTTTGCTAAAATTACAAACCAATATGGCACACCAGATATCGAACTCTTTGCATCCAGACTAAATCACCACGTACCAATGTATGTCCCTTGGGAACCACACCCTGAGGCAGCAGCGATAGATGCATTCGCGCTGAACTGGGGGACAGATTTCTTCTATGCTTTTTCCCCTTCTGCCTTAATCTGTAGGGTACTACGCAAAATACAGATGGACTCTGCTTCAGGTATTTTGATAGTACCAACTGGCCTACACAGCCATGGTTCCAGTGGTCCTCGACATGGTCATCGAAACTCCTATGACCTTTCCCAGTAGCCCAGACCTATTGACGCACCCTGTATCAGGCATAAGTCATCCATGCCATGCCAAAATTAACCTACTGGGTTGCAGATTATCAAAAGACCACTGCTGGGACTGGGGTTGTCTGACAGGACCATCAACATGATGACACCGTATGTCCACCAGGAAACAATACCTATCGAGCATCAGGAAGTGGGAAAGATACTGCTCGACTACTGGGACAACGTACTCATCTGCAACCATAACCAATGTACTGGAGTTCCTGGGGGGCCTTCACCATAATGAAGGATTGAGCTACAGCGCCATCAATACTGCCAGACGTGCGCTGTCAGCCTACTTAAAACAGGTGCCAGGACAACAGGCCATAGGGTCTCACCCGCTGGTGATCAAACTCATGAGGAGTATCGTCAACTCCAACCCTCTTAGACCTAGGTATACACAAATCTGGGATGTCAGTGTGGTCCTGACATACCTAAGGGGATGGTCCCCAGCCAGGTCTCTCACCCTGGAAAAGCTAACCCTGAAAACGGTCATGCTGATGCTACTAGTCTCAGCACAAAGAGTCCAGTCCCTCCACTTACTGCGACTGGACAACATGGTTATAACACCAGACCGGGTCTCATTCACCATTCAGGAGCTGCTAAAGCAGAGCAAGCCAGGAACTTGAGTCCTAGTTATGGATTTCCGGGCATACCCACCTGACCTACGGTTGTGTGTCATGACTCACTTATTCACTTACATCAACACAACAAGAGATTCTCGAGGGAGAAAGGGAAAAAAATATATAATAAATAAATAAATAAATAAATAAAAAAGCCTTATGGGTCAGCCACAAGAAACCTCATGGTTGGGTGTCGAGCCAAACCATCTCGAGATGGCTCAAGCAGGTACTGGGAGCTGCTGGAGTAGATACTGATGTATATACATCTCACTCCACCAGGGCAGCATCCACATCGGCGGCTAAAAGAATGAACATGGAGAAAACGTTCCAAACGTTCTACCACAAGCCGCTAGCAGAACCTGTGTTATTTGCAGAAAGAGTTTTAAAATCTGCAAAAATATATAATTTAAGCCCGGGGGAGCATTTTGTCTTTTGTTATTGTTTAATAGATACCATTATTGTTTACAAACAGATTATGGTTGATTACGATAACATACTTCCTCCCTTGAATGACTTCGGCAGCGAGTGAAGTATGAACTGTTACACGGTTTGAAATCACAGAGCTTTAAAATCTTCACGTAGTCACTCACGTGACTCCGAAGTAAAATAGTAAGATTAAACGAGAACTTACCAGTTTGAAGTTTGATCTGTATTTTATGAGGAGTTACGATGAGGGATTACGTGCCCTCCGCTCCCACCCTCAAATATATAGATCAACAGGTATCTTAGTTCTCCTTATCTTTACTATGTTTATTTCAATTATTGTGTTTCCTGTGATTCCACACTGCTGCTTTGAAGAATGTCGCGCATGCGTGCTGGACGGGGTCTTCACGTAATCCCTCATCGTAACTCCTCATAAAATACAGATCAAACTTCAAACTGGTAAGTTCTCGTTTAATCTTACTATTATATACGGAGGAAGGATATTACTTCTTCTTTAATGGGAAAGGAACCAATGTCCTAAAAACCCCTTTCCCCAAGAACGTGGCAGTTGGAGCATTGGTGCCAACCACGGTACCTTGTCCCGAGCAATGGACTAAACCCATGGCTCGGGTTCATCGAAGGGCGGTGTCGGCCGAGTTTTGCGCGCAATGGAGAAATCCAGGGGTCAGGGGAGCTACCCGCGGACATGCCATCGGATGGGGATTATTAGCATGCTAACCATGGGAGGAGTGGGTGGAGGTGAAGCAGCCAAAAACCGAAATTACCTTGTTTGCGGCCTGACAATTCTGGGAAATGCAACAACTGGAGCCTTGGAGGCAGTAAAAACCCAGATGGCCGAAATGAGGATGTTTTCCCTACAAAATAGATATGCGTTCGATTACTTATTGGCTAGAGAAGGGGGGACCTGTACCGTCATAAAAGGGAAATGTATGATGGGGGTTCAAGACAGGACTAGCAACATCACCCAACACCAGAAAGAGATTACCACCTTTTTGGATGGAATAAATGAAAACCAGGGATGGGGGAATTGGGGATTTGGGGGATTATACAACTGGATTATCAGCATGGCCATCTATGCGGCTATAGTAGTTACTTGTTTATTTGTGAGGATTGCCATTGTGAAATGTATCATAGCCCGATTACTGGCGGCTTTATCAGGTTTGGGGACCACCCCCGAGGAAACTAAACATTCTGTACGAATGATGATCTTACAGCGTGAGCAGGAGAGACTGTTACCATTCCCCAACGACAGCAAAGACGATGAAGTGAGTGAGGAAGGAGAATTGGGGGACAAGGGTCGGACGGTCCAAGAGGCCGTGGCCAGGGAACTAGAAAGTTACGAGATTCGGCGAATGGGACTTTTTAATGGACTATGAGTGTTGCCATAAGAATGGCAAAAGGGGAGAATGTGAATGTAAATCTTGAATAAACGCTGTAAGATTGTTCTATGAAGGTAAAATGGTTTGGCCAGGTGGACTGGATTAAAACATAAAATGTCTGCTGACCAAAGTTGCTTAATATGTAGCTGCAGGGGTCAGGAAGTTGTGGTCAGGAGAAATTCACATTGTCCTGCGGTTACTGCATATTTGCGACTATGGTATTAACTGCACCTGTCTGACTGAGATAGCCGGCTCTCAGAAGTCTAAGGAATATAAAAACTATGGCTCTCAGAAGTCTGAGGAATGTACCTGTCTTATCTCTAGTATTGTTCCACTAAATATTACCTCCCAATATGTACTTGCCTGTGATCCTGACCATTGCGTTCGTGTCTGTTGCTTTGTATCAGTAATATGGGAGGCATAAACTGTAGCCTTTAAGTATATAAGGCATTACAAATTAAGGCATTGAGCTTGACTCTTTGCTAGGTTGTTAACCTGTGTGAAGACTCAGTGCTGAATAAACTTACGTTTAAAGCAACCCCGGTGTCCGGTCGATTATTGTCGAAACAACCGATGTGAGAGAAAAAGGTGAATCAACATAGATGGGTCACGTTGGTCGGGGTGTGACTAGTGTGGATGGGGCATGTTGGTCGGGGTGGGACTAGTGTAGATGGGGCATGTTGGTCGGGGTGAGACTATTGTAGATGGGGCATGTTGGTCGGGGTGGGCCTAGTGTAGATGGGACATGTTGGTTGGGTTGGGACTGGTGTAGATGGGGCATGTTGGTCGGGGTAAGACTAGTGTAGATGGGGCATGTTGGTTGGGGTGGGACTAGTGTAGATGGGGCATGTTTGTCGGGGTGGGACTAGTGTAGATGGGGCACGTTGGTCGGGGTGGGACTAGTGTAGATGTGGCATGTTGGTTGGGGTGGGACTAGTGTAGATGGGGCATGTTTGTCGGGGTGGGACTAGTGTAGATGGGGCACGTTGGTCGGGTTGGGCCTAGTGTCGATGGGGCATGTTGGTCGAGGTGCGCCTAGTGTAGATGGGGCATGTTCGTCAGGGTGGGGCTAGTGTAGATGGGGCATATTGGTCGGGGTGGGGCTGGTGTAGATGGGGCATGTTGGTCAGGGTGGAACTGGTGCAGTTGGGGCATGTTGGTCGGGGTGGGACTAGTGTAGATGGGGCATATTGGTCGGGGTGGGACTAGTGTAGATGGGGCATGTTGGTCTGTGTGGGACTAGTGGAGATGGGGCATGTTGGTCAGGGTGGGACTAGTGTAGATGGGGCATGTTGGTCGGGGTGGGACTAGTGTAGATGTGGCATGTTGGTTGGGGTGGGACTAGTGTAGATGGGGCATGTTTGTCGGGGTGGGACTAGTGTAGATGGGGCACGTTGGTCGGGTTGGTCCTAGTGTCGATGGGGCATGTTGGTCGAGGTGCGCCTAGTGTAGATGGGGCATGTTCGTCAGGGTGGGGCTAGTGTAGATGGGGCATATTGGTCGGGGTGGGGCTGGTGTAGATGGGGCATGTTGGTCAGGGTGGAACTGGTGCAGTTGGGGCATGTTGGTCGGGGTGGGACTAGTGTAGATGGGGCATATTGGTCGGGGTGGGACTAGTGTAGATGGGGCATGTTGGTCTGTGTGGGACTAGTGGAGATGGGGCATGTTGGTCAGGGTGGGACTAGTGTAGATGGGGCATGTTGGTCGGGGTGGGACTAGTGTAGATGTGGCATGTTGGTCGGGGTGGGACTAGTGTAGATGGGGCATGTTTGTCGGGGTGGGACTAGTGTAGATGGGGCACGTTGGTCGGGTTGGGCCTAGTGTCGATGGGGCATGTTGGTCGAGGTGCGCCTAGTGTAGATGGGGCATGTTCGTCAGGGTGGGGCTAGTGTAGATGGGGCATATTGGTCGGGGTGGGGCTAGTGTAGATGGGGCATGTTGGTCAGGGTGGAACTGGTGCAGTTGGGGCATGTTGGTCGGGGTGGGACTAGTGTAGATGGGGCATATTGGTCGGGGTGAGACTAGTGTAGATGGGGCATGTTGGTCGGGGTTGGACTATGTAGATGGGGCATGTTGGTCGGGGTGGGACTAGTGTAGATGGGCATGTTGGTCGGGGTGGGTCTAGTGTAGATGGGGCATGTTGGACGGGGTGGGACTAGTGTAGATGGGGCATGTTGGACTGGGTAAGACTAGTATAGATGGGGCATGTTGGTCGTGGTGGGCCTAGTGTAGATGGGGCATGTTGGTCGGGGTGAGACTATGTAGATGGGGCATGTTGGTCGGGGTGGGACTAGTGTAGATGGGGCATGTTGGTCGGGTTGGACCCTGCTGTCGATGGGGCATGTTGGTGGAGCTACTGAAATACTAGCTATTTCTGGAGCTACTTCCTTAAGTACTCTGGGATGCAGCCTATCTGGCCCTGGTGATTTATCGGCCTTTAATCCATTCAATTTACCCAACACCACTTCCCGACTAACCTGGATTTCACTCAGTTCCTCCATCTCCTTTGACCCGCGGCCCCCTGCTATTTCCGGCAGATTATTTATGTCTTCCTTAGTGAAGACGGAACCAAAGCAATTATTCAATTGGTCCGCCATATCCTTGTTCCCCATGATCAATTCACCTGTTTCTGACTGCAAGGGACGTACATTTGTTTTAACTAATCTCTTTCTCTTCACATATCTATAAAAACCTTTGCAGTCAGTTTTTATGTTCCCTGCCAGTTTTCTTTCATAATCTATTTTCCCTTTCCTAATTAAGCCCTTTGTCCTCCTCAGCTGGTCTCTGAATTTCTCCCAGTCCTCTGGTATGCTGCTTTTTCTGGCTAATTTGTACGCATCATCTTTTGCTTTGATACCATCCCTGATTTCCCTAGTTATCCACGGATGCACTACCTTCCCTGATTTATTCTCTTGCCAAACTGGGATGAACAATTTTTGTAGTTCATCCATGCAGTCTTTAAATGCCTTCCATTGCATATCCACCGTCAACCCGTTTTTTTTATTTTTTTTATTTTTATTTATTAGAAGTACATTACATTACAACCACATACATTAGTACTCGTCATTTATATCTTCTTACAATTAATGTACTCCATTTATTTTTTACACTAGAAAAGGAAAAGATTGAAAGAAAGAAGAAAGTGAAGGAAAAAGTGAAAGTGTAGGAAATGTGACAACAAAAAAGGACGAAGACCCTATAAGAGCAAAATTAAAAACAAAAGAAAAAGAGTTAAGAAATAGACCCTAGGAAAGAACGAGAGAGAGAAAGTGGAAAAAGAGAGAAACAAATATTTTTATCAGTATTACGTAAATAGGACATACCAACTCTTCAACTATCATCCCCCCTTACCTGACCTCAATTTTTTTTTTAAAGTACTTTTGCACCCTATGTTTGTAATAATTCTATAAATGCAGACCACGTCAGGTGGAAGTGATCTGGTTTACCTGCTAGGAGGAGTCTTATCTCTTCTAGGTGTAATGTTTCAAACATATTTGAAATCCACATATTTATAGTTGGTATTGGAGCCTTCTTCCAAAATTTTAGAATAAGCTTTTTTCCAGTTATTAACCCATAGTCCATTAGTTTCTTTTGAAACACATTTAGTTCTGGACCATCTTCCGTTATACCGAAGATAATCCATTCTGCTTTGGGTATCAGTCTTGTTTTAAATAACTTTGTAAACATTTCAAAAATTTCATTCAAAATTTTTTGAATTTTTGTACAGAAAACGAATGAGTGCGCTATAGTAGCTTCTTGGGATTGACATTTATCACAAATAGATGATACATTTGGGAAAATTTTATGAATTTTAGTTTTTGAATAATATAATCTATGTAAAATTTTAAATTGTATTAAAGTGTGTCTTACATTAATCGAGCATTTATGCACGTTTAATAAGTATTCATTCCAACTTTCCTTTGAAATTTTAATAGCTAACTCTTGTTCCCAGTCTCTTCTGATACCCTCCGTAGATGGTATTTGTACATTTAAGATAATATTATACAAATATGATATTAAGTTTGCTGATTCCGCTTTTATCTGCATTGCCTCGTCCAATACATCTACTGGGTTATTATAATGATCTTTTGTATATTTTTTCAAATAGTCGCATATTTGAAAATATTTAAAATATTGATTATTTCCGAGTTTATATTTTATTTGTAATTGTTGAAATGAAAGTAATTTTCCAGTTTCATACAAGTCACCAAGCGTTTTAATTCCTAATCTATCCCATTGTGTATAAGCTTTATCTATAATAGGATTAAACGAAGGGTTATTGACTATAGGTAATAAAAGTGATAAATTTCTTAATTTTAAATTTTGTTTTATTTGTTTCCAAATTCGGATTGTACTATGAATAATTGGGTTCTTATTATAATTTATGTTATTCAATTTCATTGGAGAGAGGAGGATCGCTCCAATGTTTCTAGAGGAGCAATCCTCTTTCTCCATTACAATCCAGTCCACTTGCTGGGCGGAGTTATCCATCAGTTGAATCATATTTTTAATATTTACTGACCAATAATAATACATAGAATTAGGTAGTGCTAAACCCCCTAATACTTTAGGTTTATTCAGATGAGTTTTTTGTATTCTATGTGATTTATAGTCCCATATAAAATTAGTGATATCTGAGTCGAGTTTTTTAAAAAACTTCTTTGGTAAGTATATACGAATTGATTGAAATAGGTATAATATTTGTGGTAAAATGATCATTTTTATTGCGTTCATTCGGCCTATTAAAGACATCGGGAGCGTTTTCCAGAATTTAATTAG
Source organism: Malacoraja senta (assembly GCA_038087875.1). Lineage (NCBI taxonomy): Eukaryota > Metazoa > Chordata > Chondrichthyes > Rajiformes > Rajidae > Malacoraja > Malacoraja senta. The sequence continues at coordinate 155,837 of JAXLNO010005038.1, forward strand.
TGTGTTTAATTTATTAAGTAAGGGGTCAAAATTTGCCCTAAACATACCTTGATATGATCTGGTAATTTCGATTCCCAAATATTTAAATTTTTCTGTAGCTATTTTAAAAGGGAATTTTAAAAGATGTGTTGAATCTTTTGGTTTTATTGACATAATTTCACTTTTATTCCAATTTATTCTATATCCAGAAAAAGATCCAAAGTCTTCAATTAAATTTAATATATTTGGTATTGTGATTTGAGGTTTTGTAATGTACAGTAATATATCATCCGCGTATAAAGATATTTTATTATATGAATCTTTAGTATTATATCCATGGATATCAGGGTGTATTCTAATTTTATCTGCTAGCGGTTCAATAATGAGAGCAAACAGCTGTGGTGATAATGAGCATTCTTGTCCATTTCCCCTTGATAGTTGGAATTTCGAGGATAATATGTTATTAGTTAGTATTCTAGTTGTAGGTTTGTTATATAGTAACTTGATCCATAGAATAAAATTCTCCCCCAGTTGAAATGTTTGTAATACTTTGTCCATATAATTCCATTCTACTTGATCAAATGCTTTTTCAGCATCCAGCGAAATAATTGATAATTCTTGATCTTCAGATTTGTGTGAGTGCATTATGTTGAGTAGACGTCTCATATTGTTAGATGAGTATCTCTTAGGGATAAACCCTGTCTGATCTGGGTTTATTAATTTACTAATGTATTTACTTAATCTTCTAGCGAATGTTTTCGCTAATATTTTTTGATCTGTGTTTAACAATGCTATAGCTCTATATGAACCAGGTTCTTCTAAGTCTTTATTTTTCTTAGGTATTAATGTAATCGTTGATTCCGCTAATGTATCAGGCAGTATTCGTTTTTTAAAAGCATATTGGTACATTTTTTGTAATCTTGGTATTATTTTATCATAAAAGCTTTTATAAAATTCATTAGTAAATCCGTCAGGGCCTGGTGTTTTTCCATTCTTTAGTGAGTTTATTGTATCTTCTAATTCCTTAATTGAGATTTGTGCACCCAGTTCCTCTTGTTCCTTCAGCTCTAACTTTGGAAGATTACAGGTATCCAAGAACTTTGTGATATTATTGGAATCAATTGTCATTTTAGATGTATACAAATTCTCATAAAATTGCGCAAACCTATTATTAATATCCTTTGGTGTTGTTAATAATTCCCCTTTATCTGATTTGATCTTTGGTATAGTATGTTCCTTTTCTCGTTTTTTTAGCTGGTGAGCCAAAAGTTTATGCGGTTTATCCCCAAATTCAAAGTGCTCTTGTTTTGTAATTTGAAAAAGTCTTATATGTTTGGCAGATAATAATTTATTTAATTTAAATTTCAAAATTATTATTTTATTATGTTTATCTATTGATGGATCTTTAGCATTATCTATATCCATTTGTCTAATAAGTTCTTCTAACTGTCTTTGTTCATTCTTATTCTTTTTATTTTGAAAAGCTTGATATGAAATTATAATACCCTAATGTATGCTTTAAAAGATTCCCATAATACAGTAGGTGATATATCTGGAGTATCATTTATTTGAAAAAAGACCTCCATTTGTTCTTTTAAATATATACTCGCTTGTGGATCTTTTAGAATTTGAGAATTAAATCTCCAAAACGATTTATTCTTAGACAATCCTTCCAGTTTTAAAAAGAAAGTTAGTGGAGAATGGTCTGAAATCGAGTTTGTGTGGTATATTGCATTAGATGTTTGGGGGATTAATTTTGTATCCAGCAGAAAGTAGTCTATACGTGAGTATGTCTCATGTTCCATTGAATAAAACGAGTATTCCCTGCCAGTTGGATTAACAATTCTCCAAACATCTGCCATATTAGTGTTGTTTATATAGGTGTTGAGAAGTTCCCCAGTTTTCGATTTCATATTCCCTCTCTGTTTTTGACTTGATTTATCTAAGTACAGATCTAAAACACAGTTAAAGTCTCCTCCTATTATAACATTTTGATAGTTTGACTCTGCAATTATGTTGACAATTTTATTGAAAAAGTGGGGGTTATCAAAGTTAAGGGCATATATATTTACCAAAGTAAGTGGAGTGTCATGGATTTCTCCATTAACTATTAGGTATCTCCCTTCTATATCTGTTATAATATTCTTTGCTTTAAATGGTATACCTTTTCTTATGATGATTGACGTGCCTCTAGATTTTGAAGTAAATGAAGAATGGTATGTTTGACCTATCCATTTCGCCCTCAACCTAACTTGATCCTGAGATTTTAGGTGTGTTTCTTGTAGGAAGGTAATGTCGGAGTTGTACAATTTCAGCTGAGCTAGTATCTTACCCCTTTTAATAGGTTCGTTAATACCTCTTATATTCCAACTACAAAATGAGATTCCTCCTAGGTTCTTTTGTGTGGTGTCATGCATTTTGAATAATTATAGTACCTTTAAATCTTGTGGTGCATCCATATCCCAGGTCTTTAGGTATTGGGGGAGCTTTTGAGTTTTTAAGTTTTGCTGGTATGTCCATTTTACGCTTATCACTAAACACAAAACACAAACAAGTGATTTTATGTGATAAAAAAACAACTAAAAAAGTGAAGATACAGTGTCTGATATAGTCGGCACTGTAGCGAGTGTCCCACCTGTAGGTGGGAAAAAACCTTGTTTTGACTTCCATTGCGTTGTTACACAAATAGCTCCGCTCTCTTGGTTAATCATAACATATTATAATATTAAAACGGGGCCTCACATTCAGATATATAATACAATTTTACCCTGTATGTTTCATTATAACATATATATATATATCGGAATTTTAACTACTAATTATTAAACCGATACTTTTGACTTCAATAAGAATCAACTGTTGGTTGAAGGGGTTAACGAGACGTGCCCCTGGACCCAAGCCAGTTGCTCGTTTCTCATCCCCTCCTCCCACTTATAGATAAGGTTTCAGTTTATTAAAAATTCATATTAGTATGTTAGTTCGGTATTTTTTATTTTTGTTTTTATTTGTATTCTAATCTAACATGCATAACTTATTAAGTTGTTAATGGGATAAGTTCTTACAATTGGTTATAATATTATAATCTAATAAGCAATTATATGCTTTCTGGTATATACCATTCCCATCTGTTCAGTTGTTTACTCGTTTTGAACAGAAAGTGTCCTTGATTCAACATTCCAAAGCTAACAGTGTAACTATCTCCAGACAAAGCATTGCTTAAAATGGTTCAGATCTGCCAAACCTCCCTTTCCTTCCTATTTTTCAACGATAGTTTGGGCATATTTAAACGCATCTTCAGGCTTAACAAATGACTTTTCAAGACCCTTAAAGGAAATACGCATTTTCGCGGGATAAAAAATCCCAAATCTGATCCCTTCTCTCCCTCATAAAAGATCTTTAACCTTCTCAAATTTGTTTCTTTTTTGCACAATTTCATACGGGTATTCCCTGAATATCTTAATAGTGTCATTGTCCAGCTGCAGTTGCACACCGTATTTGATTTTACTCATAGCATCTTCCAGTTCTAAAATGTCTTTAAATGCCTTCCATTGCATATCCACCGTCAACCCTTTTAGAACTAATTTCCAGTCAATCTTGGCCAATTCACGTCTCATACCCTCAAAGTTACCTTTCTTTAAGTTCAGAACCGTTGTTTCTGAATTAACAATGTCACTCTCCATCCTAATGAAGAACTCAACCATATTATGGTCACTCTTGCCCTAGGGGGCACGCACAACAAGACTGCTAACTAACCCTTCCTCATTACTCAATACCCAGTCTAGAATAGCCGGCTCTCTCGTTGGTTCCTCTACATGTTGGTTTAGATAACTATCCCGCATACATTCCAAGAAATCCTCTTCCTCAGCACCCCTGCCAATTTGATTCACCCAATCTATATGTAGATTGAAGTCACCATTATAACAGTTTTGCCTTTGTTGCACGCATTTCTAATTTCCTGTTTGATGCCATCCCCAACTTCACTACTACTGCTAGGTGGCCTGTACACAACACCCACCAGCGTTTTCGCAGCTCTACCCATACCGATTCCACATCCTCCAAGCTAATGTCGTTCCTTTCCACTGCGTTAATCTCCTCTCTAACCAGCAACGCTACCCTACCTCCTTTTCCTTTCTCTCTATCCCTCCTGAATATTGAATATCCCTGGATGTTCAGCTCCCAGCCTTGGTCACCCTGGAGCCATGTCTCCGTGATCCCAACTATATCATAATCATTAATAGCTATCTGCACGTTCAACTCATCCACCTTATTACGAATGCGCCTTGCATTGAGACACAAAGCCTTCAGGCTTTGTGTCGATGGGGCATGTTGGTCGAGGTGGGCCTAGTATAGATGGGGCATGTTCGTCAGGGTGGGACTAGTGTAGATGGGGCATGTTGGTCGGGGTTGGGCTAGTGTAGATGGGGCATGTTGGTCAGGGTGGGACTGGTGCAGATGGGGCATGTTGGTCGGGGTAAGACTAGTGTAGATGGGGCATGTTCGTCGGGGTGGGAATAGTGTAGATGGGGCACGCTGGTCGGTTTGGGACTAATGTAGATGGGGCATGTTGTTCGGGGTGGGACTAGTGTAGATGGGGCATGTCGGTCGGGGTTGGACTAGTGTAGATGGGGCACGTTGGTCGGGGTGGGATTAGTGTAGATGGGGCATGTTGGTCGTGGTGGGACTAGTGTAGATGGGGCATGTTGGTCGGGATGAGACTGATGTAGATGGGGCATGTTGGTCGGGGTGGGACGTGTAGATGGGGCATGTTGGTCGGGGTGGGACGTGTAGATGGGGCATGTTGGTCGAGATGAGACTAATGTAGATGGGGCATGTTGGTCGGGTTGGGACTGGTGTAGATGGGGCATGTTAGTCGGGGTGAGACTATGTAGATGGGGCATGTAGCTCGGGGTGGGACTAGTGTAGATGGGGCATGTTGGTCGGGGTGGGTCTAGTGTAGATGGGGCATGTTGGGCGGGGTGGGACTAGTGTAGATGGGGCATGTTGTTCGGGGTGGGACTAGTGTAGATGGGGCATGTTGGTTGGGGTAAGACTAGTATAGATGGGGCATGTAGGTCGGGGTGGGACTAGTGTAGATGGGGCATGTTGGTCGGGTGGGTCTAGTGTAGATGGGGCATGTTAGTCGATGTGGGACTAGTGTAGATGGGGCATGTTGGTCGGGGTGGGACAATGTAGATGGGGCATGTTGGTCGGGGTGGGACTAGTGTAGATGGGGCATGTTGGTCGGGGTGGGTGTAGTGTAGATGGGGCATGTTGGGCGAGGTGGAACTAGTGTAGATGGGGCATGTTGGTCGGGTTGGGACTAGTGTAGATGGGGCATGTTGGTTGGGGTAACACTAGTATAGATGGGGCATGTTGGTCGGGGTGGGACTAGTGTAGATGGGGCATGTTGGTCAGGGTGAGACTAGTGTAGATGGGGCATGTTGGTCGGGGTGGGACGATGTAGATGGGGCATGTTGGTCGTGGTGGGACTAGTGCAGATGGGGCATGTTGGTCGGGGTAAGTGTAGTGTAGATGGGGCATGTTGGGCGGGGTGGGACTCGTGTAGATGGGGCATGTTGGTCGGGTTGGGACTAGTGTAGATGGGGCATGTTGGTTGGGGTAGCACTAGTATAGATGGGGCATGTTGGTCGGGGTGGGACTAGTGTAGATGGGGCATGTTGGTCGGGGTAGGTCTAGTGTAGATGGGGCATGTTGGTCGGAGTGGGACTAGTGTAGATGGGGCATGTTTGTCGGGGTAGGTCTAGTGTAGATGGGGCATGTTGGTCGGGGTGGGACTAGTGTAGATGGGGCACGTTGGTCGGGGTGGGACTAGTGTGGATGGGGCATGTTGGTCGTGGTGGGACTAGTGTAGATGGGTCATGTTGGTCGGGGTGAGACTATTGTAGATGGGGCACGTTGGTCGTGGTGGGACTAATGTAGATGGGGCATGTTGGTCGGGGTGGGACTTGTGTACATGGGGCATGTTGGTCGTGGTGGGACTAGTGTAGATGGGGCATGTGGTCGGGGTTGGACTAGTGTAGATGGGGCACATTGGTCGGTGTGGGACTAGTGTATATGGGGCATGTTGGTCGGGGTGGGACTATTGTAGATGAGGCATGTTGGTCGGGGTGGGACTAGTGTAGATGGGGCATGTTGGTCGGGGTAAGACTAGTGTAGATGGGGCATGTTGGTCGGGGTGTGACTAGTGTAGATGGTGCATGTGGATCGGGGTGGGTCTAGTGTAGATGGGGCATGTTGGTCGGGGTGTGACTAGTGAAGATGGGACATGTTGGTCGGGGTGGGACTAGTGTAGATGGGGCATGTTGGTCGGGGTGGGACTAGTGTAGATGGGGCATGTTGGTCGGGGTGGCACTAGTGTAGATGGGTCATGTTGGTCGGGGTGGGACCAGTGTAGATGGGGCATGTTTTTCGGGGTGGGACCAGTGTAGATGGGGCATGTTGGTCGGGGTGGGACTTGTGTAGATGGGGCATGTTGGTCGGGGTGGGACTAGTGTAGATGGGGCAGGTTGGTTGGGGTGGGACTAGTGTAGAAGGGGCATGTTGGTCGGGGTGGGACTAGTGTAGATGGGGCATGTTGGTCGGGGTGGGGCTAGTGTAGATGGGGCATGTTGGTCGGGGTGGGCCTAGTGTAGATGGGGCATGTTGGTCGGGGTGGGACTAGTGTGGATGGGGCATGTTGGCCGGGGTGGGACTAGTGTAGATGGGGCATGTTGGTCGGGGGGGACTAGTGTAGCTGGGGCATGTTGGTCGGGGGGGACTAGTGTAGCTGGGGCATGTTCATCGGGGTGGGAATACTGTAGATGGGGCATGTTGGTCGGGGTAGGTCTAGTGTAGATGGGGCATGTTGGTCGGGGTGGGACTAGTTTAGATGGGGTACGTTGGTCGGGGTGGGACTAGTGTAGATGGGGCATGTTGGTCGGGGTGGGACTAGTGTAGATGGGGCATGTTGGTCGGGGTGGGACTAGTGTAGATGGGGCATGTTGGTCGGGGTGGGACCAGTGTAGATGGGGCATGTTTTTCGGGGTGGGACCAGTGTAGATGGGGCATGTTGGTCGGGGTGGGACTTGTGTAGATGGGGCATGTTGGTCGGGGTGGGACTAGTGTAGATGGGGCAGGTTGGTTGGGGTGGGACTAGTGTAGAAGGGGCATGTTGGTCGGGGTGGGACTAGTGTAGATGGGGCATGTTGGTCGGGGTGGGGCTAGTGTAGATGGGGCATGTTGGTCGGGGTGGGCCTAGTGTAGATGGGGCATGTTGGTCTGGGTGGGACTAGTGTGGATGGGGCATGTTGGCCGGGGTGGGACTAGTGTAGATGGGGCATGTTGGTCGGGGGGGACTAGTGTAGCTGGGGCATGTTGGTCGGGGGGGACTAGTGTAGCTGGGGCATGTTCATCGGGGTGGGAATACTGTAGATGGGGCATGTTGGTCGGGGTAGGTCTAGTGTAGATGGGGCATGTTGGTCGGGGTGGGACTAGTTTAGATGGGGTACGTTGGTCGGGGTGGGACTAGTGTGGATGGGGCATGTTCGTCAGGGTGGGACTAGTGTAGATGGGGCATGTTGGTCAGGGTGGGGCTAGTGTAGATGGGGCATGTTGGTCAGTGAGGGACTTGTGTAGATGGGGCATGTTGGTCGGGGCAAGACTAGTGTAGATGGGGCATGTTGGTCAGGGTGGGGCTAGTATAGATGGGGCATGTTGTTCGGGTTGGGACTAGTGTAGATGGGGCATGTTGGTCGGGGTGAGTCTATTGTAGATGGGGCACGATGGTCAGGGTAAGACTAGTGTAGATGGGGCATGTTGGTCGGGGTGGGACTAGTGTAGATGGGGCATGTTGGTCGGGGTGGGACTAGTGTAAATGGGACATGTTGGTCGGGGTGAGCCTAGTGTAGATGGGGCATGTTGGTCGGGGTGGGACTAGTGTAGATGGGGCATGTTTGTCGGGGTGAGACTAGTGTAGATGGGGCATGTTGGTCGGGGTGCGACTAGTGTAGATGGGGCATGTTGGTCAGGGTGGGACTAGTGTAGATGGGGCATGTTGGTCGGGGTGGGACTATTGTAGATGGGGTATGTTGGTCGGGGTGGGGCTAGTGTAGATGGGGCATGTTGGTCGGGGTGGGCCTAGTGTAGATGGGGCATGTTGGTCGGGGTGGGACTAGTGTGGATGGGGCATGTTTTGTTCGGGGTGGGACTAGTGTAGATGGGGCATGTTGGTCGGGGGGGACTAGTGTAGCTGTGGCATGTTCATCGGGGTGGGAATACTGTAGATGGGGCATGTTGGTCGGGGTGGGACTAGTGTAGATGGGGCACGTTGGTCGGGGTGGGAATAGTGTGGATGGGGCATGTTGGTCGTGGTGGGACTAGTGTAGATGGGGCATGTTGGTCGGGGTGAGACTATTGTAGATGCGGCATGTTGGTCGGGGTGGGACTTGTGTAGATGGGGCATGTTGGTCGTGGTGGGACTAGTGTAGATGGGGCATGTGGTCGGGGTCGGACTAGTGTAGATGGGGCACGTTGGTCGGTGTGGGACTAGTTTAGATGGGGCATGTTGGTCGGGGTGGGACTATTGTAGATGGGGTATGTTGGTCGGGGTGGGACTAGTGTAGATGGGGCATGTTGGTCGGGGTAAGACTAGTGTAGATGGGGCATGTTGGTCGGGGTGTGAATAGTGTAGATGGGGCATGTTGGTCGGGGTGGGCCTAGTGTAGATGGGGCATGTTGGTCGGGGTGGGACTAATGTGGATGGGGCATGTTGGTCGGGGTGGGACTAGTGTAGATGGGGCATGTTGGTCGGGGGGGACTAGTGTAGCTGGGGCATGTTCATCGGGGTGGGAATACTGTAGATGGGGCATGTTGGTCGGGGTAGGTCTAGTGTAGATGGGGCATGTTGGTCAGGGTGGGACTTGTGTAGATGGGGCATGTTGGTCGGGGTAAGACTAGTGTAGATGGGGCATGTTGGTCCGGGTGGGGCTAGTGTAGATGGGGCATGTTGTTCGGGTTGGGACTAGTGTAGATGGGGCATGTTGGTCGCGGTGAGTCTATTGTAGATGGAGCATGATGGTCAGGGTAAAACTAGTGTAGATGGGGCATGTTGGTCGGGGTGGGACTAGTGTAGATGGGGCATGTTGGTTGGGATGAGACTAATGTAGATGGGGCATGTTGGTCGGTGTGGGACTTGTGTAGATGGGGCATTTTGGTCGGTGTGGGACTAGTGTAGATGGGGCATGTTGGTCGGGGTGGGACTAGTGTAAATGGGACATGTTGGTCGGAGTGAGCCTAGTGTAAATGGGGCATGTTGGTCGGGGTGGGACTAGTGTAGATGGGGCATGTTTGTCGGGTGAGACTGGTGTAGATGGGGCATGTTGGTCGGGGTGCGACTAGTGTAGATGGGGCATGTTGGTCGGGGTGGGACTAGTGTAGATGGGGCATGTTGGTCGGGGTGGGACTAGTGAAGATGGGGTATGTTGGTCAGGGTGGGACTAGTGTACATGGGACATGATGGTCGGGGTGGGACTAGTGTTGATGGGGCATGTTGGTCGGGGTGGGACTAGTGTAGATGGGGCATGTTGGTCGGGGTGGGGCTAGTGTAGATGGGGCATGTTGGTCGGGGTGGGCCTAGTGTAGATGGGGCATGTTGGTCGGGGTGGGACTAGTGTGGATGGGGCATGTTTTGTTCGGGGTGGGACTAGTGTAGATGGGGCATGTTGGTCGGGGGGGACTAGTGTAGCTGGGGCATGTTAATCTGGGTGGGAATACTGTAGATGGGGCATGTTGGTCTAGTGTAGATGGGGCATGTTGTTCGGGGTGGGACTAGTGTAGATGGGGCATGTTGGTCGGGGGGGACTAGTGTAGCTGGGGCATGTTCATCGGGGTGGGAATACTGTAGATGGGGCATGTAGGTCTAGTGTAGATGGGGCATGTTGGTCGGGGTGGGACTAGTGTAGATGGGGCACGTTGGTCGGGGTGGGACTAGTGTGGATGGGGCATGTTGGTCGTGGTGGGACTAGTGTAGATGGGGCATGTTGGTCGGGGTGAGACTATTGTAGATGGGGCATGTTGGTCGGGGTGGGACTTGTGTAGATGGGGCATCTTGGTCGTGGTGGGACTAGTGTAGATGGGGCATGTGGTCGGGGTTGGACTAGTGTAGATGGGGCACGTTGGTCGGTGTGGGACTAGTGTAGATGGGGCATGTTGGTCGGGGTGGGACTATTGTAGATGGGGCATGTTGGTCGGGGTGGGACTAGTGTAGATGGGGCATGTTGGTCGGGGTAAGACTAGTGTAGATGGGGCATGTTGGTCGGGGTGTGACTAGTGTAGATGGTGCATGTGGGTCGGGGTGGGTCTAGTGTAGATGGGGCATGTTGGTTGGGGTGGGACTAGTGTAGATGGGACATGTTGGTCGGGGTGGGACTAGTGTATTGACGGGGCATGTTGGTCGGGGTGGGATTAGTGTAGATGGGGCATGTTGGTCGGGGTGGGACCAGTGTAGATGGGGCATGTTGTTCGGGGTGGGACTAGTGTAGATGGGGCCTGTTGGTCGGGGTGGGACTAGTGTAGATGGGACATGTTGTGGAGGTGCAACTAGTGTAGATGGGGTAGGTTGGTCGGGGTGGGACTAGTGTAGATGGGCATGTTGGTCGGCGTGGGACTAGTGTATATGGGGCATGTTGGTCGGGGTAGGGCTAGTGTAGATGGGGCATGTTGGTCAGGGTGGGAATAGTGTAGATGGGGCATGTTGGTCGGGGTTGGACTAGTGCAGTTGGGGCATGTGGTCCGGGTGGGACTAGTGTAGATGGGGCATGTTGGTCGGGGTGAGACTATTGTAGATTGGGCATGTTGGTCGTGGTGGGACTAGTGTAGATTGGGGCATGTTGGTCGAGGTGGGACTAGTGTAGATGGGGCATGTTGGTCGGGGTGAGATGTGTAGATGGGGCATGTTGGTCGGGATGAGACTAATGTAGATGGGGCATGTTGGTCGGGGTGGGAGTAGTGTAGATGGGGCATGTTGGTCGGGGTGGGACTCGTGAAATGCGGCATGTGGTAGGGGTTGGACTATTGTAGATGGGGCATGTTGGTCGGGGTGGGACTAGTGTAGATGGGGCATGTTGGTCGAGTTGGGACAAGTGTAGATGGGGCATGATGGTGAGGGTAAGACTAGTGTAGATGGGGCATGTTGGTCGGGGTGGGACTAGTGTAGTTGGGGCATTTTGGTCGGTGTGGGACTAGTGTAGATGGGGCATGTTGGTCGGGGTGGACTAGTGTACATGGGACATGTTGTCGGAGTGAGCCTAGTGTAGATGGGGCATGTTGGTCGGGGTGGGACTAGTGTAGATGGGGCATGTTTGTCGGGGTGAGACTGGTGTAGATGGGGCATGTTGGTCGGGGTGCGACTAGTGTAGTTGGGGCATGTTGGTCGGGGTGGGACTAGTGTAGATGGGGCATGTTGGTCGGGGTGGGACTAGTGAAGATGGGGTATGTTGGTCAGGGTGGGACTAGTGTACATGGGGCATGTTGGTCGGGGTGGGACTAGTGTAGATGGGGCATGTTGGTCGGGGTGGGACTAGTGTAGATGGGGCATGTTGGTCGGGGTGGGGCTAGTGTAGATGGGGCATGTTGGTCGGGGTGGGCCTAGTGTAGATGGGGCATGTTGGTCGGGGTGGGACTAGTGTGGATGGGGCATGTTTTGTTCGGGGTGGGACTAGTGTAGATGGGCATGTTGGTCGGGGGGGACTAGTGTAGCTGGGGCATGTTAATCTGGGTGGGAATACTGTAGATGGGGCATGTTGGTCTAGTGTAGATGGGGCATGTTGGTCGGGGTGGGACTAGTGTAGATGGGGCATGTTGGTCGTGGGGGACTAGTGTAGCTGGGGCATGTTCATCGGGGTGGGAATACTGTAGATGGGGCATGTAGGTCTAGTGTAGATGGGGCATGTTGGTCGGGGTGGGACTAGTGTAGATGGGGCACGTTGGTCGGGGTGGGACTAGTGTGGATGGGGCATGTTGGTCGTGGTGGGACTAGTGTAGATGGGGCATGTTGGTCGGGGTGAGACTGTTGTAGATGGGGCATGTTGGTCGGGGTGGGACTTGTGTAGATGGGGCATGTTGGTCGTGGTGGGACTAGTGTAGATGGGGCATGTGGTCGGGGTTGGACTAGTGTAGATGGGGCACGTTGGTCGGTGTGGGACTAGTGTAGATGGGGCATGTTGGTCGAGGTGGGACTATTGTAGATGGGGCATGTTGTTCGGGGTGGGACTAGTGTAGATTGTGCATGTGGGTCGGGGTGGGTCTAGTGTAGATGGGGCATGTTGGTTGGGGTGGGACTAGTGTAGATGGGACATGTTGGTCGGGGTGGGACTAGTGTAGATGGGGCATGTTGGTCGGGGTGGGCCTAGTGTGATGTGGCATGTTGGTCGGGGTGGGATTAGTGAAGATGGGGCATGTTGGTCGGGGTGGGACCAGTGTAGATGGTTTCGGCCCGAAACGTTACCTATTTCCTTCGCTCCATAGATGCTGCTGCACCCGCTGAGTTTCTCCAGCATTTTTGTGTACCGTAGATGGGGCATGTTGTTCGGGGTGGGACTAGTGTAGATGGGGCCTGTTGGTCGGCGTGGGACTAGTGTATATGGGGCATGTTGGTCGGGGTAGGGCTAGTGTAGATGGGGCATGTTGGTCAGGGTGGGAATAGTGTAGATGGGGCATGTTGGTCGGGGTTGGACTAGTGTAGTTGGGGCATGTTGGTCGGGGTGGGAATAGTGTAGATGGGGCATGTTGGTCGGGGTTGGACTAGTGGAGATGGGGCACGTTGGTCGGGGAAGGACTAGTGTAGATGGGGTATGTTGGTCGCGGTGGACTAGTGTAGATGGGACATGTTGGTCGGGGTGCGACTATTGTAGATGGGGCATGTTGGTCGTGGTGGGACTAGTGTAGATGGGGCATGTTGGTCGAGGTGGGACTAGTGTAGATGGGGCATGTTGGTCGGGTGAGACGTGTAGATGGGGCATGTTGGTCGGGATGAGACTAATGTAGATGGGGCATGTTGGTCGGGGTGGGAGTAGTGTAGATGGGGCATGTTGGTCGGGGTGGGACTCGTGTAAATGCGGCATGTTGGTAGGGGTTGGACTATTGTAGATGGGGCATGTTGGTCGGGGTGGGACAGAAGTAGCTCACCACCACCAAGTGTGACTGAGGAGTGAATGAATAATGCGATGTAAAGCGCCTTGGGTATTAGAAAGGGGCTATATAAATCCCATCCATTATTAATGTAGATGGGGCATGTTGGTCGGGGTGGGACAAGTGTAGATGGGGCATGTTGGTCGGGGTGGGACTAGTGTAGATGGGGCATGTTGGTCGGGGGTGGGACTAGTGTAGATGGGGCATGTTGG
>JAXLNO010005039.1:0-35097 GCA_038087875.1 Malacoraja senta
TGCAGTGAAGGTTCAATCCTGCAGCTTCAGTAAATGGATGCGAACAATTCTCTGGGTCAGAGCCAGCCCTGGCCTGCAATGTGTGGGAGCCGGCTCCAGACAGATCTCTGCATCGACCCACCTGTCCAGCTCATCCACCGGTGTCCCACGTCCACCACGCCCGCAATAACAGCCGTAGTTGTTGAAGTTTGAAACTGGGTGGCTGCCTGGTAGGACGCACTTAATCATCTTGCGGAACTGCCTGAGGCTTCTGGGCTGAATGGACTCAATGTCACCGCCGGCTACACCAGGGGGAGACAACCTGGCAGAAACAAACAAGTTAGAACATCAAGCGAGCAACATCCAATGCAAGGCTGAGGCGGGGAGAGACTCGTTACCTGGGAGCAGAAGCACCAGAAGCAGCCCCAACATCTTAGTTTGCTGTGTCTAGTCCTGGATACCATACTCTGAATGCTCAGCCCATGCTTTTTATAGTCAGCCTCGATCAATGTCCAGGTTCAGACCCCGGGATCACGTCATGGCATCTGTTAACGTGGATAAGATAAAGCACCCAGTGAATTAGAATTGATGAGTGAACATTAACATCCATCTGAAGAAGGGTCTCGACCCAAGACATTCCTTCGCTCCATAGATGCTGCCTCACCCACTGAGTTTCGCCAGCATTTTTGTCTACCTTCGATTTTTCCAGCATCTGCAGTTCTTTTTTAAACATTAACATCCATTTTAGTGGTTATTGAGTGAAAATAAGCCCAACTTGAATTTCTGTGCAGCAAAATATATTGCTCTTCCACTAGTGATCACTCTTGCAAATTAATCATATCTAATAAACCCAGTGTTGTTGCTTCATGATGAAAGTTTGTTCAACTTTGCAATATTTTTCCTGCAATGTTCTATTTGCAATGTTCTAATTGTAAAATAACTCCCCACTTTCATAAATGTGTACATGCATATATCTGTCGTTTGGTTGCTAGTCGACATTGCCAGCACACAAGGGGTAATCCACCTTTCAAAAATTGGCCAAATGAAAAGAGACAACTGTGGTATTCTTCTCTCTCTGAGGGTTGTCTACAGATCCACATCCACCCACCCACTCCAGTGCCTCCTTCATGGAAGCCCACACTGACTAACGACCACCTGACTGTGGACAGCGTCACGGCCAAGGTGTAGCCTGATCTCTACCACGCCGTTTCCAAGCTGTCCGGAGCAGTTTGTTTTCTCCAGCCCAATCAAACTCAAGTCAAGTTCACCCCCCGCCCAGTCAAATTTGACTCCAGCTGTATCAACGGAAGTTTAGCCTTTATCTTATCCACGTTAACAGATGCCATGACGTGATCCCGGGGTCTGAACCTGGACGTTGATCGAGGCTGACTATAAAAAGCATGGGCTGAGCATTCAGAGTATGGTATCCAGGACTAGACACAGCAAACGAAGATGTTGGGGCTGCTTCTGGTGCTTCTGCTCCCAGGTAACGAGTCTGTCCCCCGCCTCAGCCTTGCATTGGATGTTGCTCGCTTGATGTTCTAACTTGTTTGTTTCTGCTAGGTTGTCTCCCCCCTGGTGTAGCCGGCGGTGACATTGAGTCCATTCAGCCCAGAAACCTCTGGCAGTTCCGCAAGATGATTATGTGCACCATACCAGGCAGCAACCCGTTCCGGACGTTCAACAACTACGGCTGTTATTGCGGGCTTGGTGGACGTGGGACACCGGTGGATGCTCTGGACAGGTGGGTCGATGCAGAGATCTGTCTGGAGCCGGCTCCCACACATTGCAGGCCAGGGCTGGCTCTGACCCAGGCCGTTCATTGTATTATTTTTAGGAGTATTCTTGGGTGCCACTGACTAATATTGTCGCCTAGGGTTTGGAGCCACTTTAGTTTATAGATACAGCATGGAAACAGGCCATTTGGCCCACCGGGTCCATGCCAACCATCATTCACACTAGTCGACAGTCCCGGCACAGAAGGGGTAATTTACAGAGCACAATTAACCTACAAACCCGCACGTCTTTGGGATACGGGAGGAAACTGGAGCACCTGAGTTTAGCACCTGAGGAAATTCATTGGGTCACAGGGAGAACGTGCAAACTCCACACAGATATGACCCGAGGTCTGGATTGAACGGGTAACTGGCGCTGTCAGGCAGCAACTCTACCGCTGCGCCACCGTGCCGCCCTCACTGTTCCTGCCTGACTTCAGGCAGCTCCTGGTTGCAAGCATTCCCATCCCACAATGAGTCTCCCACCCCACCGCCCACAGGTCCAATGTGGATCTCAAACCTGCTCAGCCTGGCTCCGCTCTGATCACCTCGGGACTCTTTTGCTGCAAGTGATGTTTGTGCTGCTGCAAACCATCAGTCAAAGTGTTGTGTTGATTATAGTTGTAGTGTTTCCTACTTGACATGACCCATGTGCTTGCAGGTGCTGTCAGACACACGACTATTGTTATGATACGGCTAAGGAAAAGGGCTGCAAAGTTTTTAATGATCCCAAAGCTGTGATCTACAAATACACCTGTTTACAAGACACCGTCACTTGCGATAGTGAGTATGGTCCAGGAGAGGCTTGGAACATTATTTTCTTCACAATCCATGGGCAATATGTTCTAAATAATGCGTTCTGTTTCTTTTCAGGTAAAAATAAAGAATGTGCGATGATTGTCTGTAAATGTGATCGCAATGCGGCCATTTGCTTCTCCAACGCAGAGTACAATCCTGAAAACAAGGATATGAATAGATCCAGTTGTAAATAGGGCCTCAATGTGTCCCTGCGTTTACGAATCTCCTCGACTCTGTGGGGAATACTTGCCTTACAGGTTGCATCCTGCAGTTTGCTTCCAGCAACTCGAGGAAGCATTGATCTCCTTATTTGCGCCGTTAATGTAATCAGTAATCTCATTTTAATCCAACACTCCTTATCCCGTTCTCACGGTCTTTCACTATCTGTGCCACTCATGAAGCTAAAGACTGGATCGCTTCAATCTCCCTGCAGTGAAAGCTAATTCTGGTTTGTGACTCTCTTCCCATAACGTTCATAACCAAAATCTGCAACTATCCGTGCCCAATATCCTCACTCCCTCTCCAAAATATGAATGCAGCAGCATTTGGGAATCCTATTGAAAATCCAGGTTTACATCCTATTGGGATGTTCACACCCTCAGTCCAGGGCTTTCTTCTAATTAATGCTGTCACTACTAAATCCTGCAATGATCGTATCCAATGGTTGTTCTTAATGCCTTTGCCTGTGGCTCAGTTAACGAAGGTGGTGGTCGTGTATTTTCTATAATCTATTAAAATGATTTGAGCATGTTCAAGGTTGCATGGTGTCTCATTTCTTGTGTCTCACTCTTGTGTCGCACCACAAATGCCACAGCAAGAAAGAACTGTCAAAGCAAGTATGGGCTGGGACTTCTCTTGGATCTTCTCCATTCAACTGGGAAACATAACCTGAATCTGACAGGACACCAAGCGCTGGAGTAACTCATTGGGTCGTCACATCTCTGTGATATGTGACATTTTGGGTTGGGAATCTTAGTTTAGTTAAGTTTAGTTTAGGTTAGATTCTAAACTTTAGAGATACAACGTGGAAACAGGCCCTTTAACCCACCAAGTCCACGCTGACCAGCGATCACCGCACACTATCCCACACCCAAGGGGCAATTTACGGAAGCCAGTTAACCAGCTGGTCTAAACCAGCATCTGCAGTTTCTTCCTTCAATGTACAATGGCCAATTTCTATCCTACACACATAAGGACAATATTATAGAAACCAATTAACCTAAAGACTCTGCATGTCATCTGGAGCACCAGGAGAAATTCCACACAGTCACAGGGAGAACGTACAAACTCCTTACAGACAGCGCCCATGGTCAGGATCAAACATGGGTCTCTGGCTAGATTGATAGACTACTGGGATCTCTTCTGAGGTAGGGGTGACCTGTACAAAAGGGACGGGTTACACCTTAACTGGAGGGGAACTGACGTTCTGGCAGGCAGGTTTGCTGGTGCTACACGTGCGGGTTGAAACTAAATAGTGGGGGGGGAGGGATTGACAAATTGGGAGTATAAAGATAGAGTTGAAGGGGAAGTGAGTACAGGAAAAGTTACAAAAGATTCCAGAATTAATGGAAGGAAAGTTCGAGAAGGGATAAGAGAATAAGGTCGGGGCAAATTGCGAGCGGTGTGAGAGGGGAGGTGAATACTGAGGTCAAAGTGTTGTATATGAATGCGCGAAGTATAAGAAATAAAGTGGACGAGCTTGAGGCTCAGTTAGAAATTGGAAGTATGATGTTGTGGGAATTACAGAGACATGGCTGCAAGAGGGAACTGAATATTCAAGGGTATACCTCCTATCAAAATGACAGACAGGTGGGCAGAGGGGGAGGGTAGCTCTGTTGGTGAAATGCAAGGGGTGACATTGAAACAGGAGATGTGGAGTCAGTATGGATAGAACTAAGAAATTGTAAGGGTAAAAAGACCCTAATGGGACATCTACAGGCCACCAAACAGTAGCCTGAATATAGGGTGCAAGTTGAATCAGGAGTTAAAATTGGCATGTAGTAAAGGTAATGCTACGGTTGTTATGGGAGATTTCAACATGCAGATAGACTGGGAAAATCAGGTTGGTACTGGACCCCAAGAAAGGGAGTTTGTGGAGTGCCTCCGTGATGGATTTTTAGAGCAGCTTGTATTGGAGCCTACCAGGGAGAAGGCAATCCTGGATTTAATGTTATGTAATGAACTGGATTTGTTAAAGGAACATGAGGTTAAGGAGCCATTAGGAGGTAGTGACCATAATATGATCAGTTTTAATCTACAATTGGAGAGGGAGAAGGGTAAGTCGGAGGTGTCAGTGTTACAGTTGAATAAAGGGGACTATGGAGCCATGAGGGAGGAGCTGGCCAAAGTTGACTGGAAAGATACCCTAGCAGGGATGACAGTGGAACAACAATGGCAGGTATTTCTAGGAATAATACAGAAGGTGCAGGATCAGTTCATTCCAAAGAGGAAGAAAGATTCCAAGGGGAGTAAGGGGTGACCGTGGCTGACAAGGGACGTCAGGGACGGTATAAAAATAAAAGAGAAGAAATACAACGTAGCAAAGATGAGCGGGAAGCAAGAGGATTGGGTAATGTTTAAAGAGGAACAGAAGATAACTAAAAAGACAATACAGAGAGAAAAGATGAGGTACGAAGGTAAGCTAGCCAAGAATATAAAGCAGGATAGTAAAAGCTTCTTTAGGTACGTGAAGAGGAAAAAATTACGATCAAAGTTGGACCCTTGAAGACTGAAAAAGGTGAATTTATTATGTGGAACAAGGAAATGGCAGATGCGTTGAACAAGTACTTTGGATCCGTCTTCACAAACAATCAATCTCCCTGATGTACTAATGACCAGAATATGTGGGGTGATGGAGGAACTGAAGGAAATCCACATTAGGCAGAAAATGGTGTTGGGTAGACTGATGGGACTGAAGGCTGATAAATCCCCAGGGCCTGATGGTCTGCATCCCAGGGTACTTAAGGAAGTGGCTCGAGAAATCGCAGACGCATTGGTGATCATTTTCCAATGTTCTGTAGATTCAGGATCAGTTCCTGTGGATTGGAGGGTAGCTACTGTTATCCCACTTTTAAGAAAGGCGGGATAGAGAAAACAGGGAATTATAGACCAGTTAGCCTGACATCGGTGGTGGGGAAGATGCTGGAGTCAATCATAAAAGATGAAATAGCGGCACATTTGGAGACCAGTAACAGGATCGGTCCGAGTCAGCATGGATTTACGAAGGGGAAATCATGCTTGACTAATCTACAGTGAAATGTTTTGTGTTGCGTACAACGCGGTAATATCATACAGCAGTATGGATAAGCACAGGCATAGATGTACAAAAAGTGCAATGGTTGTAGTGTAAGAATAGTAGACTTCACCGAGGCAGTACACGAATAGTCGCCACGTTTCTGGTGCCAACTTGTGCCCTTCAAGTTTCAAAGTTCATAATAGTCTAGAGACTTATTTGGTCTTAAAGAGCCATTGTCCTGGCGTCACAACTGGGTTGGTGTGTTAATTCCAGATCTAATCTTATATCCCCTATTAACTCTATTTTATATCGGTCACGAGGCGCAATGCGGCGAGTTGGAGCAGTTCGCAACTGCTCTGGCAGGTAAGTAATTGTACTTTCAGCGGGCCGCTGCGACAGCGGGCCCAGAGTAGCTGATGGAGGCGGCCGCACTTGGCGGCTGCCGCCATTGGAGCTCCGAACGGGAGCAGGCGGACGAATTTGGAGGCCGCCGTGGAAGCTCCATAGGAGCTCGGTTTCATTATTGCCTGCTGGCTTTGGGCTCTATACGGGAGCAGGCGGCCGGATTTTAAGCCACCGTGGAAACTCCATTTGGAGTTGGGGCTGCCGCGGCTAGGTTTCCTTCGCTGCTAAAGATAAAACAGCGGCCGGTGTTAGCCGCGGCCAGGGCAGCAAACGCTAGGTAAGCGCAGCTGCCATAGCGCCTATCAATTTTTTAACATAGAAATGCTGCTGAGGCAGCATACGCTGGAGACCAGCATATAGTGTATGCTCTATTCGTAGGGGCATTTCGATATACTACACATAGTTCTTTAATTGAAGTCAAAATCTGAAGAACTGATTAAAGTAGTTAAAAATAGAGCTGGCAGTTTTAATAGTGGTTGCTGTTCGGTCACGTTTGTGACCATCGCAGCAGATAGGACATTTATTATCATACACCATATGGTGTGGACAAATTTGACTTGCCATTACGGCACAGAATGGGGCTCCACTGGAGCGGGCGGCTGTTCGGAGGAATTCCAATGAGGCTCCAGAAAAGAGCTCCTGGCTTGGGAAGCCTTTTTTCAGCTGTGTCTATGAGACACCTGTGGAGCAATACCTGGTACAGGGTTGCGTTATGATAATTTCCGCTCAGTAGAGGGGACTGTTGGAGATCTTTCATAAGAGACCCCAACCATGTGGATATCGACAAAGCAGTCGAATCTTTGATCCAATGCTTCTGTTTAAATCATATGAACTGTGACAACACCTGGCAGGATTGCAGGATTTCTCCCACTCTGTCCAGCGGGCTATCGGGAAGAGGTGACTCCGATTATAATGCCGGCTCATCCATATGGGGGCCAGAGGCCTGTGGAAACAACACCTGGTACAGGGTTGCGCTCTATTTCCTCCCTGAAATACTCCGTTGAGGCTGCAGAAGGGAGCAAGGACTCGGAGTCACTAGCAGGTGCAACCTGTCTGGTAAGTATAATGATGATACCGACAGAGCACCGATCTGCACAGCTAGTCCCGGTTCGGCTCCTAGAGGGAGCAGCTTGACAACCCCGAGTCGGGGCAAAGTCAAAGCCAGGTCTGTGGGACAAGTCCTGTCGGATGATTCGGGTCAAGGGGATTCTGTCCCCACATCTATGCCAGATGTGATTGGCAGTTTGTCTCAATTGGAACATCTGATGAATCAGATGGTGGCACAAGAAATGCTCCGTGTTAACGGAGGCATGCACAGGCAGTT
Source organism: Malacoraja senta (assembly GCA_038087875.1). NCBI lineage: Eukaryota > Metazoa > Chordata > Chondrichthyes > Rajiformes > Rajidae > Malacoraja > Malacoraja senta. The sequence continues at coordinate 7,517 of JAXLNO010005039.1, forward strand.
TGAATCATGGGCCTGAGGCAGCTCCTGGTTCAAGGTTGCAATATTCCTCCCACTCAGATGAAAGGAGTGTTGGAGATGGTGCCAAATATTATGCTCCGTGTCACGGAAACATGCACAGGCAGTTCAAGTCATATGCCTGTAGTTACTCCTGGTTCAGGGTTGGAATATTCCTCCCACTCGAAAGACTATCGGAGATGGTGTCACAAAATATGCTCCGTGTTACGGAAGCATACACAGGCAGGTTCAAGTCATAAGCATGAGGCAACGCCTGGTTTGGGTGCAGTGGGAGTGTCAGAGATCAGTATGGAACTGACTCCGAACATGACTCCGAACATGACTATGTGCCTGAATCCCATGCTTTAATGCATGATGTACGAGAGTCGCATAAGGCCACCACTAGAGGAATTGGCCAGCGGCATCAGCTCCTGACTCTCAGTCTGAAGAAGGGTCTCGACCCGAAACGTCACCTATTCCTTTTCTCCGGAGATGCTGCCTGTCCCGCTGAGTTACTCCAGCTCTTTGTGTCTATCCACAGGTTTGCTGTTGGCTTATATAAGTTGCTTATATAAGTTGCTCCACCGTGTAGATGCGAAACTAGTCCAACACAACCAGTGATCATCGGGCTGAAGGGCCTGTTTCAACGCTGTATCTTTAAACTAAACCGAACCTGGTGGATCCCGCACATAATTCACATCCTCAGCAGCTGAAGTACTTACCACGGAGTGTGGCTCGAAGCGGCAGGTCCAAAAACTGGAGACACACAACAGTGCAGGTGATTCCACGGGTTGAAACAGGAAGGGTGGATGCGGGCGTGACGAGGGTTATAAATAGAAACGAGCGGCGAAATATAAATGCAATTGCGATGTGGAAATGATATGCTGACACCTCATGAGCCGAGGGTATGTTTTCTCTCTCTCTCTCACCATTCAAAGCTCATGTCCATGGTCAGCCTGCTTTTACCCATATATCACCCCTTCACAACCATCGTTCCTCCCCCTCCCACCTCTGACAAACATCAACCTGAAAATAGACACAAAAAGCTGGAGTAACTCAGCGGGACAGGCAGCTTCTCTGGTGAGAAGGAATGGGTGACTTTGGGAATGTTGCGCCAACTTCAGGAGTGGAATCCGTGCCTGAATACTGGAATGGTGATGATGTCTGGCCGACTATAACTGGACAGGTAACAGACCCACTGGCATTAACTAACCCGGCAACCTCCCTGTATCCACATTTGCTTTGGGACATAGAACCATCAAGCGCTGGAAACAACATCTTACACTCATCGAGTGAATCCTGAGCTGCCAATTTCATTTTCTTGTTTTGTTTGAGATGGAAGTTAGTTTAGTTTACAGATACAGAACGGAAACAGGCCCTTCGGCTCACCGGGACCGCACCGACCTACGATCCCCGCACATTATCCTACGCACACTAGGGACAATTTAACCTACAACCCTGTGCGTCTTTGGAGTGTGGGATGAAACCGAAGATCTCAGAGAAAACCCACGCAGGTAACGGGGAGAACGTACAAACTCCGTACAGACAAGCACCCGTGGTCAGGATCGAACCCGGGTCTCTGGCGCTGCAAGGCAGCAACTCTACCGCTGCGACACCGTGCCGCCAATAATTCCTCACCGCTATCTCAAGTTCGCACTGTTTCATTTGCAAAAACAACAATTAAAAGAAATGTTAAAATACATTTGGACGGGTACACGGATAGCAAATGTTTAGAGGGATGTGGACCAAATGCGGGCAGATGAGACCATAATTTTGGTGCAAATGCAATGGAAACCCCACGTTATGGGGGAGGGGAGGGCGTAGAGAGAGGCAGGTGAAAGTTATGAAGAAGGGCAGCGCGGTGGTGCAGCCAGCGGTAGAGTTGTTCCCCAACAGCGCCAGAGACCCGGGTTTGATCCTGACCACGGGTGCTGTCATTACAGAGTATGTACGTCCTTCCTGTGACCGCGTGGGTTTATTCTGGGTGCTCCGGCTTCCTCCCACATTCAAAAGGTGTGGATGGTGGGTGTAGGTTAATTGGCTTCCGTAAATTGTCCCTAGGGTGTGGGATAGAACTCGTGTCTGGAGAACCTATTTACACGCCGTATCTCTAAACTAAATTAAACTAAACTTAACTAAACTAAGGTTCCCGACCCAAAATGCCACTTATTACAGAGATGCGACTTGACTCAATGAGTTACTCCAGCACTCTGTGTCCTTTCAGGTGCAGGTTATGTTGGCCATCCTGTCCAAGGTTTGCCAGTTGAGTTGAGAAGATCCAAGAGAAGTCCCAGCGCATACTTGCTTTGACAGTTCTTTCTTGCTGTGGCATTTGTGGTGTGACACAAGAGTGAGACACAAGAAACGAGACACCATGCACGCTTGAACATGCTCAAATCATTTTAATAGATTATAGAAAATACACAACCACCACCTTCGTTAACTGAGCCACAGGCGTTCTGGGTTTTTTCAGGTAAATGTCATTACGAATGACCATTGGATACGATCATTGCAGGATTTAGTAGTGACAGCATTAATTAGAAGAAAGCCCTGGACTGAGGGTGTGAACATCCCAATAGGATGTAAATCTGAATTTTCAATAGGATTCCCAAATGCTGCTGCATTCATATTTTGGAGAGGGAGTGAGGATATTGGACACGCATAATTGCAGATTTTGGTTATGAACGTTATGGGAAGAGAGTCACAAACCAGAATTAGCTTTCACTGCAGGGAGATTGAAGCGATCCAGTCTTTAGCTTCATGAGTGGCACAGATAGTGAAAGACCGTGAGAACGGGATAAGGAGTGTTGGATTAAAATGTGATTACTGATTACATTAACGTAGCAATTAAGGAGATCGATGCTTCCTCGAGTTGCTGGAAGCAAACTGCAGGATGCAACCTGTAAGGCAAGTATTCCCCACAGAGTCGAGGAGACTCGTAAACGCAGGGACACATTGAGGCCCTATTTACAACTGGATTTATTCATATCCTTGTTTTCAGGATTGTACTCTGCTTTGGAGAAGCAAATGGCCGCATTGCGATCACATTCACAGGCAAACTTCGCACATTTTTTATTTTTACCTGAAAAGAAACAGAACGCATTATTTAGAACATATTGCCCATGGATTGTGAAGAAAATAATTTCCAAGCCTCTCCTGGACCATACTCACTTTCGCAAGTGACGGTGTTTTGTAAACAGGTGTATTTGTAGGTCACAACTTTGGGATTCTTGCGATATTTGCAGCCCTTTTCCTTAACCGTATCATAACAATAGTCGTGTGTCTGACAGCACCTGCAAGCACATGGGTCATGTCAAGTAGGAAACACTGCAACTATAATCAACACAACACTTTGACTGATGGTTTGCAGCAGCACAAACATCACTTGCAGCAAAAGAGTCCCGAGGTGATCAGAGCGGAGCCAGGCTGAGCAGGTTTGAGATCCACATTGGACCTGTGGGCGGTGGGGTGGGAGACTCATTGTGGGATGGGAATGCTTGCAACCAGGAGCTGCCTGAAGTCAGGCAGGAACAGTGAGGGCGGCACGGTGGCGCAGCGGTAGAGTTGCTGCCTGACAGCGCCAGTTACCCGTTCAATCCAGACCTCGGGCCATATCTGTGTGGAGTTTGCACGTTCTCCCTGTGACCCGATGAATTTCCTCAGGTGCTAAACTCAGGTGCTCCAGTTTCCTCCCGTATCCCAAAGACGTGCGGGTTTGTAGGTTAATTGTGCTCTGTAAATTACCCCTTGTGTCGACTAGTGTGAATGATGGTTGGCATGGACCCGGTGGGCCAAATGGCCTGTTTCCATGCTGTATCTATAAACTAAAGTGGCTCCAAACCCTAGGCGACAATATTAGTCAGTGGCACCCAAGAATACTCCTAAAAATAATACAATGAACGGCCTGCAGTGAAGGTTCAATCCTGCAGCTTCAGTAAATGGATGCGAACAATTCTCTGGGTCAGAGCCAGCCCTGGCCTGCAATGTGTGGGAGCCGGCTCCAGACAGATCTCTGCATCGACCCACCTGTCCAGCTCATCCACCGGTGTCCCACGTCCACCACGCCCGCAATAACAGCCGTAGTTGTTGAAGTTTGAAACTGGGTGGCTGCCTGGTAGGACGCACTTAATCATCTTGCGGAACTGCCTGAGGCTTCTGGGCTGAATGGACTCAATGTCACCGCCGGCTACACCAGGGGGGAGACAACCTGGCAGAAACAAACAAGTTAGAACATCAAGCGAGCAACATCCAATGCAAGGCTGAGGCGGGGGAGAGACTCGTTACCTGGGAGCAGAAGCACCAGAAGCAGCCCCAACATCTTAGTTTGCTGTGTCTAGTCCTGGATACCATACTCTGAATGCTCAGCCCATGCTTTTTATAGTCAGCCTCGATCAATGTCCAGGTTCAGACCCCGGGATCACGTCATGGCATCTGTTAACGTGGATAAGATAAAGCACCCAGTGAATTAGAATTGATGAGTGAACATTAACATCCATCTGAAGAAGGGTCTCGACCCAAGACATTCCTTCGCTCCATAGATGCTGCCTCACCCACTGAGTTTCGCCAGCATTTTTGTCTACCTTCGATTTTTCCAGCATCTGCAGTTCTTTTTTAAACATTAACATCCATTTTAGTGGTTATTGAGTGAAAATAAGCCCAACTTGAATTTCTGTGCAGCAAAATATATTGCTCTTCCACTAGTGATCACTCTTGCAAATTAATCATATCTAATAAACCCAGTGTTGTTGCTTCATGATGAAAGTTTGTTCAACTTTGCAATATTTTTCCTGCAATGTTCTATTTGCAATGTTCTAATTGTAAAATAACTCCCCACTTTCATAAATGTGTACATGCATATATCTGTCGTTTGGTTGCTAGTCGACATTGCCAGCACACAAGGGGTAATCCACCTTTCAAAAATTGGCCAAATGAAAAGAGACAACTGTGGTATTCTTCTCTCTCTGAGGGTTGTCTACAGATCCACATCCACCCACCCACTCCAGTGCCTCCTTCATGGAAGCCCACACTGACTAACGACCACCTGACTGTGGACAGCGTCACGGCCAAGGTGTAGCCTGATCTCTACCACGCCGTTTCCAAGCTGTCCGGAGCAGTTTGTTTTCTCCAGCCCAATCAAACTCAAGTCAAGTTCACCCCCCGCCCAGTCAAATTTGACTCCAGCTGTATCAACGGAAGTTTAGCCTTTATCTTATCCACGTTAACAGATGCCATGACGTGATCCCGGGGTCTGAACCTGGACGTTGATCGAGGCTGACTATAAAAAGCATGGGCTGAGCATTCAGAGTATGGTATCCAGGACTAGACACAGCAAACGAAGATGTTGGGGCTGCTTCTGGTGCTTCTGCTCCCAGGTAACGAGTCTGTCCCCCGCCTCAGCCTTGCATTGGATGTTGCTCGCTTGATGTTCTAACTTGTTTGTTTCTGCTAGGTTGTCTCCCCCCTGGTGTAGCCGGCGGTGACATTGAGTCCATTCAGCCCAGAAACCTCTGGCAGTTCCGCAAGATGATTATGTGCACCATACCAGGCAGCAACCCGTTCCGGACGTTCAACAACTACGGCTGTTATTGCGGGCTTGGTGGACGTGGGACACCGGTGGATGCTCTGGACAGGTGGGTCGATGCAGAGATCTGTCTGGAGCCGGCTCCCACACATTGCAGGCCAGGGCTGGCTCTGACCCAGGCCGTTCATTGTATTATTTTTAGGAGTATTCTTGGGTGCCACTGACTAATATTGTCGCCTAGGGTTTGGAGCCACTTTAGTTTATAGATACAGCATGGAAACAGGCCATTTGGCCCACCGGGTCCATGCCAACCATCATTCACACTAGTCGACAGTCCCGGCACACAAGGGGTAATTTACAGAGCACAATTAACCTACAAACCCGCACGTCTTTGGGATACGGGAGGAAACTGGAGCACCTGAGTTTAGCACCTGAGGAAATTCATTGGGTCACAGGGAGAACGTGCAAACTCCACACAGATATGACCCGAGGTCTGGATTGAACGGGTAACTGGCGCTGTCAGGCAGCAACTCTACCGCTGCGCCACCGTGCCGCCCTCACTGTTCCTGCCTGACTTCAGGCAGCTCCTGGTTGCAAGCATTCCCATCCCACAATGAGTCTCCCACCCCACCGCCCACAGGTCCAATGTGGATCTCAAACCTGCTCAGCCTGGCTCCGCTCTGATCACCTCGGGACTCTTTTGCTGCAAGTGATGTTTGTGCTGCTGCAAACCATCAGTCAAAGTGTTGTGTTGATTATAGTTGCAGTGTTTCCTACTTGACATGACCCATGTGCTTGCAGGTGCTGTCAGACACACGACTATTGTTATGATACGGCTAAGGAAAAGGGCTGCAAAGTTTTTAATGATCCCAAAGCTGTGATCTACAAATACACCTGTTTACAAGACACCGTCACTTGCGATAGTGAGTATGGTCCAGGAGAGGCTTGGAACATTATTTTCTTCACAATCCATGGGCAATGTGTTCTAAATAATGCGTTCTGTTTCTTTTCAGGTAAAAATAAAGAATGTGCGATGATTGTCTGTAAATGTGATCGCAATGCGGCCATTTGCTTCTCCAACGCAGAGTACAATCCTGAAAACAAGGATATGAATAGATCCAGTTGTAAATAGGGCCTCAATGTGTCCCTGCGTTTACGAATCTCCTCGACTCTGTGGGGAATACTTGCCTTACAGGTTGCATCCTGCAGTTTGCTTCCAGCAACTCGAGGAAGCATTGATCTCCTTATTTGCGCCGTTAATGTAATCAGTAATCTCATTTTAATCCAACACTCCTTATCCCGTTCTCACGGTCTTTCACTATCTGTGCCACTCATGAAGCTAAAGACTGGATCGCTTCAATCTCCCTGCAGTGAAAGCTAATTCTGGTTTGTGACTCTCTTCCCATAACGTTCATAACCAAAATCTGCAACTATCCGTGCCCAATATCCTCACTCCCTCTCCAAAATATGAATGCAGCAGCATTTGGGAATCCTATTGAAAATCCAGGTTTACATCCTATTGGGATGTTCACACCCTCAGTCCAGGGCTTTCTTCTAATTAATGCTGTCACTACTAAATCCTGCAATGATCGTATCCAATGGTTGTTCTTAATGCCTTTGCCTGTGGCTCAGTTAACGAAGGTGGTGGTCGTGTATTTTCTATAATCTATTAAAATGATTTGAGCATGTTCAAGGTTGCATGGTGTCTCATTTCTTGTGTCTCACTCTTGTGTCGCACCACAAATGCCACAGCAAGAAAGAACTGTCAAAGCAAGTATGGGCTGGGACTTCTCTTGGATCTTCTCCATTCAACTGGGAAACATAACCTGAATCTGACAGGACACCAAGCGCTGGAGTAACTCATTGGGTCGTCACATCTCTGTGATATGTGACATTTTGGGTTGGGAATCTTAGTTTAGTTAAGTTTAGTTTAGGTTAGATTCTAAACTTTAGAGATACAACGTGGAAACAGGCCCTTTAACCCACCAAGTCCACGCTGACCAGCGATCACCGCACACTATCCCACACCCAAGGGGCAATTTACGGAAGCCAGTTAACCAGCTGGTCTAAACCAGCATCTGCAGTTTCTTCCTTCAATGTACAATGGCCAATTTCTATCCTACACACATAAGGACAATATTATAGAAACCAATTAACCTAAAGACTCTGCATGTCATCTGGAGCACCAGGAGAAATTCCACACAGTCACAGGGAGAACGTACAAACTCCTTACAGACAGCGCCCATGGTCAGGATCAAACATGGGTCTCTGGCTAGATTGATAGACTACTGGGATCTCTTCTGAGGTAGGGGTGACCTGTACAAAAGGGACGGGTTACACCTTAACTGGAGGGGAACTGACGTTCTGGCAGGCAGGTTTGCTGGTGCTACACGTGCGGGTTGAAACTAAATAGTGGGGGGGGGGAGGGATTGACAAATTGGGAGTATAAAGATAGAGTTGAAGGGGAAGTGAGTACAGGAAAAGTTACAAAAGATTCCAGAATTAATGGGAAGGAAAGTTCGAGAAGGGATAAGAGAATAAGGTCGGGGCAAATTGCGAGCGGTGTGAGAGGGGAGGTGAATACTGAGGTCAAAGTGTTGTATATGAATGCGCGAAGTATAAGAAATAAAGTGGACGAGCTTGAGGCTCAGTTAGAAATTGGAAGTATGATGTTGTGGGAATTACAGAGACATGGCTGCAAGAGGGAACTGAATATTCAAGGGTATACCTCCTATCAAAATGACAGACAGGTGGGCAGAGGGGGAGGGTAGCTCTGTTGGTGAAATGCAAGGGGTGACATTGAAACAGGAGATGTGGAGTCAGTATGGATAGAACTAAGAAATTGTAAGGGTAAAAAGACCCTAATGGGACATCTACAGGCCACCAAACAGTAGCCTGAATATAGGGTGCAAGTTGAATCAGGAGTTAAAATTGGCATGTAGTAAAGGTAATGCTACGGTTGTTATGGGAGATTTCAACATGCAGATAGACTGGGAAAATCAGGTTGGTACTGGACCCCAAGAAAGGGAGTTTGTGGAGTGCCTCCGTGATGGATTTTTAGAGCAGCTTGTATTGGAGCCTACCAGGGAGAAGGCAATCCTGGATTTAATGTTATGTAATGAACTGGATTTGTTAAAGGAACATGAGGTTAAGGAGCCATTAGGAGGTAGTGACCATAATATGATCAGTTTTAATCTACAATTGGAGAGGGAGAAGGGTAAGTCGGAGGTGTCAGTGTTACAGTTGAATAAAGGGGACTATGGAGCCATGAGGGAGGAGCTGGCCAAAGTTGACTGGAAAGATACCCTAGCAGGGATGACAGTGGAACAACAATGGCAGGTATTTCTAGGAATAATACAGAAGGTGCAGGATCAGTTCATTCCAAAGAGGAAGAAAGATTCCAAGGGGAGTAAGGGGTGACCGTGGCTGACAAGGGACGTCAGGGACGGTATAAAAATAAAAGAGAAGAAATACAACGTAGCAAAGATGAGCGGGAAGCAAGAGGATTGGGTAATGTTTAAAGAGGAACAGAAGATAACTAAAAAGACAATACAGAGAGAAAAGATGAGGTACGAAGGTAAGCTAGCCAAGAATATAAAGCAGGATAGTAAAAGCTTCTTTAGGTACGTGAAGAGGAAAAAATTACGATCAAAGTTGGACCCTTGAAGACTGAAAAAGGTGAATTTATTATGTGGAACAAGGAAATGGCAGATGCGTTGAACAAGTACTTTGGATCCGTCTTCACAAACAATCAATCTCCCTGATGTACTAATGACCAGAATATGTGGGGTGATGGAGGAACTGAAGGAAATCCACATTAGGCAGAAAATGGTGTTGGGTAGACTGATGGGACTGAAGGCTGATAAATCCCCAGGGCCTGATGGTCTGCATCCCAGGGTACTTAAGGAAGTGGCTCGAGAAATCGCAGACGCATTGGTGATCATTTTCCAATGTTCTGTAGATTCAGGATCAGTTCCTGTGGATTGGAGGGTAGCTACTGTTATCCCACTTTTTAAGAAAGGCGGGATAGAGAAAACAGGGAATTATAGACCAGTTAGCCTGACATCGGTGGTGGGGAAGATGCTGGAGTCAATCATAAAAGATGAAATAGCGGCACATTTGGAGACCAGTAACAGGATCGGTCCGAGTCAGCATGGATTTACGAAGGGGAAATCATGCTTGACTAATCTACAGTGAAATGTTTTGTGTTGCGTACAACGCGGTAATATCATACAGCAGTATGGATAAGCACAGGCATAGATGTACAAAAAGTGCAATGGTTGTAGTGTAAGAATAGTAGACTTCACCGAGGCAGTACACGAATAGTCGCCACGTTTCTGGTGCCAACTTGTGCCCTTCAAGTTTCAAAGTTCATAATAGTCTAGAGACTTATTTTGGTCTTAAAGAGCCATTGTCCTGGCGTCACAACTGGGTTGGTGTGTTAATTCCAGATCTAATCTTATATCCCCTATTAACTCTATTTTATATCGGTCACGAGGCGCAATGCGGCGAGTTGGAGCAGTTCGCAACTGCTCTGGCAGGTAAGTAATTGTACTTTCAGCGGGCCGCTGCGACAGCGGGCCCAGAGTAGCTGATGGAGGCGGCCGCACTTGGCGGCTGCCGCCATTGGAGCTCCGAACGGGAGCAGGCGGACGAATTTGGAGGCCGCCGTGGAAGCTCCATAGGAGCTCGGTTTCATTATTGCCTGCTGGCTTTGGGCTCTATACGGGAGCAGGCGGCCGGATTTTAAGCCACCGTGGAAACTCCATTAGGAGTTGGGGCTGCCGCGGCTAGGTTTCCTTCGCTGCTAAAGATAAAACAGCGGCCGGTGTTAGCCGCGGCCAGGGCTGCAAACGCTAGGTTAGCGCAGCTGCCATGGCGCCTATCAATTTTTTAACATAGAAATGCTGCTGAGGCAGCATACGCTGGAGACCAGCATATAGTGTATGCTCTATTCGTAGGGGCATTTCGATATACTACACATAGTTCTTTAATTGAAGTCAAAATCTGAAGAACTGATTAAAGTAGTTAAAAATAGAGCTGGCAGTTTTAATAGTGGTTGCTGTTCGGTCACGTTTGTGACCATCGCAGCAGATAGGACATTTATTATCATACACCATATGGTGTGGACAAATTTGACTTGCCATTACGGCACAGAATGGGGCTCCACTGGAGCGGGCGGCTGTTCGGAGGAATTCCAATGAGGCTCCAGAAAAGAGCTCCTGGCTTGGGAAGCCTTTTTTCAGCTGTGTCTATGAGACACCTGTGGAGCAATACCTGGTACAGGGTTGCGTTATGATAATTTCCGCTCAGTAGAGGGGACTGTTGGAGATCTTTCATAAGAGACCCCAACCATGTGGATATCGACAAAGCAGTCGAATCTTTGATCCAATGCTTCTGTTTAAATCATATGAACTGTGACAACACCTGGCAGGATTGCAGGATTTCTCCCACTCTGTCCAGCGGGCTATCGGGAAGAGGTGACTCCGATTATAATGCCGGCTCATCCATATGGGGGCCAGAGGCCTGTGGAAACAACACCTGGTACAGGGTTGCGCTCTATTTCCTCCCTGAAATACTCCGTTGAGGCTGCAGAAGGGAGCAAGGACTCGGAGTCACTAGCAGGTGCAACCTGTCTGGTAAGTATAATGATGATACCGACAGAGCACCGATCTGCACAGCTAGTCCCGGTTCGGCTCCTAGAGGGAGCAGCTTGACAACCCCGAGTCGGGGCAAAGTCAAAGCCAGGTCTGTGGGACAAGTCCTGTCGGATGATTCGGGTCAAGGGGATTCTGTCCCCACATCTATGCCAGATGTGATTGGCAGTTTGTCTCAATTGGAACATCTGATGAATCAGATGGTGGCACAAGAAATGCTCCGTGTTAACGGAGGCATGCACAGGCAGTTTGAATCATGGGCCTGAGGCAGCTCCTGGTTCAAGGTTGCAATATTCCTCCCACTCAGATGAAAGGAGTGTTGGAGATGGTGCCAAATATTATGCTCCGTGTCACGGAAACATGCACAGGCAGTTCAAGTCATATGCCTGTAGTTACTCCTGGTTCAGGGTTGGAATATTCCTCCCACTCGAAAGACTATCGGAGATGGTGTCACAAAATATGCTCCGTGTTACGGAAGCATACACAGGCAGTTCAAGTCATAAGCATGAGGCAACGCCTGGTTTGGGTGCAGTGGGAGTGTCAGAGATCAGTATGGAACTGACTCCGAACATGACTCCGAACATGACTATGTGCCTGAATCCCATGCTTTAATGCATGATGTACGAGAGTCGCATAAGGCCACCACTAGAGGAATTGGCCAGCGGCATCAGCTCCTGACTCTCAGTCTGAAGAAGGGTCTCGACCCGAAACGTCACCTATTCCTTTTCTCCGGAGATGCTGCCTGTCCCGCTGAGTTACTCCAGCTCTTTGTGTCTATCCACAGGTTTGCTGTTGGCTTATATAAGTTGCTTATATAAGTTGCTCCACCGTGTAGATGCGAAACTAGTCCAACACAACCAGTGATCATCGGGCTGAAGGGCCTGTTTCAACGCTGTATCTTTAAACTAAACCGAACCTGGTGGATCCCGCACATAATTCACATCCTCAGCAGCTGAAGTACTTACCACGGAGTGTGGCTCGAAGCGGCAGGTCCAAAAACTGGAGACACACAACAGTGCAGGTGATTCCACGGGTTGAAACAGGAAGGGTGGATGCGGGCGTGACGAGGGTTATAAATAGAAACGAGCGGCGAAATATAAATGCAATTGCGATGTGGAAATGATATGCTGACACCTCATGAGCCGAGGGTATGTTTTCTCTCTCTCTCTCACCATTCAAAGCTCATGTCCATGGTCAGCCTGCTTTTACCCATATATCACCCCTTCACAACCATCGTTCCTCCCCCTCCCACCTCTGACAAACATCAACCTGAAAATAGACACAAAAAGCTGGAGTAACTCAGCGGGACAGGCAGCTTCTCTGGTGAGAAGGAATGGGTGACTTTGGGAATGTTGCGCCAACTTCAGGAGTGGAATCCGTGCCTGAATACTGGAATGGTGATGATGTCTGGCCGACTATAACTGGACAGGTAACAGACCCACTGGCATTAACTAACCCGGCAACCTCCCTGTATCCACATTTGCTTTGGGACATAGAACCATCAAGCGCTGGAAACAACATCTTACACTCATCGAGTGAATCCTGAGCTGCCAATTTCATTTTCTTGTTTTGTTTGAGATGGAAGTTAGTTTAGTTTACAGATACAGAACGGAAACAGGCCCTTCGGCTCACCGGGACCGCACCGACCTACGATCCCCGCACATTATCCTACGCACACTAGGGACAATTTAACCTACAACCCTGTGCGTCTTTGGAGTGTGGGATGAAACCGAAGATCTCAGAGAAAACCCACGCAGGTAACGGGGAGAACGTACAAACTCCGTACAGACAAGCACCCGTGGTCAGGATCGAACCCGGGTCTCTGGCGCTGCAAGGCAGCAACTCTACCGCTGCGACACCGTGCCGCCAATAATTCCTCACCGCTATCTCAAGTTCGCACTGTTTCATTTGCAAAAACAACAATTAAAAGAAATGTTAAAATACATTTGGACGGGTACACGGATAGCAAATGTTTAGAGGGATGTGGACCAAATGCGGGCAGATGAGACCATAATTTTGGTGCAAATGCAATGGAAACCCCACGTTATGGGGGAGGGGAGGGCGTAGAGAGAGGCAGGTGAAAGTTATGAAGAAGGGCAGCGCGGTGGTGCAGCCAGCGGTAGAGTTGTTCCCCAACAGCGCCAGAGACCCGGGTTTGATCCTGACCACGGGTGCTGTCATTACAGAGTATGTACGTCCTTCCTGTGACCGCGTGGGTTTATTCTGGGTGCTCCGGCTTCCTCCCACATTCAAAAGGTGTGGATGGTGGGTGTAGGTTAATTGGCTTCCGTAAATTGTCCCTAGGGTGTGGGATAGAACTCGTGTCTGGAGAACCTATTTACACGCCGTATCTCTAAACTAAATTAAACTAAACTTAACTAAACTAAGGTTCCCGACCCAAAATGCCACTTATTACAGAGATGCGACTTGACTCAATGAGTTACTCCAGCACTCTGTGTCCTTTCAGGTGCAGGTTATGTTGGCCATCCTGTCCAAGGTTTGCCAGTTGAGTTGAGAAGATCCAAGAGAAGTCCCAGCGCATACTTGCTTTGACAGTTCTTTCTTGCTGTGGCATTTGTGGTGTGACACAAGAGTGAGACACAAGAAACGAGACACCATGCACGCTTGAACATGCTCAAATCATTTTAATAGATTATAGAAAATACACAACCACCACCTTCGTTAACTGAGCCACAGGCGTTCTGGGTTTTTTCAGGTAAATGTCATTACGAATGACCATTGGATACGATCATTGCAGGATTTAGTAGTGACAGCATTAATTAGAAGAAAGCCCTGGACTGAGGGTGTGAACATCCCAATAGGATGTAAATCTGAATTTTCAATAGGATTCCCAAATGCTGCTGCATTCATATTTTGGAGAGGGAGTGAGGATATTGGACACGCATAATTGCAGATTTTGGTTATGAACGTTATGGGAAGAGAGTCACAAACCAGAATTAGCTTTCACTGCAGGGAGATTGAAGCGATCCAGTCTTTAGCTTCATGAGTGGCACAGATAGTGAAAGACCGTGAGAACGGGATAAGGAGTGTTGGATTAAAATGTGATTACTGATTACATTAACGTAGCAATTAAGGAGATCGATGCTTCCTCGAGTTGCTGGAAGCAAACTGCAGGATGCAACCTGTAAGGCAAGTATTCCCCACAGAGTCGAGGAGACTCGTAAACGCAGGGACACATTGAGGCCCTATTTACAACTGGATTTATTCATATCCTTGTTTTCAGGATTGTACTCTGCTTTGGAGAAGCAAATGGCCGCATTGCGATCACATTCACAGGCAAACTTCGCACATTTTTTATTTTTACCTGAAAAGAAACAGAACGCATTATTTAGAACATATTGCCCATGGATTGTGAAGAAAATAATTTCCAAGCCTCTCCTGGACCATACTCACTTTCGCAAGTGACGGTGTTTTGTAAACAGGTGTATTTGTAGGTCACAACTTTGGGATTCTTGCGATATTTGCAGCCCTTTTCCTTAACCGTATCATAACAATAGTCGTGTGTCTGACAGCACCTGCAAGCACATGGGTCATGTCAAGTAGGAAACACTGCAACTATAATCAACACAACACTTTGACTGATGGTTTGCAGCAGCACAAACATCACTTGCAGCAAAAGAGTCCCGAGGTGATCAGAGCGGAGCCAGGCTGAGCAGGTTTGAGATCCACATTGGACCTGTGGGCGGTGGGGTGGGAGACTCATTGTGGGATGGGAATGCTTGCAACCAGGAGCTGCCTGAAGTCAGGCAGGAACAGTGAGGGCGGCACGGTGGCGCAGCGGTAGAGTTGCTGCCTGACAGCGCCAGTTACCCGTTCAATCCAGACCTCGGGCCATATCTGTGTGGAGTTTGCACGTTCTCCCTGTGACCCGATGAATTTCCTCAGGTGCTAAACTCAGGTGCTCCAGTTTCCTCCCGTATCCCAAAGACGTGCGGGTTTGTAGGTTAATTGTGCTCTGTAAATTGCCCCTTGTGTCGACTAGTGTGAATGATGGTTGGCATGGACCCGGTGGGCCAAATGGCCTGTTTCCATGCTGTATCTATAAACTAAAGTGGCTCCAAACCCTAGGCGACAATATTAGTCAGTGGCACCCAAGAATACTCCTAAAAATAATACAATGAACGGCCTGCAGTGAAGGTTCAATCCTGCAGCTTCAGTAAATGGATGCGAACAATTCTCTGGGTCAGAGCCAGCCCTGGCCTGCAATGTGTGGGAGCCGGCTCCAGACAGATCTCTGCATCGACCCACCTGTCCAGCTCATCCACCGTGTCCCACGTCCACCACGCCCGCAATAACAGCCGTAGTTGTTGAAGTTTGAAACTGGGTGGCTGCCTGGTAGGACGCACTTAATCATCTTGCGGAACTGCCTGAGGCTTCTGGGCTGAATGGACTCAATGTCCACCGCCGGCTACACCAGGGGGGAGACAACCTGGCAGAAACAAACAAGTTAGAACATCAAGCGAGCAACATCCAATGCAAGGCTGAGGCGGGGGAGAGACTCGTTACCTGGAGCAGAAGCACCAGAAGCAGCCCCAACATCTTAGTTTGCTGTGTCTAGTCTGGATACCATACTCTGAATGCTCAGCCCATGCTTTTTATAGTCAGCCTCGATCAATGTCCAGGTTCAGACCCCGGGATCACGTCATGGCATCTGTTAACGTGGATAAGATAAAGGCTAAACTTCCGTTGATACAGCTGGAGTCAAATTTGACTGCTGGGCTGGAGAAAACAAACTGCTCCGGCTCTTCCCGCTGGAAACGGCGTGGGAGAGGTCAGGCATCACCTTGGCCCGGATAGAGTGGATGTGGAGAGTATGTTTCCACTAGTGGGAGAGTCTAGGACGAGAGGTCATTACCTCAGAATTAAAGGACGTTCCTTTAGAAAGTAGATGAGGAGGAATTTCTTTAGTCCGAGGGTGGTGAATCTGTGGAATTCTTTTCCACAGAAGGCTGTGGAGGCCAAGTCAGTGGATAGTTTTAAGGCAGAGATAGATTTATTCTTGATTAGTGCAGATGTCAGGGGTTACGGGAGAAGGCAGAAGAATGGGGTGAGGAGGGAGAGATAGATCAGCCATGATTGAATGGCGGAGTGGACTTGATGGGCGAATGGCTAATTCTGCTCCTTGACATTATGAACTTGGCCGTGACGCTGTCCACAGTCAGACGGTCGTCAGTTAGTCTGGGCTCCACGAAGGATGCCGCAGGAGAAAAATTGCTAAGTTTAACAAGATCTTTCATCAAAAAGCATCAACTCTGGTGTTATATCCAACATTAGAAATTAGATCCGTCTGAAGAAGGGTCTCGACCCGAAACGTCACCCATTCCTTCTCTCCAGAGATGCTGCCTCACCCGCTGAGTTACTCCAGCATTTTGTGTCTACCTTCGATTTAAACCAGCAACTGCAGTTCTTTCTTACACATTAGAAATTATCTATTAGAAACAGTTGTTTAAGAAAGAAATGCAGATGCTGGAAAAATAGACAAATTTGAAACAGTGATCATTGGTGAAGATTACTACATTGTGGTAAACAGAAATGCAGTTTGGGCTTATTTTCACTCAATAGTCACAAAAATAGATGTCAATGTTCACATCAATTATAAGTCATCAGGTGCTTGGGATTAAAGAAAGCCGAGAAAGCACATCTACGCCTCTACTTCTTTGGAAGGTTTAGGAAGTTGGGCATGACCCCACAACTCTCCCCAACTTCTACAGATGCGCCATAGAAAGCATTTTATCTGGGGGATCACAGCATGGTTTGGGAACAGCTCCATCCAAGACCTCAAGAAATAGAAACAGAAAAATAGGTGCAGGAGTAGGCCATTCGGCCCTTCGAGACAGCATCACAATTGAATATGATCATGGCTGATCATCTAAAATCAGTACCCTGTTCCTGCTTTTTCCCCATATCCCTTGATTTCGTTAGCCCATAGAGCTAAATTTAACTCTCTCTTGAAAACATCCAATGAATTGGCCTCCACTGCATTCTGTGGCAGAGAATTCCACAGATTCACAACTCTCTGGGTGAAAATTTTTTGCTCTTCTCAGTCCTAAATGACCTACCCCTTATTGTTAAACTGTGACCCCTGGTTCAGGACTTCCCCAAAAATGGGAACATTTTTTCCTGCATCTAGCTTGTCCAATCCATTAAGACTTTTATATGTTTCTACAAGATTCCCTCTCATCCTTCTGAATTACAGTGAATAGAAGCCCAGTCAACCCATTATTTCATCACATGTCAGTCCTGCCATCCTGGAATTAACCGGGTGAACCTACGCTGCACTCCCTCAATAGCAATAATGTCCTTCCTCAAATTAGGAGACCAAAACGGCACACAATACTCCAGGTGTGGTCTCACCAGGGCCCTGTACAATTGCAATAGAGCCCCCTTGCTCCTATACTCAAATCCACTCGCAATGAAGGCCAACATGTTATTAGCTTTCTTCACTGCCTGCTTGCTTTCAGTGACTGATGTACAAGCACACCCAAGTCTCGTTTCAATCTGCTGAGAATCTGCTGAAATTTGCTGAGAATTGTGGACGCTGCCCAGACCATCACGCAAACCAACCTCCCTTCTATTGACTCCATTTACACTTCATGCTGCCTCAGCAAGGCCACCAGCATAATCAAGAATGAGTCTCAGCCAGATATTCCCTCTTCTTCCCTCTCCCATCAAGCAAGAGGTACAGAAGTCTGAAACGCATGTCTACAGATTCAGGGAGAGATTCTTCCCAGCTGGTATCAGGCAACTGAAAGATCCTATCACCAACTAGAGAGCGGTCCTGAGCTACTATCTGCCTCATTGGAGACCCTCAGACTATCATTTACTGAACGTTATCTTGCATTCACCGCTATTCTCTTTATCCTGTATCTGTACACTGTGGATTCAGATTCAGATTCAGATTCAAACTTTATTGTCATTGTGCAGTGTACAAGTGCAGAGACTCTCATATGTTTGCAAACTGTATAAAAATTAAAAATTCTGGTAAATATTTTCAGTATAATATCTAAAGTAACCAGCACACAATTGGACCCAGATCCAAAATTAATAATACTTGGAATATTAGAATTAAATCAAACATTTAGAACAACACAAAAAAACTTTATTGATTATAGTTTAATAACAGGAAAAAAATTAATTCTAAAATTTGGAAAGGCCCTACGACCCCCACAATCAAAATGTGGATTATAGAAATGACGGAGACCTTAAACGTGGAAAGAATCAGATTCTCCCTGTTGGACAAACAGGAATTATTCGTTGGAACATGGTCTCCTTTTATTGATTACTTAAAGGGTCAGAACAGTTCAGCACAGGAACCTGACTAGCACCCGGGCTAAAGAATGGATGAAATGCTATATTTAGAAATGTACGAATATATCTCGAATGAAGTTTTTTATTTTAATAAATTTTTCCATTCTTCTTTAACTATCTTTTTTTGTTTTTTTTTGTTTTTTTTTGTTTTTCTTCTCTTTCTTTTCTTTCTTTACTTCATCTTTCTCTTTAGTTCTATTTAGTTTTTTTTAAAAAGGCAAAAGGTATTGGAGACAATGTAATAATAATTGACAATATTATCAATTTAAAAATGTAAGACTGTAATGATGTAACTAGGTTGTGTACGTATCTCCAATAAAAAAATATTAAAAAAAAAATAAAAATAAAAATAAAAAAAAAGTGCAGAGACAACGAAATGCAGTTAGCATCTCACCCAGAGGGCTTGATTGTAATTATGTGTAGTTTTTCCGTTAACTGGATAGCAGGTAACAAAAGAGCTTTTCAATGTGCCTCGGTACAAACACGTGACAACAAACTAAATTCAATCGTTTTACTAGAAATATGAATGTGTGCACGAGAGGGGCTTTAAAATCAGAGATTTGAAAACTCTAAAACGTGGAGACCATGGGAGGTTTAGCTAATTATGGTGTGCGGACGTCTGGGTCTGCAGGTTCAATAACCTCCAGTGTTCCATAGAGTTTAAAAGGCTTATACTTGTACATAATGTGCATTAGGTGTGTGTATGAGTGCACAATGGAAATGGGGTCGGGTGTTTGCTAACACTGCACTGTGGGGAAGATTGAATGAACCCAATGTTGAAGTGAATTCAACGTGACAGGGGGAAACTTTTGCTTACTTAATTTAAATACAAAATCCTGGAGTAACTCAGCGGGTCAGGCAGCATCTCTGGAGAAAAGGGAATAGGTGACGTTTCGAGTCAAAGCCCTTCTTCCTACCCTGAGATGACGTTGCAAAACCTCTTATGTTTTAAGAAGTTGTGTGAATGGGAGCATTGCGTGACGCTCCATCTTTATCCCATTTTAATAGACAATAGGTGCAGGAGTAAGCATTCGGCCCTGCAAGCCAGCACCGCCATTCAACGTGATCATGGCTGATCATCCCCAATCAGCACCCCGTTCCTGCCTTCTCCCCATATCCCTTGACTCCACTATCTTTAAGAGCCTGTCTAGCTCTCTCTTGAAAGTATCCAGAGAACCGGCCTCCACCGGCCTCTGCGGCTGAGAATTCCACAGACTCACAACTCTCTGTGTGAAAAAGTGTTTCCTCATCTCCATTCTAAATGGCTTACCCCTTATTCTCAAACCGTGGCCCCTGGTTCTGGACTACCCTTTGTTCTTTGACATGTTACGGGTTTATTTTAATGAAAAAGTATGTTTTTCTAAGCATGGATTTCGATTTTTAACCCCTTGTAAGCACATGCATTTTTCGTTATCTGAATGAAATTGGCAGAAGTGGTAGTGTGAGAGTCTAGAACCAGAGGCCACAGCCTCAGAATAAAAGGACGTACCTTTAGAAAGTAGACGAGGAGGAATTTCTTTCGTCAGAGGGTGGTGAACCTGTGGAATTCATCATCACAGAAGACTGTGGAGGCCAAGTCAATGGATATTTTTTAGGCGGAGATTGACAGACTATTGATTAGTACGGGTGTCAGGGGTTCTGGGGAGAAGGCAGGAGAATGGGGTTGAGAGGGAAAAATAGATCAGCCATGATTGAATGGTGGAGTACACTTGATGGGGCGAATGGCCTAATTCTGCTCATATAACTTATAAACTTATGAGAAGAAAGGACCAGAGATGGGAGACCTTTGGGTTTCAGTTGTGTATAGATGCTGGTTTACACTGATGATGGACACAAGAAACTCGAGTAACACAACAGTGTGAATGTTGATTTCTCTAACTTCAAGTAACACTTGCGTCTCCTCTCTCTCCGTCCCTCCCCCACCCCATACGTCGTTCTAGTTTCACTGTCACTGTCTGTACTACTCGTTATCACCCACCCCACAGGCAGCAATGGACCATTGTGGGTTCATTTGTCTTTTTGCATATTTGCTCTATGTACCATTTCATATCTCTCGATTCCCTCTTTCCTGACTCTCTGTCTGGAGAAGAGTCTCGACCCGAAACTTCATCTATTCTTTTTCTCCATAGCGCTGAGTTACTCCAGTTTTTTGTGTCTCTCTATTTCACAGGAATGTCAGGGGTTGAGCGGAGACCTTGATAGAAGTACCTAAGATTATGAGAAGCATAGACAGGGTAGGCAGTCGGAATCTTATTCCCAGGGTGGAAATGTCCAACACTAGGGTGCATAGCTATAAGGTGAGAAGAGGAAAGTTTACTGGAAATGTGCGGGGCAAGTGTTTAGTACAGAGAGGGGTGGGGGGCCTGGAACGCGCAGCAGGGGAGGTGGTGGGGGCAGATACGATAGTGATCAACAGAGGACAGATGGGTCCACACTGCCATGGACACGTGGAAAAGCAACATGACCATTTGTCATCAAATGCTGAGAGATTTGTCATCAAATGATGAGTAGGGAAGGGAAAAGTGCGGATCGGACATTGAGCTGGGCTGGAAGACAAGAAGAGTGATCAGGAGGGGTTACAGGGAGCAGGGAAAGAGTTGGATGGGAACACAGCTCCATGGAAACACCAGCTGGAACACGTGGGAATGTCAGAGAGAAAGGGGTCAACGAGAGGTTCCTGAGAGTCAAACATAAACCAAACAGATTCAATTCAGGTCAATATGGCAAAACACACAAGGGTGTCCAATACAGGGCTCAACCAAAATAACAGTTCTCTTTTGGTCACTCACTTTGGCAAACGATTTGGGACAGCTGAGAGAAATTAGTTAATTTCGTTTAGTTTAGAGATACAGCGTGGAAACAGCATCCACCGAGTCGCGCCGACCACCTGTTCACACCAGTCCTACCCTACACACATGGGGACAATTTTAAAGAGGCCAATTAATGCACAAACCTGCAATTTATTGAAATGTGGGAAACCAGAGTACCCGGAGTGACCAGCGATCCCCACACACTTACACTATCCTACACACACTTGGGACAATTTGTAATTTGACCAAAGCAATTAACCTACAAACCTGTACGCCTTTGGAGTGTGGAGGAAACGGGTGCACCCGGAGAAAACCCACGCAGGTCACAGGGAGAACGTACAAACTCCGTGCAGACAGCACCTGTAGTCAGGATCGAACCCGGGTCTCTGGCGCTGTGAGGCAGCAACTCTACCGCTGCGCCACCGTGCCACCCCTAATCTCACATGCCATCTTCCACAATTAATTTATCCTCTTCTTCTGGCAGCTGAACCATATGTAAAACTTCCACTTTGCTGTTCAAACTGTTCTTCTTGATTGGGACATCTCTGAAAAGATTACAAATTATTTTAATGTGGTTACAGTTAAGAGCAACCTTTGTCTCATTAAATGAAAGTGCACACATTTGGTTACGAATCACTCGACTCATGAAATGCAAAGAAGTGGTATCGCCAATGGCCATTGGAACACTTCCTGAAACATGGTGTCATTTGAATTGCTGGGTTTGGTAAATAGCAATAATCAGTCTTTTGGTTGTCTTATCAGCAGAAGTTAGATTATAATGGATGAACGAAGATGAATACAGAGGATGTGGCGGAGTTGTTAAAATTCCTTTACGTCGTAGCTGACTGTTTACCCCTTACTCCCAAGTAGAAACATCGCCTGTCACCCACAAAGAGTCATAGAGTGATACAGTGTGGAAACAGGCCCTTCGGCCAACTTGCCCACACCAGCCAACAATGTCCCAGCTACACTAGTCCCACTTGCCTGCGCTTGGTCCATATCCCTCCAAACCTGTCCTATCCATGTACCTGTCTCTTAAACGATGGGACAGTCCCAGCCTCAACCACCTCCTCTGGCAGCTTGTGGGGATCGGACATATGTACAAAGGGGGGGGTCTGGAGACACAGGGAGTATAGTAGGGAACAGTGTGAGTTTGGTCATCCCCAAGACCTACAGAACAGAATGGGAACGACAGTGATTGTGGAGCCACATTTACAGATGAAGAAACCTAGTGGGTTCAAAGGGGGAAACAAGAAACTGCAGCCGGTGCTGGTTACAAAAAGAAAGACAAAAAGTGCTGGAGTAACTCAGCGGATCAGCAGCATCTCTGGAAAACATAGCTAGGTGAAGATTCTGGTTGGGACCTTTCTTCAGACTGATTGTGGTTGGGAGGGAGAAAGCAGGAGAGGTGGAGGGCAAAGCCTGGCGAGTGATAGGTGGATACATGTTAGGGGATGTTTGATAGGCAGATCACAGGGACCTTCCTGACCTTTCTGTCCTGGGCCTCCTCCATTAGCAGAGTGGGGCCACAAGTTGATTGACTCATTTTAAGTTATCTTCTACCTCCACTCCCCTCCCCTCCCCTTCCCCGCTGGGGTGTAGGCTGCCCGAGCGAAATATGAGTTGCTGTTCCTCCAATTTGCGTTTGGCCCCACTCTGACAATGGAGGAGGCCCAGGACAGAAAGGTCAGTGTGGGAGTGGGAGGGGGAACTTTGTGCTGCACAGCTGCTGTATGGTTCCATGGATGTTGGTTCCTGCAAGATGCAGGTCACTGGGAGGCCCTGTACGGCCTGGTTCTTACAGATGAGCATCATCAGTTCCCACTGCCCGCCTCAACTCTGCTCCCGAGTGTAACGGTGAGCCTCAGCATCACGGGGTCAAACATCTAATGCATGGCAAGGCCACGTCAGTGTGTGAAAATGGAGTAGTGTGAGTGTGGTCTGCGTCACAGAGTGATGGTGGGGCCACATTTCCCCCAGTGTTTGTCAGATAAGGTGACCTGGTGGGTGCCAGAAGGAAGTGGCTGCAATGATGAACGGTGGTGGTCTCACGCACCGTGACCATGGTAGAGGCCCTGGTCAGTAAGGGGAGAGAGCCTCCCTCTAACCCTATCCAATCCATGTACTTGTCTAAACGTTGCGATAGTTCCTGCCTCAACTACCTCCATTCCAGACAGCCACCACCCTTTGTGTAAAAAAGTTACCCCTCAAGTTCCTATTAAATATTTCCCCCCTCACCTTAAACCTATGTCCTCTGCTTCTCGATTCCCCCACTCTGGGCATGAGACTCCATCTATTCCTCTCATGATATTGTTCACCTCTATAAGATCACCTCTCATCCTCCCACGCTCCATGAAATAGAGGCCAAGCCTGAACCTCTCTCTTTAGATCAGACCCTCGAGTCCTGGCCAACACCTTCGTCAATCTTCTCTGCACCTTTTCCAGCTGACAACATTTGTCGTGTAACATGTAAACCGAAAACTGAACACAAAATTCTAAATGTGGCCTCACCAAATTCTTCTACAGCTTAGTTTCGTTCAGTTGAGATACAGTGGGAAACAGGCCCTTCGGCCCACTGAGTCTGCGCCGACCAGCAATTCCCACACACTAACACTATCCTACACACACTAGGAACAATTTACAATTATGCCAAGCTGATTAAGCGACAAACCTGTACTGAAATACAAATAAAGACTTTAAACCCAAGCACCCAGTGAATTAGAATTGATGAGTGAACATTAACATCCATCTGAAGAAGGGTCTCGACCCAAAACATTCCTTCGCTCCATAGATGCTGCCTCACCCACTGAGTTTCGCCAGCATTTTTGTCTACCTTCGATTTTTCCAGCATCTGCAGTTCTTTCTTACACATTAACATCCATTTTAGTGGTTTTTGAGTGAAAATAAGCCCAACTTGAATTTCTGAGCAGCAAAATATATTGCTCTTCCACTAGTGATCACTCTTGCAAATTAATCATATCTAATAAAACCAGTGTTGTTGCTTCATGATGAAAGTTTGTTCAACTTTGCAATATTTTTCCTGCAATGTTCTATTTGCAATGTTCTAATTGTAAAATAACTCCCCACTTTCATAAATGTGTACATGCATATATCTGTCGTTTGGTTGCTAGTCGACATTGCCAGCACACAAGGGGTAATCCTCCTTTCAAAAATTGGCCAAATGAAAAGAGACAACTGTGGTATTCTTCTCTCTCTGAGGGTTGTCTACAGATCCACATCCACCCGCCCACTCCAGTGCCTCCTTCATGGAAGCCACACTGACTAACGACCACCTGACTGTGGACAGCGTCACGGCCAAGGTGTAGCCTGATCTCTACCACGCCGTTTCCAAGCTGTCCGGAGCAGTTTGTTTTCTCCAGCCCAATCAAACTCAAGTCAAGTTCACCCCCCGCCCAGTCAAATTTGACTCCAGCTGTATCAACGGAAGTTTAGCCTTTATCTTATCCACGTTAACAGATGCCATGACGTGATCCCGGGGTCTGAACCTGGACGTTGATCGAGGCTGACTATAAAAAGCATGGGCTGAGCATTCAGAGTATGGTATCCAGGACTAGACACAGCAAACGAAGATGTTGGGGCTGCTTCTGGTGCTTCTGCTCCCAGGTAACGAGTCTGTCCCCCGCCTCAGCCTTGCATTGGATGTTGCTCGCTTGATGTTCTAACTTGTTTGTTTCTGCCAGGTTGTCTCCCCCCTGGTGTAGCCGGCGGTGACATTGAGTCCATTCAGCCCAGAAACCTCTGGCAGTTCCGCAAGATGATTATGTGCACCATACCAGGCAGCAACCCGTTCCGGACGTTCAACAACTACGGCTGTTATTGCGGGCTTGGTGGACGTGGGACACCGGTGGATGCTCTGGACAGGTGGGTCGATGCAGAGATCTGTCTGGAGCCGGCTCCCACACATTGCAGGCCAGGGCTGGCTCTGACCCAGGCCGTTCATTGTATTATTTTTAGGAGTATTCTTGGGTGCCACTGACTAATATTGTCGCCTAGGGTTTGGAGCCACTTTAGTTTATAGATACAGCATGGAAACAGGCCATTTGGCCCACCGGGTCCATGCCAACCATCATTCCCACTAGTCGACAGTCCCGGCACACAAGGGGTAATTTACAGAGCACAATTAACCTACAAACCCGCACGTCTTTGGGATACGGGAGGAAACTGGAGCACCTGAGTTTAGCACCTGAGGAAACTCATTGGGTCACAGGGAGAACGTGCAAACTCCACACAGATATGACCCGAGGTCTGGATTGAACGGGTAACTGGCGCTGTCAGGCAGCAACTCTACCGCTGCGCCACCGTGCCGCCCTCACTGTTCCTGCCTGACTTCAGGCAGCTCCTGGTTGCAAGCATTCCCATCCCACAATGAGTCTCCCACCCCACCGCCCACAGGTCCAATGTGGATCTCAAACCTGCTCAGCCTGGCTCCGCTCTGATCACCTCGGGACTCTTTTGCTGCAAGTGATGTTTGTGCTGCTGCAAACCATCAGTCAAAGTGTTGTGTTGATTATAGTTGCAGTGTTTCCTACTTGACATGACCCATGTGCTTGCAGGTGCTGTCAGACACACGACTATTGTTATGATACGGCTAAGGAAAAGGGCTGCAAAGTTTTTAATGATCCCAAAGCTGTGCTCTACAAATACACCTGTTTACAAAACACCGTCACTTGCGATAGTGAGTATGGTCCAGGAGAGGCTTGGAACATTATTTTCTTCACAATCCATGGGCAATATGTTCTAAATAATGCGTTCTGTTTCTTTTCAGGTAAAAATAAAGAATGTGCGATGTTTGTCTGTGAATGTGATCGCAATGCGGCCATTTGCTTCTCCAAAGCAGAGTACAATACAAAATACAAGGATATGAATAGATCCAGTTGTAAATAGGGCCTCAATGTGTCCCTGCGTTTACGAATCTCCTCGACTCTGTGGGGAATACTTGCCTTACAGGTTGCATCCTGCAGTTTGCTTCCAGCAACTCGAGGAAGCATTGATCTCCTTATTTGCTACGTTAATGTAATCAGTAATCTCATTTTAATCCAACACTCCTTATCCCGTTCTCACGGTCTTTCACTATCTGTGCCACTCATGAAGTTAAAGACTGGATCGCTTCAATCTCCCTGCAGTGAAAGCTAATTCTGGTTTGTGACTCTCTTCCCATAACGTTCATAACCAAAATCTGCAACTATCCGTGTCCAATATCCTCACTCCCTCTCCAAAATATGAATGCAGCAGCATTTGGGAATCCTATTGAAAATCCAGGTTTACATCCTATTGGGATGTTCACACCCTCAGTCCAGGGCTTTCTTCTAATTAATGCTGTCACTACTAAATCCTGCAATGATCGTATCCAATGGTTGTTCTTAATGACTTTGCCTGTGGCTCAGTTAACGAAGGTGGTGGTCGTGTATTTTCTATAATCTATTAAAATGATTTGAGCATGTTCAAGCGTGCATGGTGTCTCATTTCTTGTGTCTCACTCTTGTGTCGCACCACAAATGCCACAGCAAGAAAGAACTGTCAAAGCAAGTATGGGCTGGGACTTCTCTTGGATCTTCTCCATTCAACTGGGAAACATAACCTGAATCTGACAGGACACCAAGCGCTGGAGTAACTCATTGGGTCGTCACATCTCTGTGATAAGTGGCATTTTGGGTTGGGAATCTTAGTTTAGTTAAGTTTAGTTTAGGTTAGATTCTAAACTTTAGAGATACAACGTGGAAACAGGCCCTTTAACCCACCAAGTCCACGCTGACCAGCGATCACCGCACACTATCCCACACCCAAGGGGCAATTTACGGAAGCCAGTTAACCAGCTGGTCTAAACCAGCATCTGCAGTTTCTTCCTTCAATGTACAATGGCCAATTTCTATCCTACACACATAAGGACAATATTACAGAAACCAATTAACCTAAAGACTGCACGGCAACTGGAGCACCAGGAGAAATTCCACACAGTCACAGGGAGAACGTACAAACTCCTTACAGACAGCGCCCATGGTCAGGATCAAACATGGGTCTCTGGCTAGATTGATAGACCACTGGGATCTCTTCTGAGGTAGGTGTGACCTGTACAAAAGGGACGGGTTACACCTTAACTGGAGGGGAACTGACGTTCTGGCAGGCAGGTTTGCTGGTGCTACACGTGCGGGTTGAAACTAAATAGTGGGGGGGAGGGATTGACAAATTGGGAGTATAAAGATGGAGTTGAAGGAGAAGTGAGCACAGGAAAAGTTACAAAAGATTCCAGAA
>JAXLNO010005040.1:0-82500 GCA_038087875.1 Malacoraja senta
GATGGGAAGGGGGGTCAGTACAGGATGAATTGCGGGAACAGTGTACGATGGATGGGGGGTGGCAGGAGAATCAATGTGAGCTGGATAGGGAGATCAGTGCAGGATGAATAGATGGGGGGGGGGGGGTAGATGGGGAGGACTGAATACAGGCGCGAATGGGGATCAGTGCGGGATGGGGAGGAGGGGTCCCAGGCTAAGGGGGGCGGAGGGGGGCGTACAAGAGAGAGAGGGGAAGGGGCAGAGGAGGTGGGGAGGAAGGAAGGTCAGCGCTCCTCGGACAACACCGGCATCATCGCCCCGCTGCCTTGGCCGTCCCTGTCCACCGCCAAGTTCCGCAGCCAAAGGGGAGGCAGTTGGGGTCTCCTCGCCACCGTCTCCCCTCCTCCGCCAGTCAACAGGAAGGTGAGGGGCCGAGCGGTGCAGGTGATTCAGATGGGGGAAGGGGGCCTCCCCCTTCCTCCCTCCCTCCTCCCGGCCTCGGCCTGCGGGAGGGTTTGTTTTGAAAACGGTTATCGCCATTGGCGGAGTGGCACGCAGAGGCTGCTATGAGGACGGGCGGGGTGTGGATGGTGGAGGAGGTGGAGCCGCCACCGCTGCTGTGTGGGGCCTATCATTCACTCCGACCCTCTGTCACCCCGCACTACAGCCGTTGCCCCGGCAACCGCGGCCTACGGCGAGCGCCGGCCCACAAACCTCCCCGCGTGCATGTGGCGCGCCTTCCCCCCTTCACTGCAAGTTAGCAGCCCTCGCATCAAGCATAGACACACAATGTTGGAGTAACTCAGCGGGACAGGCAGCATCTCTGGAGGGAAGGAATAGGTGACGTTTCGGGTCGAGATCCTTCTTCAGACTTCACCCTTGCATCCCCTATCTCACCGTCCACCCTCCACTGTCAGAGTGAATGAGGCCCAACGTATATTGGAGAAACAGCACGTCATATTTTGCTTGGGCAACTTACAACCCAGCGGTATGTGTTGGTTGGGATCACTGGTCGGCACGGATTCGGTGGGCCGAAGGGACTGTTTCCGTGCTGTATCTCTAAACTAAACACTAAACAAAAGAATGGACATTTATGGGGGGGGGGGGGAGGGTAGATGGGGAGGACTGAATACAGGCGCGAATGGGGATCAGTGCAGGATGGAGAGGAGGGATCCCAGGATAAGGGGGGCGTACAAGAGAGAGAGGGGAAGGGGCAGAGGAGGTGGGGAGGAAGGAAGGTCAGCGCTCCTCGGACGACACCGGCATCATCGCCCCGCTGCCTTGGCCGTCCCTGTCCACCGCCAAGTTCCGCAGCCGGTGGGCTGAAGGGCCTGTTTCCGCGCTGTATCTCTAAACTAAACACTAAACTAAAGAATGAACATTGATTTATCTACCTTCAAGTAACCCTTGCATCGTCTCTCTCTCCGTCCACTCTCCACTGCCAGAGTGAAGCCCAAGGTAAATTGGAGGAACAGCAGATCATATTTCGCTTGGGCAGCTTACAGCCCAGTGGTATGAATGAAGAAGGATCTTGACCCGAAATGTCCCCTATTCCTTTTCTCGAGAGATGCTGCTGAACCCGCTGAGTTACTCCAGCTTTTTGTATCTATTCAGCGGTATGAATATTGATTTATTTAACTTCAATTTAGCATTGCTTCCCCCCTCGCTCCGCCCCACCCTCCTAGTTCTCCGATTAGTTTCACTGATTAAAACATTTTACTGATTGTTTGCCTCGTTGTCAGCTTCCCCTCCGCTAACAATGAACCTTCCTTGACCATAGTCCCCTTTGATCTGTGTTCTCACATCTTAACATTCCATATCTCTGTCTCCCTTTCCCCTGACTCTCAGTCTGAAGAAGAATCTCGACCAGAAACGTCACCCATTCCTTCCCTCCGGAGATACTGCCTGTCCTGCTGAGTTTTCCAGCATTTGGTGTCTATCTTTGGTTTAAAGCAGCATCCGCAGTTCCTTCCTGCACACTACCCCCACCCTAGATAGATAGGAGAGGAATGAATGACGTTTCAGTTCGAGACCTTTCTTCAGACCCTCCAAAGCTGCTGCCTGTCCCGCTGAGTAACTCCAGCGTTTTGTGTTCATTGTTGGCTGAGGGGAAGGTGACAACGAGGTATGCAAGCATTAAAATTAATCAGGAGGACAGTAAAACTAGTCGGAGAATAGGATGGAGGACCAATTCCTTCTCTTCAGAGATGCTGCCTGTCCCGCTGAGTTACTCCAGCATTTTGTGTATCTTCGCTGCCAACAATGGACCATGTATGTAGGAAGGAACTGCAGATGCTGGTTTACACTGAAGATAGACACAAAATGCTGGAGTAACTCAGTGGGACAGATAGCATCTCTGGAGAAGAAGGATCTCGACCAGAAATGTCACACATTCCTTCTCTCACCTTTCCTTGATCATCGTTACTTTGTTGTATAACTTTCATTCATTTGTTCTATATTTCTCTATCACCATCTATAGATAATTTCCCTTTCCCCTGACTCTCAGTCTGAAAAAGGGTCTCGATCCGAAACGTCACTTATTGCTTTTCTCCAGAAATGTTGCCTGACTGGCTGAGTTCTCCAGCTTATTGTGTCTATCTTTGGTATAAACCAGCATCTGTAGTTCCTTTTTCCAGAGATGCTGCCTGAACTGCTGAGTTACTCCAGCTTTTTGTGCCTATCTTCTGTTTAAACCAGCATCTGCAGTTCCTTCCTATACCTAACCATTTATTTATTTTATTTCTAACTATCTCCGTTCGCTTCTGCATTTGAAACAAACAAAAAACAGCCAGGTCGTCACCGTAGCTCGCTTGCATATTAAAAAATCACAGTGGCTTGCGTGAGTGCAGTGCGTGGGACGGGATCCCACAGTGTTGGCTGCAGTTCTGCGATGTCGACCGGCTGCAGGCAACGCTTGCGAGCACCATTATTCGGCCACAGATTCCCTATTTGAACCAATGGGCGCAATAATAACACTGGAAAAAATACTGCATCAGATTTACTGCTATCAGAGTGCAAGTTTTGGTTCTCCGGAATATGAATAGCTGGAGGGCTAATGGAAATTGAATGTATTTCTTTCTCCTTCTGAAGAAGGGTCTCGACCCGAAACGTCACTTATTCCTCTTCTCCAGAGATGCTGCCTGACCCGCTGAGTTACACCATTTTTTGTGTCTATCTTCGGTATAAACCAGTATCTGCAGTATCAAGCCGGGCAAAATGACACGGCTTTTAATTTGCCCGGCGGGAGTTTAGGTGGCCATTGGCAACTGGGCAACCGTTAATTTCGAGCCCTGCTCTATGTTTTATCTTTGGTGTGCTAGTTGTAAATGTACGCTGCATCTGCTAAATGATTTAGTTTTTATGTACCCTGCTACCATATCTTTAATTTAAGTCCACAGTCTAGCATTTCCCTAATCCTGATGCCAGCCTAACTGATCTGCAGTACCTCATTTTCTATCTCCCTCTCTCCAGAAATAGTGAGGCGTCATTTGCTCTCTTCCAATTTATGTGAACCATTCTGCAACCTACGGAATTTTGGAAGATGAACAGTGCGCCTGCCTGAAAGGCTACGGATCAAGTTCTGGAATTTTCCAGCCACCACGGACACCATCTTCTATGTCACCAACTCCTTGAAACTGGCAAGACGTCTGATTCACACAACACAGTGGAAACCTGGAGCGCTCTCCCCAAAAGGCTTTTTGGATGCTGTGGGTCAGTTGGTACTTTCACTGCCATGTTAGATAAGAATTTTGGTGGGAGGGTTAATGAGGGATTCAGAGCAAATGTGCATAAATTAATCTGAGCACAGGCCTTCCCTGACTAATAAATGGATTCCATTTGTACAGATGTTGATTTTCTGTACATGTCAGAAAATAGACAAAAATCACTCCATGTTTACCATTTTGTAATGAATGGCATTAAAAAACACATAATGCTGACAAGAAGGAACAATTGTTAAAAGAGACAAAACTAGTTCGAACGTTCCTAGAAATGAACGTATGTATGTACATTGGACTTTTGAATTTAGTATTGGAGCTTTTCTGCATGTATGGGTTTCTCGTAAGTGGGGCATTTGTTACTCTAGGACGGCCTGTGTACTGCTCTGTCATTGTCTAATTGAATGTCAAGAAAAATATTAGAGGAACTGAATTGATTATGCTTTTAGCTTTGAAGAGGGATGTTATGCAGATCATCTAATTGAGGTATAGAAAAGTATTTATGGCACAGAATATAATTTTATATTGAGGAGGGAGGGACGGAATGCTGAGGCACAACAAATTTGCCATATGCTTGTTTAGTTTCTGTAATAAAGAATGAATTATAATGTGGCAAGCAAAGTCATTAATGGATTGTCTCGCGATTCCCAGGCATACTTTACACATGCCTGGCTATTTCACGTAATAGATCAAAAGTATTGCCTTGATTCTTTTTCAGTAAATCAGTATCCCTTGGTTGGAAACCTTTATGCCTTTGGCAAGAACCGTATGTACCTGACTGATCTATGAACACTCCTTTTAACTTTCTCTAAGCACGACAATCCCACTTTCTTTGGATTTTTCATGTAAGTGAAACCTTTCATCTTGATACCATTCTTGCTGTTTAATGCAGTCGAGCAGACTTGTGTAGAAGAGATTTGTAAAAACGTAGCATACCTTGCTTTTATACTTTGCTTCTCTGTTCCAAAGGTTCGGTGTTCCTTTTTTAAACTGTCTACTCAACCAACTTGTTCTGCAATTGTTAAAAATTGCCTTTGTACATCTGCAGCGGTCTCTGTCCCAACATCCCCCATATAATTGTACCATTAGTTTACATGGAATTCTAGAGGTGAGAGCTGGGTTACTGTTCCTGCTCCTTTGCTAAGGTAGCACACCGTGCAGTGTAGCATTGATTCCACTGATGAGGTGATGTGGAATGCTTGGTTTTAGGTACTGGTCATTCCAACCAATGACAGGACTCAGACACAAGTCATAGACAACTCTAGACTGTCATTGGAGCATTGGACATTAAAAACTACTGTAGAATTGCATGTAAACATGGGTGACAAACTGCATTAATATTTCCCATGATTACAAGCATCTGATAATACCACAAAATACTCCTGCCAGAAGTATGCAAATCACTTTTGCTTTAATTAAACGAATAATCCCATTACAAATTGCCTTACTTGCAAAGCCTAGATGTTTTTGTGTCACCGTCAGAGTGGTAAATCTGACTTGTATCCTTCCTGAGTAATCGATTTAAAATGCATTTACAAGTCCATAAGTCAATCGAGTTTATTTAACCATTCGCCCCATTGAGTCTACTCCGCCATTTAATCATGGCTCATCTATCTTTCCTTCTCGACCCCATTTTCCTACTTTCTCCCATAACCTTTGACTCCCTTCCTAATCAAGAACATGTCAATCTCTGCTTTAAGTATACACAATGACATGGCCTCCACAGCCACCTATGGCAATGAATTCCACAGATTCACCACTCTGTGACTGAAGAAATTCATCCTTATATTTCTATAGGTATGTCCTTATATTCCGAGGCTGTGCCCTGTGGTCCGAGACCATCTCACTAGTGGAAACATCCTCTCCACATCCACCTTATCCAGGCCTATCATTATTCTGTAAGTTTCAATGAGGTCCTCTCTCGTCTTTCCAAACTCCCGTGAGTACAGGTCTTGAGTGGTCAAACGCTCATACGTTAACCCAATCGTCCCCGGGATCATTCACGTAAACCACCTCTGGATGTCGGCTCAGCCAGCCCCCACCTCAGATTTAGGCCCCAAACTGCTCACAATACTCCAAATGCAGTCTGACCAGTGCCTTCTAAAGCCACAGCATTACATCCCTGTTTTTATATTCTAATTCTCTTGAAATAAATGCTTTTAGATCACTTGCCAGGCTTTGTTTTCTCCCCCTCCCCCTCTAGACAAGCCTGTCGGACACCTGCTTCACACTTATGTTCTGCCTCCACAATCAGCAATTCTGAAAAACTGCAACTCTTCCCACCGGTTTTTAAAACCTTTTTCTTGTTAAAAAGCAGACTCTTACTTCCAGCAAGATGGCTCTTCTCCCTCTGGCTTCAGTTTTTGCGGTAGAAATAATCCCAATGATCATCTGCTTCCATTGTATTTGATACTTTTGGTTTTGTATATTAACTCCTGAATGTTCCTGATCCTATACCCACCTTTCTCAGCTGTGGTATTTTCCGAATTGTTTATTGGTTCTTACAAATCATTTCTCCATGCTATTTGTTTTTAAGAACAAAATCTTCCACCACCACCACTGGCAGCGTGTTGCAGGCACTCCACGACCTCTGTGTACAAACTTGCTCCACACATCTTTAAACTTTGCCCCTTTCACCTTAAAGCTATACCCTCTAGTATTTGGTATATTTCATCCTGGGAAACAGGTTCTGTCAACCTTATCTATGCTTCCCATCATTTTACATACTTCTATCAGGTCACCTTGCAACCTCTGGCATTCCAGAAAAAAAAATCCAAGACTCCAACCTTTCCAGTTGCTAAAATCCACTAAGCCAGAGCAGACCAAAATGCTGGAGAAACTCGGCGGGTGAGGCAGCATCTATCGAGGGAAGGAAATAGGCAACTTTTCGGGTCGAGACTCTTCTTCAGACTAAGAAGCCAGGCATCGTTTTGGTAAACACAAAATGCTTCAGTAACTCTGCGGGTCAGGCAGCATTATGATGCCGAGTTACTCCAGCATCTTGTGTCTATATTTGGCATAAAAAAGCACCTGCAGTTCCTTATTATCATATCATTCTGGTAAACCTCCTGCACCCTTTCCAAAGCCTCCACATGCCTTTTGTAATGGGACAACCAGAACTGCTTGCAATACTCCACGCCGATCATCGATCACCGTTTATCCCAGGTTCATATCCGACACACTAGATAAATTTATGGAAGCCAATTAACCTGCAAACCTGCCTGTCTTTAGAATGTGGGAGGAAACTGGAGCACCCGGAGAAAACTCATGGCGGTCACAGGGAGAACGTACAATCTCCCTACAGACTGCACCTGTAGCCACGATCAAAGTGGGTCTCTGGTGCTGGACTTGGTGGGCCAACAGGCCAGTTTCTGCACTGTATCTCTAAAGTCTACCGCTGCACCACTCTGGAATTCACAGAGGCCAATTATTCTACACACCTGTACACCTTTGGATGTGAGAGAAAACCTATGCAACAACACTTCACTCAGACAGCGCCCAAGGTCAGGATCTAACCCAGATCTCTAATACTGTGAGGCAGCAGCTTGATCAACTGCACCACACAGTGGAAGCAAAGTCTCAACGGCACTTCAATAAAGGGGTACAAAGTTATTGGCATAGGCAGGAATGTGGAATTAGGCTTTCAATCACATCAGCCATGATCAAGTCAAGTTTATTGTCATATGCACAAGAATGGTGAGGTATAGCTTGAATCACTTAGACAGACAACACACAAAATCATAAATCAAAGATAATCTACACATCAATTCTACACGACA
This sequence comes from Malacoraja senta, assembly GCA_038087875.1. Classification (NCBI taxonomy): domain Eukaryota; kingdom Metazoa; phylum Chordata; class Chondrichthyes; order Rajiformes; family Rajidae; genus Malacoraja; species Malacoraja senta. The sequence goes on from JAXLNO010005040.1 coordinate 7,475, forward strand.
GTTAAATAAAGCAAACAACTGCATAAAAAACAAGGCATTAATGCAAAACACAATTTGAAAAACAACTCCATGGTAGCACATTTATGATCTGTAGTCTTCCATTGTGGAGGTCTGATTAGGTCAGTTCAAGAACCTGATGGTTGTAGGAAAGTAGGTGTTCCTGAAACTACTGGTGTGGGACTTCAGGCACCTGTACCTCCTGCCCAATGGTATTTTGTAAATAGCTGTTCCTGAACGTACTGGTGTGGGACTTCAGGCACCTGTACCTCCTGCCCGATGGTAGCACCTTTTTGACTTGAGAATTAAGGGACAGAAGTGTAGGGGTAACATGAAGGGGAACTTCTGTACTCAGAGAGTGGTAGCTGTGTGGAATGAGCTTCCAGTGGAAGTGGGGGAGGCAGGTTCGATTTTATAATTTAAAAATAAATTGGATAGGTATATGGACGGGAAAGGAATGGAGGGTTATGGTCTGAGTGCAGGTAGATGGGACTAGGTGAGAGGAAGTGTTCGGCACGGACTAGAAGGGCCGAGATGGCCTGTTTCCGTGCTGTAATTGTTATATGGTTATATGTGTTGCATGGACGGCAGGGCTGTGCCCATGATGGACTGGGCTGATTCCACCGCTCTCTGCAGCGCCTTGCGTTCCTGTGTATTGAAATTGCTGTGCCAGGCCACGATGCAATCTATTGTATCCTGATTCCCTGTACCTCAGTGAAACTGAACTGAACTGTGGAGCATTTCTACAGTGCATATATATATATACGTTTTGATATAAGGACCTAAAAATACTGGACCCTGGAGAAAAACACAAAGTGCTGGAGTAGCTTAGTGGGTCAGGCAGTATCTGTAGACTGAGTGGATAGATGGGTGATGCTTCTGGTTGGGAATGAAGATGGGTCCCGATCCAAAACATTACCTCTCTATTTCCTCCACAGGTGCTGCCTGAGTTACTCCGCATTTTGAGTTTTGTATAGGTTTGTCAGAGTGTTTGGTGACTTGCCGAATCTCTTTAAATCTCAAGGAAATGTCTCTGCTTTCATCTGTGCTGGACTTTTGAAAAGTTTAGTGGGCCGAGCAGCCTATCTGCCCCTAATCTCTCGAGGCCCAAGGGGAGTCTGGCCTTAATGTGCACTGGGTAGGGATGGAACAATGTAAACAGATTCACATACACATACACAATGATACAACTCCTTCATTGAACACTTGCACTCGGTCCATCAAAGCCTTCTGGATCTCCCGGTTGCTAAACATTTTAACTCCCCTTCCCATTCCAAACCTGACCTCGACCCGAAACGTCACCTATTCCTTTTCTCCAGAGAGGCCGCCTGACCCGATGAGTTACTCCAGCATTTTGTGTCTATCTTCAATCCATAACTGACCTTTCCGTCTCGGCCCTCCTCCATTGCCAGAGTGGGGCAATTTGCAAACTGGAGAAGCAGCCCCTCATATTCTATTTTGACAGCTTAAAACACAACAGTATGAACATTAAAAATCTCCAGGACCAGTTTTAAGTAACCATCCCCCACCCAACCCCACCCCCCATGCCCCCTCAATTTCCAGTGACCCCACTTCCAGTTTCTATCCATTACTTTCACCATCCTTTCTTTTAAAATCTTTTTATTCGTTTTTTTTCAAAAGCAAAACAAGACAACAAAAAATAATGATAAACATAACAATGATATTGACACATAGGGATCAGGGTTAAATTAATGGCAGGTATAACCTAAATATGAGTCCGGTGTCAAAATACACATTGAATATAGACCTCCCGGTCTCGATGTAGATATAGTTAAGTGTTTAAAAGAGAACTTATATGTATGAAAACAAAAAGTTAAAAAGAAAAGAAATAGAAAAAAAGAGAAATAACGAAAAAATAAAAAAACCCTAAACTAAAAAAAAAGCAAAACAGAATCTGGGCTGCAAAGAATTTCAACAATTTAAGTCCCTGTTTGTCGTCAAGTCCGTTCCACCGTATACAGGAACAGGCCCTTCGGCCCACAGTGTCACAATGTGGAAAAGTACAGGACAGGGACAGGCCCTTCGGCCCACAGTGTCACAGAATGTGGAAAAGTACAGGACAGGAACAGGCCCTTCGGCCTACAGTGTCACAGAATGTAGAAAAGTACAGGACAGGAACAGGCCCTTCGGCCCACTGTCATAGCACATAGAAAAGTACAGTGTAGGAAGGAACTGCAGATGCTAGTTTAAACTGAAGATAGACACAAAATGCTGGAGTAACTCAGCGGGTCAGGCAGTATCGCTAGAGAGAAGGAATGGGTGATGTTTCGGGTTGTCTCAACCCGAAATATCAACCATTCCTTCTCTCCAGAGATGCTCCCTGTCCTGCTGAGTTACTCCTGCATTTTGTGTCTATATTCTATAAAAAAGAGCAGCACAGGAACAGGTCCGACAGCCACAGTGTCACAGAATATAGTACAGTACAGGAACAGGTCCTTCAGCCCACACTGTTATATAACAGAAATATACAACACAGAAACAGGCACTATGACCCAAATTGTCATAGATCATAAAACAGTACGGAACAGGAACTGGGACTTCAACCCACAGTGTCATAGAATGTAGAAAAATATAGCACAGAAATAGGCGCTACAGCCCACTATGTCATAGAATATAGAAAGGGCACCTCATTCCTGGGACCCAAAAAGACTTTCCAAGCGAGAGAGAGAATCAGTCCCTATGGCCCACAGTGTCATAGAACATAGAAAAGTACAGTGTAGGAAGGAACTGCAGATGCTGGTTTAAACTGAAGATTGACACAAAATCTTCTATAGAAAAGTGCAGCACAGGAACAGGCCCTTCGGCTCACAATGTTATAGAATGTAGAAAAATATAGCACAGAAGTAGGCCCTGCAGCCCACTATATCATAAAATATCAAAAGGTCGCCTCCTTCCAGGGACCCAAACAGACTTTCCAAGCAAGAGATAGGTTCACATGCACCTCCCCAAGTCTAATCTACTACGATGTTGCTGATTCGGTTTCCTATCCATGTTCTCCAGAGATGCTGCCCCATACGCTGAGTTACTCCAGCACTTATGTGTCTTTTTATAGGAAAGTACAGCACAGGAGCAGACCTTTCAGCCTCCAGTGTCATTGGACATAGAAAGTCGCAGCACTAGAGCAGACCCTTCAGCCCACAATCTAGAATATAGAAAAGTACAGGGCAAGAACTGACCCTGCGGCTCACAGTTTCATAGAACATAGAAAAATAGAGCACAGGAACAAGCATTTTGACCCACAATATCTGTGCTGACCATGACTGGGGAGACTTTAAACTTGAACGGTTGGGGGGAGGGACTCAAATAGAGAAAGCTAGTAGACAGTGTGTGAGGCAGGAGGCAGAGAAGGGAAGCACTCAGACCGAACATGTAGGGGAGAAAGAAGAAAAAGATAATAAACAGAGAATAAGAGGTGGTGGGTTTCTTAAATGTGTGAGCAGAGAGACAGAGGGGTGTAAAATGAGGGTAGAAGCAATAGGTAGCAAGGTGAAAAGTAAAACTGGCAGGCAGACAAATCCAGGGCCAAAATCAAAAAGGGCCAATTTTCAACAGAATTGTTTAAGGGGTAAGAGTGTTGTAAAAACAAGCCTGAAGGCTTTGTGTCTCAATGCAAGGAGCATTCGTAATAAGGTGGATGAGTTGAATGTGCAGATAGTTATTAATGACTATGTTATAGTTGGGATCACGGAGACATGGCTCCAGGGTGACTAAGGCTGGGAGCTGAACATCCAGGGATATTCAATATTCAGGAAGGATAGTCAGAAAGGAAAAGGAGGTGGGGTAGCGTTGCTGGTTAGAGAGGAGATTAACGCAATAGAAAGTAAGGACATTAGCTTGGATGATGTGGAATCGATATGGGTAGAGCTGTGAAACACTAAGGGGCAGAAAACGCTAGTGGGTGTTGTGTACAGGCCACCTAATAGTAGTAGTGGAGTTGGGGATGGCATCAAACAGGAAATAAAAAATGCGTGCAACAAAGGTAAAACAGTTATAATGGATGACTTCAATCTACATATAGATTGAGTGAATCAAATTGGCAGGGGTGCTGAGGAAGAGGATTTATTGGAATGTATGCGGGATAGTTTTCTAAACCAACATGTAGAGGAACCAACGAGAGAGCAGGCTATTCTAGACTGGGTATTGAGTAATGAGGAAGGGTTAGCTAGCAGTCTTGTTGTGCATGGCCACTTGGGCAAGAGTGACCATAATATGGTTGAGTTCTTCATTAGGATGGAGAGTGACATAATTAATTCAGAAACAAGGGTTCTGAACTTAAAGAAAGGTATCTTTGAGGGTATGAGACGTGAATTGGCCAAGATAGACTGGCAATTTATTCTTAAAGGGTTGACGGTGGATATGCAATGGAAGGCATTTCAAGACTGCACGGATGAACTACAACAATTGTTCATCCCAGTTTGGCAAAAGAATACATCAGGGAAGGTAGTGCATCAGGGGATAACAAGGAAAATCAAGGATAGTATCAAAACAAAAGAAGCATACAAATTAGCCGGAAAAAGCAGCCTACCAGAGGACTGCGAGAAATTCAGATTCCAGCAGAGGAGGACAAAGGGCTTAATTAGGAAAGGGAAAATAGATTATGAATGAAAACTGGCAGGAAACATAAAAACTGACTGCAAAATGTTTATAGATGTGTGAAGAGAAAAAGATTAGTTAAAACAAATGTAGGTCCCTTTTAGTCAGAAACAGGTGAATTGATCATTGGGAACAAGGACATGGCAGACCAATTGAATAACTACTTTGGTTCTGTCTTCACTAGGGAAGACATAAATAATCTGCCGGAAATAGCAGGGGACCGGGGGTGAAATGAGATGGAGGAACTGAATGAAATCCAGGTTAGCCGGGAAATGGTTTTAGGTAAATTGAATGGATTAAAGGCCGATAAATCCCCAGGGCCAGATAGGCTGCATCCCAGCGTACTTAAGGAAGTAGCCCCAGAAATAGTGGATGCATTAGTGATAATTTTTCAAAACTCTTTAGATTCTGGAGTAGTTCCTGATGGTTGGAGGGTAGCTAATGTAACCCCACTTTTTAACAAGGGAGGGAGAGAGAAAACGGGTAATTACAGACCAGTTAGTCTAACATCGGTAGTGGGGAACTGCTGGAGTCAGTTATTAAAGATGGGATAGCAGCACATTTGGAAAGTGGTGAAATCATTGGACAAAGTCAGCATGGATTTATGAAAGGTAAATCATGTCTGACGAATCTTATAGAATTTTTCGAGGATGTAACTAGTAGAGTGGATAAGGGAGAACCAGCGGGTGTGCTATATCTGGACTTTCAGAAGGCTTTCGACAAGGTCCCACATAAGAGAATAGTATACAAACTTAAAGACCACGGTATTGGGGGTTCAGTATTGATGTGGATAGAAAACTGGCTTTCAGACAGGAAGCAAAGAGTAGGAGTAAACGGGTCCTTTTCAGAATGGCAGGCAGTGACTAGTGGGGTACCGCAAGGCTCAGTGCTGGGACCCCAGCTATTTACAATATATATTAATGATTTGGACGAGGGAATTGAATGCAACATCTCCAAGTTTGCGGATGACATGAAGCTGGGGGGCAGTTTTAGCTGTGAGGAGAATGCTAGGAGGCTGCAAGGTGTCTTGGATAGGCTGGGTGAGTGGGCAAATGCATGGCAGATGCAGTATAATGTGGATAAATGTGAGGTTATCCACTTTGGTGGCAAAAACAGGAAAGTAGACTATTATCTGAATGGTGGCCGATTAGGTAAAGGGGAGATGCAACGAGACCTGGGTGTCATGGTACACCAGTCATTGAAAGTAGGCATGGAGGTGCAGCAGGCAGTGAAGAAAGCGAATGGTATGTTAGCATTCATAGTCAAAGATGTACAGGTTAGTAGGTTAATTTGTAGTTTAATTTGTACGTTAATTTGGCTTCAGTAAAAATTGTAAATTGTCCCTCGTGTGTAGGATGGTGCTGATGTACAAGCATCGCTGATCAGCGCCGACTTGGTTGGCCAAAGGGCCTGCTTCTGCACTCTATCACTAAACTAAATTAAATTAAACAATGTAACAGTTCCTCAGAAAAAGTTCAATGCCTGCAATAGGTAGGATAGAAAATCAGAATTTGAAGGGACTATTCAGAAGTCTAATAAGAGGGGACTTTCCATTTAATTATCACCTTTGCAGTCTTTCTTATCTGCATCTTTCCCTTCTGGACCACCTGTTTCTTTTCTTCAAGCCTCCCTCTATCAGTAGGATCAGATTTCTCCGATCTACTACTGTTACCTCCCATATTCTTCTCTCAAACTGTTTCTGACACTGAAGGTGCGTTCTTGCAAGCTTCTGATTCTTCTGCTTGACAGACCAGGGAGCAGAACGAATGACCAGGGTTGGAAAGGGCCTCAATTAATTTGGCTGCTCTTCTGAGGCATCTTGAAGTATAGATGTCTCCAACGGCTTTTACTAACTTGTACAGATGCACTGAAGAAATCAGCGTTTCGGCATGCATCGCTTCTTGGTTTGGTAATAGCTCTGTCTGAAGCAGCGAGGAATTGCAGAGAGCTGTGGATGCCACCCAGGCCATCATACAGACCAGATTCCCCACCATACACAGTTGGAAAGGGTGCAGAGAAGATTTATGAAGATGTTGGCAGGACTCGAGGGCCTCAGCTTTACGGAGAGGCTGAGCAGGCTAGGACTCTTTTCCTCAGAGCGCAGGAGGATGAAGGGTGATCTTATAGAGGTATATAAAATCATGAGAGGAATAGATCGAGTAGATGCACAGTCCCTTGACCAGAGTATGGGTGTCGAGAACCATAGGTTTAAAGTGAGGGGGAAAGATTTAATAGGGTAACATTTTCACACAATGGGTGGTAGGTGTTTGAAATTAACTGGGTGGTATGAAATGGGTGGTAGGTGTATGAAATGGAGATAGTTGATCCAGGTACTATTGCAACATTTAAGAAACATTTAGACAGGTACATGAATAGGACAGGTTTACAGGGATATGGGCCAAAGGCAAGCAGGTTCGACTAGTGCTGGTGAGGGCAAACTGGGCCGAACGGCCCGTTTCCACTCTGTATGATTCTATGACTATGACACTCCATCTACATTGCCACGGGATAACAGCCAACAAAATCTAGGACCTTTTCCACCCTGGACATTCCCTCTTCTCCCCGCTCCCATCAGGCGGAAGATACAGAAGCTTGAAAGTCCGTAAAGCGAGACTCAGGAACAGCTTCTTCCCCTGTCATATTTACCGTACTTCTGGAAGATCCTGTCTTAAGACAGAGTACAGTCCCAATTCTCAAACTTAACTCATAGCTGACATTGGATTTTTTCTATGGAACTGTTATGCTCCATTGCTGGGAACTATACTCTGGTATTTTCTCTTCGCTCTTACTGTTGTACTTGTTTGATTGTATTCATGTATAGTTTTACCTGATGTGTTTGCATGGAACACAAACAAAAGTTTGTCACTGCATCTCAGTACACATAACAATAATGAACCTATAATGAACCACTACCAAATTCCAATTATGTTTATCCTTGTGATATAGGTGAAGGCTGTTTCAGCCCACTGTCTATGCCAGCACAGAGAGCGAACTTATTTCCCAATAATTTTCCCTGTAATCTATTCCTTCCACTTTCCCATCAACTTTACCCAGATTCAGTCGCTCACCTGTATGCTCGGGGCAATTTACTGTGTCCTCTTAAACTACCAAACAGAACACAATTACCTTTGGTATTGGTTTTGTATTCTCAAGTGTACTGAGATACAGTGAACACATTTGCTCAGCCCCCTATCCAAGCAAGTCATACCATTTATAACTACAATAACCCATAGACAAGTATACCAGGTGTGCAAAGAGAAAAATAAACAGTGTTGAGTATAGTGCTACAGCTAGAGAGAGAGTGCAGATTTTCTAAAAATGTAAATGTTGCAAGAAGATAGATTGGGTGATCGGGACCACACCAATAGCTTATAAGAGTCTGTTAAATAGCCTGATAACAGCAGGGGAGAAGCTATTCCTGAAAGCACTTTCAGGATTTTTGATCTTCTGACTGATGGAACAGGTGAGAAGTGAGAATGACTGGGGAGGAAGTAGTCCTTGATTATGTTGGCTGCTTTCCTGAGAAAGTGTGGTATCGATGGAGTCGATGAGGGGGAGGCTGGTTTTTATGATGGACTGGGCTACACTGCAACTCTCTGTAATTTCTTGCAGTTTTGGGCAGAGCAGTTGCCAAACCAAGCTGTGATGCATTCTAATACAATGCTTTCTTGGGAGCATCTGCAGAAATTGGTTAGAGCCATTGGAAATATGGAGATTGCCTGTTGTATGGGACAAGGAAAAATTACGAGCAAATGGGTGTAATCCACACAAGGAGAACACCACGTGGACAAACCTGGTGGACCAGGTTGAAACTAGATCGCTGGAGCAGGGAGGCTGCTCTACCAGCTGAGCCAAACTATAATTGGGGTTGATCTTCCAGATCATTGACAACAGACTTTAAAAATGTAGTATTTTTCTGGAGGTCAAAGTGACTTTTTTTGCGAATATCTCTGTTCCAGGGAATGGTACAGAAATAAATAGAGTCCCTCAATGAACAAATGCTTGATATCTATAAAAGTCAGGATGAAGAAGAAGAAGATGTAATAAACTGATGGTAAGAAGAGCCGTTTAACGGTCCCACACCAAAGCAAAGTTGAGATGGGAAACCAAACTGTTAATGTACAAACTAGTGTTGCAGTCCAATGTCATGTATGTGGGATATTGACTCAATCTAGCACCAGGTCAATATTTATTTTTGTGCCTTTCACTCCATTATATATTTGATCTGTTGTAATATTTTGTTTCCTCTGATTCCATGGCAAAAATCACAATGATCCTTTGCTCAAGGTTCCAGCATCCTTAGTTTCTTGCGCCTTCATTGAAAGGCCCGATGTTTTCTCCAACCACACAACATGAGAAGCGTAGGGAAGGGAGCAGGAGCAGACAAGTGCTCCATCAAAACAAATAAGTGCTGGAGTAATGCAGTGGGTCAGGCAGCATCACTGGATGGAATAGATAAGCAATGTTTCGGGCCCTTTGTCCATTCCTTTCACAGATGCTCCTGAACCGATCAGTTCATCGAGTCATATAGCGTGGAAATAGGCCCTTCAGCCCAAATTGCCCATATGGACCAACATTCTCATCTACACTAGTCCCACCAGCCTGTGTTTGGCGCATATCCTTCTAAACCTATCTGACCCATGTACCTGTCTAAATGTTTCTTAAACGTTGCGATGGTGCCTCCTCAGGCAACTCATTCCATACACCTACCACCCGTTGCGTAACAAAGTTACCCCTCAGTTTCCTATTAAATCTTTCACCTCTGCATGTATGTTCTCGTCCATATCTTTGCTATAAATGACAAACAGCAATGGGTCCAGCACTGAACCCCAAGGCACACCACTAGTCACAGACGTCCAGTCTGAAAAGCAATCTTCCACCATCACCCGCTCCTTCCTTCCATGAAACCAATTTTCTATCCATTCAGCTTTCTTTCCTTGGATCCCATGCGATGCATTTCCAACAGCACTTTGTACTTGGATCAAGATTCCAGCATCTGCATTTCCTTGTGTCTCCATGTGCTCCAGCAAGCCTGCCCGCATTTCTAGTCATCACTTTTGACTTCCCCCTATTACATCAATCCATCTATGACAGCTCTCCAGTCTGAAGAGTTCCAGAGACTCACAAACCTTTGAGTAAACAAAAAACATTCTCTTTCGCTTGGAGATAATAGGAACAGCAGATGCTGGAATTTTGAACAAAATACATAGTGCTGGAGGAGCTCAGTGAATCAGGCAGCGTCAGTGAAGGAAACGGATAGGCGACTTTTCGGATCTGGACATTTCTTCGGGCTCATTACTCAGATTTATTTCTTCATTCCCTTCAGTTGGTAAAGCCATTGGCCAAATCTATACCTCCTGTTCTAGATTGTCCCAACCAGAGGAAGTATCCTGTCAACAAGATAGACACAAAATGCTGGAGTAACACAGTGGGACAGGCAGCATCTCTGGATAGAAGGAATGGGTGACGTTTCGCGTTGAGACCCTTCTTCAGACTGAATCAGGGAGAGGGAGATACAGAGATAAGGAAATGTGTTTTGTGTCTATCTTCAGTTTAATCCAGCATCAGCAGTTCCTTCCTACAACATATCCTGTCAACTACTCCACTCAGAATCTTATTCACTTCCCAAATAATACAACTCCTTTTAATGATGAGTCAAGTTAATGAACCTTTTCAACACTGCCTTCTGTAAACAAGGAGACTGAATCTGCACCACGGTGTCAAATCATCACCATCATAGAATATGGGACATAGGAACAAGCCCTTTGGCCCACAATGTCAGCCAAATATAATGACAGGACCAACTCTTAACGGCCTGCACATTATCCATATACCACCATTCACTTGCCCACCCAACAGCCTCTTAAATGCCACTAACGTATCTGCCTCAACCACCTCCCCCCCTCACAACAGCACATTCCAAGCACTCACCGCCCTTTGCGTAAATAAAAATACTTGCACCGCACATCTCCTTTAAACTTGTTCCTCTCACCTTAAAGATGTTTCCTCCCACATTCCAAAGGTGCAGGTTTGTAGGTTAAATGGCTTCTGTAAATTGTCCCCAGTGTGTCAGGTAGAGCTAGTGTATGGGTGATCACTGGTCGTCACAGACTTGATGGGGTAAAGACCCAGTTTCAACGCTGTATCTCTAAAATAAAAAGAAAGGTAAAGTCCGATTAAAGATAGTTCAAAGGTCTCCAATGAGGTAGATGGTTGTTCAGAACCGTTCTCTAGTTAGTGAGAGGATGGTTCAGTTGTGTGATAACAGCTGGAAGAAACTGTCCCTGAATCTGGAGGTGTGTGTTTTTGGTTTTAACCTAACATAATGTTCAGCTGTGGCATTGTGGAACAAAGGGCCTGTTCCTGTGTTGTACTGTTTTCTGTTCTATGCTCCACGACTCATGCACTTGTCACCTTGCACTGGGTAAATGCACCTGTTGTTTATTCCATCAGAAAGAATCTGCGGCTCTGCAGAAGGACATTGAATCTAAGTTCAAAGAACTGCACCAGTTTTTGAACCAGGAAGAGAAAGAGCTGAAAACAAAACTGGAGCAAAAGGAAAATGCCATATTGCAACAAAAATATTAAAATCTAAAGAAAATCTCTGAACAGCATGCGTCACTTAAGCAAGCTATCGCAGACATGCAAGGAAAACTGAGTCTAGAAGATGCAGAATATATGCAGGTATTGTCTATTGTTTACATGGGAAACATGATGCCATTACCATTCAGATTCTAAAACCCAATGTACAGTAACCATATAACCATAACAGCACGGAAACAGGTCATCTCGGCCCTTCAAGTCCCTGCCGAACACTTTTTTTCTTCTTTTTTAAATTTGTTTTTACTTCCCCCTTGTCCCATCTACCCGCACTCAGACCATAACCCTCCATTCCTTTCCCATCCATATACCCATCCAATCTATTTTTAAAAGGATAACATCGAACCTGCCTCCACCACTTCCACTGGAAGCTCATTCCACACAGCTACCACTCTCTGAGTAAAGAATTTCCCCCTAATGTTACCCCTAAACTTCTGTCCCTTAATTCTCAAGTCATGTCCCCTTGTTTGAATCTTCCCTACTCTCAATGGGAATAGCTTATCCACGTCCACTCTGTCTAACCCGCACATAATTTTAAAGACCTCTATCAAGTCCCCTCTTAACCTTCTGCGCTCCAAAAAATAAAGACCTAACTTGTTCAACCTTTCTCTGTAACTTAGTTGCTGAAACCCAGGCACCATTCTAGTAAATCTCCTCTGTACGCTCTCTATTTTGCTGACATCCTTCCTATAATTAGGCGACCAAAATTGTGCTCCATACTCCAGAATTGGCCTCACCAATGCCCTGTACAATTTTAACATTACATCCCAACTTCTATATTCAATGCTCTGATTTATAAAGGCCAGCACACCAAAAGCTTTCTTTACCACCCTATCTACATGAGATTCCACCTTCAGGGAACTATGCACAGTTATTCCTAGATCCCTCTGTTCAACTGCATTCCTCAATTCTCTACCATTTACCATGTACGTCCTATTTTGATTTGTTCTGCCGAGATGTAGCACCTAACATTTGTCAGCATTAAACTCCATCTGCCATCTTTCAGCCCACTCTTCCAAATGGCCTAAATCTCTGTGTAGACTTTGAAAATCTACTAGAGAACTCCATCAGTCCACATTCAGAACTTTGGCAGCACCGGTCCCAGAATGGGTGGCACGGTGGAGCAGCGATATAGTTGCCGCCTTACAGCACCAGGGACCTAGGTTCGATCCCGACTATGGGTGCTGTCTGTACGGAGTTTGTACGTGCTCCCCGTGACCGCGTGGGTTATCTCCCAGATATTCGGTTTCCTCCCACATTCCAAAGACGTGCAGGTTTGTAGGTTAATTGACTTCATAGAAATGCAAATTGTCCCTAGTGTGTGTAGGGTAGTGTCAATGTGCGAGGATCGCTGGTTGGCGCGGACTCAGTGGTCGGAAGGGCCTTTTTCCGCACTCTATCTCTAAACTCTAAACCAATCTAGCAGCTTTCCATAATCTTGGATCATATTAATTAATACGCCAACACACTACGAAACAAGAAATTGCTGATACTGGTTTCCACAAGAGGATACAAAGTTCTAGAATAGCTCAGCACTTTTCCACGGCATGAAATCACAGAGCTTTGTAATCGTCACGGAATCACTCACCTGACTCCGAAGTAAAATAGTAAGAATAAACGAGAACTTACCAGTTTGAAGTTTGATCTTTATTTTATGAGGAGTTACGATGAGCGATTACGTGAAGAAGAGCCCGCCAGTGCGCATGCGTGTCAATCTTCAAAGCCGCGGTGCGAAATCACAGATAACAGTAATTGGACATAGTAAGATTAGAAAACTAGAACTACCAGATGACCTTCATGATATGAGGGTTGGGAGCGGTGGGGACGTAATCGCTCATCGTAACTCCTCATAAAATAAAGATTAAGACCCGACTGATGAGGCAAAATAGAAAAAATACATAAAAGAACATTTCTCCCTCGTGTAGCGAGAATGTATCTCTCGCCACTGTGAACCACATATTTTTGCAACCGTTGAATGAGCCTGGATACAAACATATCGATATTTGGCGTTCCATCGAGCCATAATGTCATAAAATACTTTGTGATCCAACATCCATTCTGTGTTGTCATTGATTTTACGTGATGTTGCACCAGCGCCAAATGAGGTTAGGTAAATATGACAGGATACTTTGACTGGATTGCACCCATGTGACTAACATATGCCACTACCACTGTGTATCAACTTGGAATTGAGCATGCAAATTATGCATATTCGCACATTATCCTTTAACCCACACAATGCACATAGTGTCAATAGGTAGTTGATACCAATAACTGGAGAATTGGTAACTCATGCAAATCCCTTCTGCCTCCGTGACTAGAGATGGCATTCGTAATTTTTCATCTTTGAGCACTAGCATCAGTTTGTAATATAACTGAATATTTATTGACCAAAACCTACTGAAGCAATGCTGAATACTGTTCGTCCACCATTGTGACTTTGGTAGCTGCAGCTGGTAATAGCATAGGTCTGTTAATAATGACCAACATGGCACCTGAGAGGTTACTACTTTGCACGTTGTAAGTTCTGATAATGCAAAGGTCCAATTTGCACAGCTGAAACACAGCTGCTATATTGCCCATTAAACTTGATGAATAGAAGGCTGCTTCATAACAACAAGGTTGTTACAGGCTTCTATTGTTTCCAATCTCTTACCCCAGGGCGGAGTCACAGACAAATTAATAATTAAAGGTAAATCCCAATAATCAATAACGCTAGTTGGTATCAACTTAAATTTAACTGGATGGATGAGGAACCTCAATTTCTCCATTATAGTTTGCAGCTGAAACAGTTGATTTTAGCAAAATACAGCATTTAGAATATCATCCAGCTCAGCCAGAACTATTGTTTTTGAGATTTTGGCAGTCCAAGCACCGGTTCAGTAATTTGGTAAATAACCTGGGAGGTGGAGTTAGCCCATTTTGCAACGCTTTAACTGTTATCATTGTCCCATCCAGATAAATTTCAAATATCTCCGGTGATCCCTGAGAATGGAAATCAGTTGTTTAACTGAACGAAATTCCATATTCTGAAAAGTCTCTGTTGCACATGCGAGTTAGATCAAAGATGAACTGACATACTCCACCGTTCACAATGAACAGGCCACACCTGCCATAATTCCGTGCCTACCTCGAACGACAACTCTGACCAGATTCCTGAGTCTGTCTCGAAAGGTAATTCTGGCCATAATACTGAGCCTGCCTTGAAAGACAACTCTGGCCATAATACTGGGCCTGCCTTGAAAGACAACTCCGGCCATAATTCTGAGCCTGCCTCGAAAGACAACTCTGGCCATATTTCCGAGCTTGTCTCGGAAGGCAATCCTGGCCGCAATACTGAGCCTGCCTCGAAAGACAACTCTGGCCCCAATTCCAAGCCATGCTTGGAACCCTTGTATACTGTGCAAAATAAACCAATCACATGTTATCATTTTATTTTATAAACGGATCTGAATCTCATGTTATCATTGTCATTTGCACAAAACACAAGTGTAAATGGTCCACATACCCCATGTTTTGGAAGAACCAGACCCACCTACCTCCATGATTACCGGTGGTCTTATGGTAAACCCAAAGGCCCCTGATGTGGGTTATATTCCCGTCCTTGATTGGAGAGTAGGACTGGTAGGGTGTGTGGATTCCATATTTCCTGAGACCGGCTTGGACCTTGGCCTGAAAGACCACTGCCCAGCTTTTAAGCTACCTCCAGCTTCAGTGAACTGCTTACTGCCGATGAGGCGGGGGGGGGGGGTGTCGTCACCAAAATGATGAAGCTTTGTTCGTCGTTGGTACCTTGATTAGTCCGACAGCTTTTGCTTCCTCATCCAGGTATACCTGTTGGATAAGTTTTACCTGAAGAGAAGCTTCGGCGGCTGGTTTCATTTCTCCAATGTCACCTCTGATAGCGCTGTTCACTGCCGGCCATGAGGGGAACTCTGGTCCCTTCTGGGTTTTCTGCCAAAGGCTGGAACCAACTCTTCCGGCAGTAACCCCTTCGTTTGCGAGTATTTCCTTGGAGCCATATGCATGTGCTCCAGTATGTTCCACGGACATACTTTCGAATTTGAAGTCAGTTACACACTGACCACTCGCACTCCCCTCCACAGAGAGGGAGATTCGTAGGCAGCCCTGAAAACAGGTGCCGCCGCAGGCCCCTGAGGATACCTGCGCTGATACGGCCCCTCCCACGGACCTATATCAAGATTTTTGCTCTGAGTCAGGCAGGAACTGACCCCGAATGCTCCCCTCCTCAGAGAGGGAGACATTGTGCAGCCCTGAAACAGGTGCCGCTGCCGCGGGCCCCCGAGGAGACGCGCGCTGATAACTCCCTCCTTTGGAGTATATCATTGTGGTGCAACCTCTCCATCAGGTGCTCCATTGGGTTTAGACGTCCGCAGACGCTACCCATTGAAGGACGGAAGAGTCCTGGCCCAACTCGTCCGAGTACAAAGGCCTGACCGATTTACTCCTGGCTTTCCCCCATTTCTGGGGCACCATAGCGGTCTGAGAGCCGCTGACCGCACTGTCAGCGACTCAGTTGGCGAGACCGACTTACCCTTGGTTTTACCCCCGTTCTGGGGAACCGTACCGGTCTGGACCAGGATCTCCCCAAGGTCCATAACCGGTTCCCCCGCGGCCCGGTTATGGACCGCGGCCCGGTTATAGACCCTTTGCCCCGAAATCATCCAGCAGGCAAACTCTGCAAGAAGAGTTTCCTGCAAGAAAAAACAGAACATGGAAATAAGTTTAACTTTTCTGCAGGTTTAAACTTCAAGTTCAAGTTCAAGTGAGTTTATTGTCATGTGTACCTGATAGGACAATGAAATTCTTGCTTTGCTTCAGCACAACAGAACATAGTAGGCATTGACTACAAAAACAGATCAGTGTGTCCATATACCATTATATAAATATATACACACATGAATCAATATACTGATGAAGTGCAAATAACAGTTAATTGGCTAATAAAGTTCAGTGTTTTGTCCGAGCCAGGTTTAATAGCCTGATGGCTGTGGGGAAGTAGCTATTCCTGAACCTGGTCGTTGCAGTCTTCAGGCTCCTGTACCTTCTACCTGAAGGCAGCGGGGAGATGAGTGTGTGGCCAGGATGGTGTGGGTCCTTGATGATATTGCCAGCCTTTTTGAGGCAGCGACTGTGATAGATCCCCTCGATGGAAGGGAGGTCAGAGCCGATGATGGACTGGGCAGTGTTTATTACTTTTTGTAGTCTTTTCCTCTCCAGGGCGCTCAAGTTGCCGAACCAAGCCACGATGCAACCGGTCAGCATGCTCTATACTGTGCACCTGTAGAAGTTAGAGAGAGTCCTCGACAAACCGACTCTCCATAATCTTCTCAGGAAGTAGAGGCGCTGATGTGCTTTCTTAATAATGGCATCAGTGTTCTCAGACAAGGAAAGACCTTCAGAGATGTGCACGCCCAGGAATTTGAAGCTCTTGACCCTTTCAACCATCGACCCGTTGATATAAACTGGACTGTGGGTCCCCATCCTACTCCTTCCAAAGTCCACAATCAGTTCCTTGGTTTTGCTGGTGTTGAGGGCCAGGTTATTGTGCTGGCACCATATGGACAGTTGCTCGATCTCTCTTCTATACTCTGACTCATCCCCATCAGTGATACGTCCCACAACAGTGGTGTCGTCAGCGAACTTGATGATGGAGCTTGCACTATGTCCGGCTACGCAGTCATGAGTATAGAGTGAGTACATCAGGGGGCTGAGCACGCAGCCTTGAGGTGCTCCCATGCTGATTGTTATCGAGTCTGACACATTTCCACCAATACGAACAGACTGTGGTCTGAGAGTGAGGAAGTCGAGGAATCAATTGCAGAGGGATGCGCAGAGACCCAGTTCTGCGAGTTTGGTAACCAGCTTGGCGGGGATGATTGTATTAAATGCCGAGCTGTAATCGATGAATAACAGCCTGACATATGAGTTTTTGTTGTCCAAGTGGTCCAGAGCGGAGTGGAGGGCCAGCGAGATTGCATCCACCATTGATCTGTTGTGGCGGTAAGCGAACTGCAATGAGCCCAGGTTTTTATCGAGGTAGGAGTTGATCTGCGCCATGATTAACCTCTCAAAGCACTTCATCGCCACAGGCGTTAGTGCCACAGGTCGATAGTCATTGAGGCACGTAACCTTACTCTTCTTGGGCACTGGTATAATTGCTGCCCTTTTGAAGCAGGTGGGAACCTCAGACCTCAGAAGTGAGAGGTTGAAAATGTCCGTAAAAACTCCAGCCAGTTGGTCCGCACAGGTTTTTAGAACACGACCAGGTATACCATCAGGTCCAGGCGCTTTTCGAGGGTTCACCCCTCTGAAGGATTTCCTGACGTCGGCCTCTGTGACTGACACTGAAATACCATCACAGCGAATGGGGGCTCAGGAAGGCACATCGGTGTTCTCCCTATCAAAGCGTGCGTAAAACGCATTGAGCTCATTAGGGAGTGATGTTTCGCCGACATTCGAGCTGCCTCCTGATTTCGACTTGTAAGAGGTGATTGCATTCAGGCCCTGCCACAGCTGCCGAACATCTGTCTCTTCCTCCAGTTTGGAGCAGAAGTCCCTTTTGGCCTTTTTGATGGCCTTACCAAGGTCGTATCTGGACTTCTTGTAGGCCACTGTATCATCGGACATGAATGCCCGGTGTCGACTTCAGAAGAGTGCGGATCTCAAAGTTCATCCAAGGTTTCTGAATGGGAAACACACGGAAGGTTTTTGTAGGGATGCAGTCCTCCACATACTTCTTAATGAAGCCTGTAACGACTGTGGCATATTCGTTCAGGTCCGTTGCCGCGTCCTTGAACATTGCCCAGTCTACAGACTCAGTCCTGGAGTTGTTCCTCTGCCCCCCCCCCCCCCCGACCAGCTCTGTACAATCCTCACCTCTGGGGGTGCGCTCTTTAATTGCTGCCTGTAAGCAGGAAGAAGCAGCACAGCGGTATGGTCGGATTTACCGAAGTGAGGGCGAGGGATAGAACGATAGGCATTCTTGATGGTGGTGTAGCAGTGGTCGAGGCAGTTTGGTCCTCTGGTGCAGCAGGAGACATGTTGGTGGAAGTTAGGGAGTGGTTTCTTTAGGTTTGCCTTATTGAAGTCCCCGGCTATGGTGGTGAACGCCTTGGGGTAAGACGTCTGGTGTTTGTTGACCACGGCGTGCAGCTCCTCCACTGCCAGACGGACGTCTGCCTGGGGTTGGATGTAGACCGCGGTCAGGAGGATGGAGGTGAATTCCCTTGGGAGGTAGAAGGGACGGCACTTCACCGCCAGATGTTCGAGGTGTGGAGAGCAGGAGTTGGACAGGACTGCCACGTCCGAGCACCACGCAGAGTTGACCATGAGGCAGACGCCCCCTCCTCCCTTTCCCAGATGCCAGTGTACTTACCGCTGGAAGGAGCAGCGCGCCTGTCAGTCAGTCGCTGCGCCATGCGCACGGCGTAATGACGCATGCGCACTGGCGGGCTCTTCTTCACGGAATCACTCACGTGACTCCGAAGTAAAATTAAGCCTGAGTCAGTCTAGAGGAGTTCCCAACCCAATTCGTCATGTATCCTTTCCCCCTCTACAGATGCTGCATGATCTGCTGAATTCCTCAGGCACTTTGTGTTTTGCACTCTTTTAAATCATTGTTTATAGATGATATCTAGAATAACATTCCCGTTAACTCATTATCACCGACCCCACAGACAACAATGAACCATTGTGGGCTACACCTTTCCTTGATCATCGTTGCTTTTTGCATATCATTCATTCATTTCTTCTATGTACCTTCAATATCTCTCGTTTCCCTTTCCCCGACACTCTGTCTAAAGAAGGGTCTCGACCCAAAACCTATTCCTTCTCTCCAGAGATGCTGCCTCGCCCACTGAGTTACTCCAGATTTTTGTGCCTATTCCAGTTAACCAGGTACATTTAAACAGAGCACTAGAAGCAGAATGAGGCAAGTTTCAAGGAAGCATGGATGGGGAGTGGGGCGCAGGTGAGTTTTAAGGGAGACTAGTTAACTCAAGTTGAGTTTATTGTCATATGAATATGTAGAGTGAGGGACAGATACAATGAAAATCTTGATTCCTGTACCATCACAAGCTTATAGACACAATCAGCACACAGAATCACGTCAGACCCAAGTTCTGCAAGCCAGTGAAAAGGAAAAGACTAGTTGGGCATTGAGTAGAAGTGTCGGGAATACATGATGCAGATTTTTAGCACTTTGGTTAGACCTCATTTGGAGTATTGAGTGCAGTTCTGGACACCCCACTATAAGAAGTATGTAGAGGCCTTGGAGGGAATGCACTAGATGTTTACCAGAATGATGCCTGGATTACAGGGAATTAGTATCCGAAGAGGATGGACAAACTTGGATCGTTTTCTCTGGACAGCCGGTTGAGGAGAAACCTGATGGAAGTAGATAAAGTCAAGAGAGCTCTAGGGTAGTGAGTCAGAACCCTTTCCTATGGTGGAAATATGAAAGATTCGAGGGCATAGCTTTATGGTGAGGAGACAAAATGTAAAGGAGATGTGTAGGACAAGTGAGGGTGGTTGGTGCCTGGAATTCATGACCAGGGGTGGTGGTGGTGGATTCAGGTCCAATACTGGTGTGGATGGGCTTTTAGACAGGCACGTCATGGTCACATGCAGACAGATGAGATTAGTCTATCTTGGCATCATGTTTAGCACAGACATTGTGGGCCAAAGGGCCTGCTCCAGTATTGTGCTGTGCTGTTCCGTGAGTGCTGAAATTTAGCACCAAAATGCTGTAGGAAGAATGGCAACTAAGAGTAGGAAGGAACTGCAGATGCTAGTTTAAACCAAAGATAGTTTGACTTCTCTAACTTCAAGTAACCCTTGCTTTCCCTCTCTCTCCACCCCTCCCCCTTCCCAGAACTCCGACCAGTCTGACCGTCCCTGATTGCATTTTATCTCTGTTTGCTTTGTTGTTACCTTCTCCCAGCTAACAATGATCTATTCTACATTTTCCTTGTCACTTCACCCCCTTTGATGTCTCGTTCTCACACCTTACACTTCCTTACCTCTGTATCCCCCCCTCCCGACTCTCAATCTGAAGAAGGGTCACGATCCGAAACATCACCCATTCCTTCTCTCCAGAGATGCTGCCTGTCCCACTGAGATACTCCAGCATTTTGTGTCTATCAATGGTGACTAACATCCTGGTGCGTTAAAAGGAACAGAGAAATCAGCACGTGATGTGGCAAATTGGATGCATCAGGATTTCCAAATAATCAGAACGTGAAATAATAGAGGTTTACTGCATTAAAGAAGCATTTCCTCATAGATCTGTGAGCTTCAATTTTAACAGTTGTTTTTTCTGTTGATAGACCATGGAACTTGGGACATAGCACAGGAACAGACCTTTCAACCCACAATCTCACAGCTGAATATGATTCCAAGCTAAACTAATCTCTTCAGTCTGCACATGATCCATATCCCTCCATGCCCTGCATATCCATGTGCCAATCTAAACACCACGTAAATGCTGCTATATTATCGACGTGCACCACCACCTAGGGCACACGGTGGCGCCGCAGCAGCACGACTGCCTCCAGAGACCCGGGTTCCATCCTGAAGACGGGTGCTGTCTGTGGAGACTTTGTACATTCTCCTGTGACCTGCGTGGGTTTCTCCGAGATCTTCAGTTTCCTCCCGCACAGTTTGTAGGTTAATTGGCTTGTTAAAATTACAAATTGTTCCTAGTGTGTGTAGGGGAGTGTTGATGTGCGGCGATCGCTGGTCGGTGTAGACTCTGTGGACTGATGGGCCTGTTTCCGCATTGTATCTCTAAACTAAACTAATAAACCACCTCTGGCTGCATGTTCAAGGTACCCACCACCCACCGTGTAAAAATAAAAAATGTGCCCCCTTCACACGAGGCAAGCTGTGGTTGACAAGCAAATGCAGAAAATCAAAAATAGAAACTTAAATTATTGCTGATATTTAGCAGGTCCACAACAGTGAAGAAAGAAACCGAGTTAACATTATTAACCTGAAGATTGGCTTAGTATCAGTGTAAATTGTTCCCAGTAGGATAGTGTTAATGTGTGGGGATCGCTGGTCGCTGCGGACTCAGTGGGCTGAAGGGCCTGTTTCCGCACTGTATCTCTAAACTAAACTAAGCTAAACATTAACTCTGCGTTACTCTTGCCACAGATGCTGCCTGACCAGATGTGCTTGTCCATTTTCCTTCCCCTGTTTGAGCTTCGGCACTGTCTGTGCAGAGTTTGCATGTTCTCCCTGTAACCACATGGGTTTTCTCCGGGTACTCCTGTTTCCTCCCACATCCCAAAGATGTGCGGGTTAGTAGGTTTATGGTTTCTGTAAAATTGCCATTAGTGTGTAGGGAGTGGATGGGAAAGTGGAATAACTTAGAACTGATGCAAATGGGTGATCGATGATTAGCATGGGCTTTGTGGGGCAATGGGCCTGTTTCTGTGTTGTTTACCAAAACTAAACTAAACCCATCTATGCAATGTATCAACAAGCTTCTGACGAGAGAGCTACTGTTTTTTTCGCATTGAGGTCGGTATTGAATGTATTCTAACCAAATCTTGTGACTCAGTGTAAAATCAAATCGCAGTTTTGACACAATAAAATTAGAAATGCATTTTTACCATTGTTTACTTTTCTGACAGATCTTTGTAATGCAATGTTGTAATAAAAGGCAGCGCAGTGCCGCGATATAGTTGCTGTCTTACAGCACCAGGGACCCGGGTTAGATCCTGACTATGGGTACTGTCTGTATGGAGTTTGTACATTATCCCCGTGACCTCCGTGGGTTTTCTCAGAGATCTTCGGTTTCCTCACATACTCCAAAGACGGACAATTTTGTTGATAATTGGCTTGGTTTAAATATAAATTGTCCCTAGTGTGTGCAGGATAGTGTTAATGTTCGGGGATCGCTGGTCGGTGCGGGCTCGGTGGATCGAATGGCCTGTTTCTGTGCTGTATCTCTACAACTAAAAACGAAAACTAAAACAATCTTCTCTCTTTCAGGATATTAAAAATATTCTTGGCTGGTAAGTGCTTTATTGTCCATATTTGGCTGACAATTATATATTCTGTAATGCAACTCATTCCACCTGTAGTCCTTTCCATTGTTGGATACGGATGCCATGCAAAGTGAATGAATACTTGGTTAATTGGAGCAAAAAATTGTAGGGGCTGGAAATCCAGAACATAAACAGGAGACACTCGGAAATGCAGATGCTGAAATCTTGAGCTAAGCATAGGGTGGTGGATGAACTCAGCGGCATCTGTAGAGGGAATGGACAGGTGACATTTCGGGTCTGGACCCTTCTTCATACTGATTGTAGTAGCAGGGAGAAAGCTGAGAAGGAGTAGTGGGCGGGACAAAGCCTGGCGATAGATAGGTAGATACAATTGGGGTGGGGGGTTGATTGGCAGTGGAATACGTGACGCAGGCTCGAGATAAAAAGGCAACAAACATGTGTCATGTGAGAAGAGAAGATGGGTGAAATGGAAGAACAGGCATTTTAGCCCTCAATGTCTATGCCATACATAATGCCAAGACAAACCCTTATCTGCTTGCACATAATCCATATCCCTCCATTCCCTATATATCCAAAAGTCTCTTCAACACCACCACCATATCTACGACCACCACCGGCCCTGGCAGCATTTTCCAGGCACTCATCGCCCTCTGTGTAAAAAATGACTTGTCCCGCGGATCTCTTTTAAACTTTTCCCCTCTCACCTTAAAACTGCCCTCCAGTATTTGATACTTACATCCTGGGTAATCCTCATAATTTTATATAATTCTATTAGGTCTCTCCTGAACCTCTGATGTTCCAGAGAAAATAATCCAAGTCTGTCAAACATCTTGGCTATATCCAATACAACCTAATGCAGTTATCATTCCGATAAACCTTTTCAAAGCCTCCACATCCTCTGGGTAAAGGGATTAACAGAACTGCATGCAATACTCCATATGCGGCCTAACGAATGTCTGATAAAGCTGCATCATGACTTCAGGACTGGAATTGATCTTGCACTAAACATTATTCCCATTATCATTTATCTACACTATGAATGGTCGATTGCATTCAAGAAAAGCTTTTCATTGAACCAGTGCACGTGACAATGAAGTAAACACAACGACTCATGCACAATGAGTTGATCAATGAAAACAAGTGTATAATATGCTTTGTTTGCCACTCTATCCACTTGTGTTTGCCAAGAATAGGGAGAAATGGGATGTACTAGGTTGGGTGCGGAGAAGAGAGGCAGTAGGGAGGGTAATTACCTACTATTGGAAAAATTCAATTGGAGAAACAAGAACTGCTCAGAGATCTCAACAGATCAATCAGTATCCAAAGATGGGGAAACAGGGACAACATTTCAGGTCAATAACCCTTCATCAATACTGGGAAAGACTGGGAAAACGCTGCTTCTCTCTCCTATCCTGCCCGTTACTTGGGAAGCCCCTGAGGCACCAGTCCTAATTGATGTAACCAAAGCACTGTTATTGTACATCTTTTCCACACCTTCAACAAAATCTCCACACTTAATTCCTCTATGACACACAGTTCAGAAGGAATATCCATTACCCATGGAGAAGGTTAATAGCTAGTGGCTGTTAAGCAATGGATAATAAAAACCAATGTCTCATGTGCAAGGGATGAGATATGATACAATATGATAGAACTTTACTCATCCCAGGAGGGAAATTGGTCCGCCAACAGTCATAAAACACAAGATACATGAAACATGTAATTAAAGTGACGAGTGGAGTGTCCAGGATTTGGGATGCAGTACAGGGAGTACAACACTATCAGAAGTGCTGCTTTTTGGTTGAGGTCTCCATTTGCTTGCTGAGGTAGTCCTTGCAGAATACTATTAAAACACAACAGAAAATTCTCCTTGATATACCGTGGTCAATAACTATCCCCAATCAACACATTGAATAACTGGATTTATATATTCCTCATATATGTTGTTCAGTCTTGGATAGTAGTCTGTGAACAGTCAGGAGTTGTGGGCAGTGCTGATACGTATATAAAGTGACATCATAGATAGGATGTATCATTCTACTTTTGCATCTCAGCGATACTTTTTATTTCCAACACAGGTGTGAAAACATGCAGTTCCAGAGACCAGCCAGAGTTTCCATTGACCTCAGGCAAGATGATATCAGCGGCCTCTTTCAGTTCAACCTGTAGAAACGGATGCT
The DNA here is from genome assembly GCA_038087875.1 of Malacoraja senta. NCBI lineage: Eukaryota > Metazoa > Chordata > Chondrichthyes > Rajiformes > Rajidae > Malacoraja > Malacoraja senta. The sequence continues at coordinate 31,905 of JAXLNO010005040.1, forward strand.
GAAGCTAATTAATCCAGGTAAACTTATCTTCCGGTAGAGTCGAGGAATTATGGTGAATGAAATATGGAAGAGAGTTTGATAGAGGTATGAGAAAAATTGACACATTTGGTCGAGTCTGAAGAAAAGTTTTGTCCTGAAACGTCACCTATTCCTTTTATCCAGAGATGTTGCCTGACCCGATGAGTTACTCCAGCTTCTTGTGTCTATCTTCATTGTAAAATAGTACCTGCAGGTCCTTCCTACACATTTGGGCCGGGCCAGTCCACAGGTTCAATAGCGATTCGCCAGATATGTAACACAGCTGGTAATCCTGGGGCCTGAACTAACAGTTTAAAGATCTGAGTTCAGTACAGTACAGGCGCAGACCCTTCGGCCCACAATGTCCATGCTGACAATGAAGCCAAGAAAAACTAATCTCCTCTGCCTGAAACCTATACCTCCATTCTCTGCATATCCATGTGCCTCTCTCAAAGCCTCTTAAATCCCACTATAGTGTCTACCTCCACCATCTCCCCCAGCAAACTATAGTGTCTGCCTCCACCATCGCCCCCAGCAAACTATAGTGTCTACCTCCACCATCTCCCCCAGCAAACTAGTGTCTACCTCCACCATCTCCCCCAGCAAACTATAGTGTCTGCCTCCACCATCGCCCCCGGAAACATGTTCCAGGCATCCTCTGTGTTAAACACAACTTGCACCGTACATATTTTTAAACTTCATCCCTCTCACCTTAAGGTCATGTCCTGTGGTCCTCCACATTTTCCCCCTGGGGAAAGAAGGTTATGAATGTCTACCTTCTGTGCCATTCATCATTTTAAGCATTGCTATCAGTTTCAAATCACACTATGGAAACTGTAATTTAAATTCAGTTCATAATTTGGAATTTAGCAACAACTGGCCTCCATTAAGATGACCACAAAAATGCAGATTGTGCTAAAATCCCTTCTGGTTTGTTCATGCCCCTCAACACAGAAGATCTACCATCCTTTTCCAGTTTTTGTGATGCCTGACTGACTACTGTGGTTCAAATGAGAAAGTGCAGCAGCAACTCAGTGGGTCAGCGGCAGCTGTGGAGGAAATGAACAGGTGATGTTTCTGGTCAGGACCCTTCTTCAGACTAATTCAGACTGATTCAACCAGTCTGTAGAAGTTTCTCAACCTGAAACAACGCCTGTCCATTCCCTTCACAAATGTTGTCTCATCTGCTCAGTTCTTCCAGTACTCTGTCTCAGGTCAACATTCCAGCATCTGCTGTTCCTTGTCTGGATGGTTCCTAAATGTTATGTGAGATGCTCCAGTAAGGGCAGTAAATACTGGCCTTAACAGCAATGCCGGAATAGGTGAAATCTGCGACGTGGACATTGACACTGTCACAGCTGGTAAGGCAGATGCCTCACAGCGCCAGAGACCCAAGTTCGATCATGTCCTTGGCTGCTGTCTGTGTGGAGTTTGCACATTCTCCCTGTGACCACATGAGTTTCCTCCATCTGCGTTGGATTCCTCCCACATGCCAAAGACGTGCAGGTTTGTCGGCTCGTTGAACTCTGCAAATTGCCGTTAGTTTGTAGTGAGTGGATGAGAAAGTGGGATAACTAGAATTAGTGTGATCGATGGTCTGCATGGATGCGGCAGGTCAAAGGTCAATTTCCATGCTGTATCTCTTTAACCTCTACTCTGTTGCCAGTGAGTCAGTGAGTGAGCGATAATCACATCAGCGCTCTTCCCAACCTCCCAAGTGTTGTGCCTCAAGGGAGGGAAGTGGGGAGAGAAGGCAGGCGGGAATGTCTGATAAATAATGGCTATTCCTGATAGTATAGAAGATATATACATCTATATAGTTTAGGATTAGAAACTTTTACCAGAGTGGAAATATCAAAAAGTTTGAAAGTATCTGTAGTGACCCCCATCCCCGCCCCACTCCCACACCCTCTTCACCTATATCTACCTATCACCTGGGCTGCATGGTGGCACAGCAGTCAGTTGCTGCCTTACAGCTCCAGAGTCCCGGGTTCGATCCTGATAATGGGTGCTGTCTGTATATAGTTTGTACATTCTCCCTGTGACAACGTGGGGTTTTCTGCGGGTGTTCCGATTTCCAAACACATTACAAAGACGTGCAGGTTTGTAGCTTAATTGTATTGTGTAAATTGTCCCTACTGTGTAGGATGGAACTAGTATGGGTAACTAGTGGTTGGCGTGGACTCCTTGAGCCGAAGGGCCTGTTTCCATGATGTATCTCTAAAATAGACTAAACTAAATCACTTGCTGGGCTTAGTGCCATTCCACCTCTCTCTTCCAGCCAGCGGGAGTAAAAGGCCTGTCTCACGAGTCTGCGGTCATTGGCGGCGAAACGGGAAGAATCTGCCGCCATAGACCGCGCACTCGTGAGAAAGTACAATTCCCGGGCCGTGCGGCGGTGTTCCCAACACCGCGCGGTGCTAAAATAAAATCAACAATGTCGAAAACCAAATACTCACCGCACAACCTCCACCAGTGATGCACAAGTGCGGCACGGCCGCTCGCACGGGCCGCCGCCAGTGTGGCTCGAGCGCCGTGCGTCAAACCTCCACTGCCACAGCCTCCGCCAGTGAGGCACGTGCCGCCGCCAGTGACGCACGTGTGCTGCACGGCCGCAGGCACAGCCACCGCTACAGCGCCGCGATCAGGATGGCCGCCGCCACAGCCGCCGCTGGTGAGTCACGTGCGGCGGGCCGACGTCATCGCAGTCGGCCCGCCCTTTTTTTACTTACCGCAAGCACGTGGGACCCGCCGTGTTTGAATTAACTCGGCCCCCGCGCAGCATCCGTGCGGCGCTCCGGTGGATAGGCTCGGCGCTCTCGCCGTTGCCGCGCGGTCCTCGCTACCGGCGACGCCGCGCTTCACCGCCGATGACCGCAAACAGGCAAGACAGAGCCTCAACTGAACGGTGAGGGGGGCAATATTTTAAGGTGATGCGCGGGCCAAATGGTTTACACGGAGGGTGGAGGGTACCTGGAATCTGCTGCCAGCGGTGGTGGAGACAGATGTGACAGTGGCGTTTTGGATGTGCACATGGATATGTAGGGATATGGATAACGTGTAGGCGGAGAAGCTTAGTTTAACTTGGCATCATGTTCAGCATGAATACGGTAGACAGTTCTTGTGCTGTACTGCTATATGTTCTAAATGTGATATGTTTGGGGCGGCACGGTGGCGCAGTAGTAGAGTTGCTGCCTTACAGTGCTTGCAGCGCCACAGACCCGGGTTCGATCCCGACTACGGGTGCTGTCTGTACGGAGTTTGTACTTCCCGTAATCGCGTGGGTTTTCTCCAAGATCTTCGGTTTCCTCCCACACTCCAAAGATGTACAGGTTTCTAGGTTAAATGGCTTTGTGTATGTGTAAAATTATTCCCAGTGTATGTAGGAGAGTGTTAATGTGCGGGGATCGCTGGTCAAAGTGGACTTGGTGGGCTGAAGGGCCTGTTTCCGCGCCATATCTCCAAACTAAGCTAAACTAAAGTGAAAACAGATAACGTTTCAGATCTGCGGCCTGTGTTCAGAACTGAGCAAAAAGGAAACAGCATCTTGTAACATTTCCCACTTTTATTTTAGATATCCAGCATCTGCAGTTTCCTGTTATATTTTCGTTTACTGTGCATGAATGTATATTATCCAACCACTGAATGTGTCAAGATGTTTGATTGGCAAATCGCGTGAATTCACCATGCAGACTTTTTTCTCCTCTTCAGTCCCAATCAAACTGAAGCTGAATCCGGACACTGCGCATCCGAGACACATCCTGTCCAGTGACCTGACGGCCATCAGACTTGGTGCTAAACAGAAGGTACCTGACAAACCAGAGCGATTTGTGCAGTGGCACGGTATCCTGGCATCTCAGGGCATCAATACTGGGAGCCACTACTGGGAGGTCGAGGTCGAGGTCGGAAGGACCACCATGTGGAGTGTGGGAGTGGTAAAAGTGTCGGTACTGAGGAAAGCGGAGTTCACACCGGAGCCAAAATCCGGTGCCTAAGTATTGTGGCGGCTGGGAGAGGAATATACCACTATGTCTTCACCACGTACTGCCCTCCCTGTTCCAGTCAAACCCCAAAGATTGGGCATCCGTTGGGATGTCAAGATGGCGGCGGGCCAACTGCGTAGGCACGGACTTGTTGGGTTCCCATTGTGACGTCATGACGACGAACACGGCTGACGGGCAGGGCAAGTGGAAAAGTGGTTTGGATCCCATTGTGATGTCGTTGTGACGTCGAACACGGCTGATGGGCAGGGCAAGTGGAAAAGTGTTTTTTGTACATTTTAAAATGTCAATAACTTGTAAAATATAACATAAATCTGAATGAAACTTGTTCCATTTACATCGCAGGACAATGGTGAATAAGGTGGGCCACAAATTGGAGGCCTATTTTTCTCAACTTAAATATGCACAAAATTCTGGAATGCTGATAAAAGATCAGCAAATCTATCGGCTTCAAAGCTAATTATAAGTAGTTAACGTGAAGGAGACTTCACAGGCTAGTTAAAAGAAGGCTTTGAAGCCAATTATAGAAAGTTAATGCGAAGAACTCTTTTAGAACGTCTGATATTGAGTTACTATGTTCCTAAGCGTGTGTACAGGTGATCACAAATCGGCATGAACTCTATTGGCCGAAGGGCTTGTTTCCGTGCTGTATCATTCAATTCAATTCAATAAATAATCTGCAACTTAGTCTAGGTTTTGTCCAAATGAATCATTGGCGGCACAGTGGCGCAGCGGTAGAGTTGCTGCTTTACAGCACCAGAAAGCCAAGTTCAATCCTGACTATGGGTGCTTTCTGTGTGGAGTTTGTACATTCTCCCCATGACCGCATGGGTGCTCCAGTCTCCTTCTACGCCTCAATGACATGCAGGTTTGTAGGTTTATTGGCCTGTAAATTGTCCCTAGTATGTAGGATAGAACTAGTGATGGCGATCGGTATGGACTGTTTACACGCTGTATCTCTAAACTAAACTAATCACATGTCTCCATATTTCATATGTAAATTCAGCGTTAATTCTGATAAACTACCGATGTCCTCTTTAAACTGGTTACAAAATCCTCATAGTTTAGCATATTAATTTCAAAGGAAGGCTTTGAATTTTGCACGAGCAAATAAATCTACAAATTAATTTCTGCTATGCGTTTGCTCATGTCCAATTTGGTGACTTTGGTGCAAAATTAACTGACAATCTTGCCTCATAACTATTTCATTTGTCATTCAAAAAAACGAAGTCTGCATGTGAAGGAACAATACATCAATTGAACGCAAACTATGGACAAATTTATCAATAAATGCATAATATTAGTTGCATTCGTTGCTTTCAAGTTTGGGAACAATTGTTTCAGACATAGAAACGTAGAAAATAGGTGCAGGTGGAGGCCATTTGGCCCTTCGAGCCTGCACCGTCTTTTATTGTGATCATGGCTGATCATCCACAATCAGTAATCCGTGCCTGCCTTCTCCCCATATCCCTTGATTCCGCTAGCCCCTGGAGCTCTTTCTAACTATCTTTTAAATTCATTCCGTGAATTGACCTCCACAACCTTCTGTGGCAGAGAATTCCACAAATTCACAACTCTCTGGGTGAATACGTTTTTTTCTCATCTCAGTTTTAAATGGCCTCCCCTTTATTCTTGGACTGTGGCTCATCATTGGGGAAAAATGTCCTGCATCCAGCTTGTCCAGTCCTGTTATAATTTTATACATTTACATAAGATCCCCTCTAATCCTTCTAAATTCCAGTGATTACAAACCCACTCTTTCAAATCTTTCTTCATATGACAGTCCCACCATCCCAGGCATTAACCTTGTGAATCTATGCTGCACTGCTTCAATATCAAGGATGTCCTTCCTCAAATTAGATCAAAACTGCACACAATACTCCAGATGTGGTCTCACCGGGGTCTTGTACAACTCCTTGGTGCTAAACTCAAATCCTTTCGCAGTGAAGGCCAACATGCAATTGACTTTCTTCACTGCCTGCTGTACCTGGATGCTTACATTCAGTGACTGATGTATAAGCACACATGGTCTCGTTGTACCTCCCCTTCTCCTAATCTGACACCATTCAGATAATAATCTGCCCTCCTGTTCTTGCCACCAAAGTGGATAACCTCACATTTATCCACATTATGCTGCATCTGCCATGCTTCTACCCACTCACCCAACCGATCCAAGTCACCCTGCAGCCTCATAGCATCCTCCTCGCACCTAACACTACCACATAGCTTTGTGTCATCCGCAAAGTTAGAAATGTTACATTTAATTCGCTCGTCTAAATCGTTAACATATATTGTAAACTATCTGCCATTCTGAAAATGACTCTTTGCTTCCTGTCTGCCAACCAGTTTTCTATCCATGTCAATACCGTAGCCCCAAAACCATGTTCTCTCATTTTGCACAGTAATCTCCTGTGTGGAACCTTGTCAAAGGCATTTTGAAAGTACAGATACACCATGTCCACTGGCTCTCCCTTATCCATTCTACTTGTTACGCCATCAAAATTTTCCAAAAGATTAGTCAAGCGTGATTTCCTCTTTTTAAATCCATGCTGACTTTTCAGATCACGTCACTGTTTTCCAAATGCGCTGCTATAACATCTTTAATAATCGACTCCAGTAGTTTCGCACTACCGATGTAAGGCTAACTGGTCTATAATTCCCCGTTTTCTTTTTTTTAAAGTGGAGTTACATTGGCTACCCACCAGTCCACAGGAACTGATCGAGACCCATCATAGCATCAACACACGGTAAGTTCCGTAAATATACATTCAAAGTTGCAGAAGTTAAAGTGTTAAAGAAGGAACTGCAGATGCTGGAAAATCGAAGGTACACAAAAATGCTGGAGAAACTCAGCGGGTGCAGCAGCATCTATGGAGCGAAGGAAATAGGTCCTATTTCCTTCGCTCCATAGATGCTGCTGCACCCGCTGAGTTTCTCCAGCATTTTTGTGTACCGGTGAAAGTTTATTATTGATATTACGTCTGTGCATCGTAGGAGGATTGTGACAAACAGATGAAGTGACCATTGGTTATCGGGTTAAGTACAATGTTAGCCGGCTGACGTTTCAGATCTCTTCACACATTCTTCGCGGTAATTGAAGAGTTAAATTAATTCGCGCCACCTAGTGGCATCGAGGAAGTGATGGACGCACCATCAGACCAGTTCACCAGAATTTGGAAAAGACAAACGAATCTGATTAAGATGCAAGGAGGCCGGGAAATGTTAGCTCTGTCTCCTTTCCCACGGGTGTAGCCTTTAGATTTTATATTTCAGATTTCACATTTACCGCATCTCCAACTTGTTCTTTTATTTTCACCCAACATCTTCCCGGCGCTAAGCACCTATCTGTGTAATTAGAAATTAATCGCACTTTATTCTTGCCTCAATACAACCAATTCGCTCTCTAGATTCAACCACGCACCAAGGACATCTTGCCTGTTAATTTACTAATCCGCATGTCTCTAGGGTGTTAGGGACGGATGGAAGCGAAACTCCCGGGGAAACCCACGCATTCACATGGAGAAGGTGCAAACTTCATGGTGACATTCGGAGGTCAGGATGGAAACTGGGTCGCTTTCCCTGTGTGGTGACATCACTAGGAGTCATGTAGCTCGGCTAGCTGACAACTACTACCATCGTTCTATCCGTGGCATTTACAGTGCTAATGGAAACACTGAAATGTTGTCATGCTATCCGTATCCACGAGCACCTCAGACAATGCATCCAGATTTTGCGCATTATATAACTGACAATATTATCCTCAAATCCTCTTTAAATGTCCCACACCTCACTATAAACCATTACTCCCTAGTAATAGACTAATCTGTCCTCTGCCACTTCTGTTCATGCCCCCCACCGCCCCGTTCCAATTTTACATAGGTCTAAGAGCCTCCACCAGCATAATCCGCTCTAAAGGAAACGCCGCTGCTAATCCACCTTCCCTCATCGACGAGATAATCCACCCAAGGCAAACATCTTGGTAAATCACCAAAACTACATCTTCATTCAGCGTGGCGACCAGAACTACGCACGGAATTCCACCCGCGACCTACACAAGTGTTATATATTTGCTCCATATCCTACTTCCATTCATATTCTGCGGCTGGTTTACGAATCCCAAGCACCTGCCTATTCTCTTTTGTGCTGGGTGGAACTGCGGATGCTGATTTAAACCGAAGATATACACAAAATGCTTGAGGAACTCAGCTTGACAGGCAGCATCTCTGGAGAGAAGGAATGGGTGACGCTTCGGATCGAGACCCTTCGTCAGACTGGGGTCTGTCCCGTTTGATGGCGGAAGCGTGTGTATGGTTGTGTGTGTGTGTGTGGGTGCGTGCGGGTGCGTGTTTATGTGTGTATGTGTGAGTGCGTGGGTGTGTGTGTGCATGTGGGTGTGTATGTGTGTGGGTCTGTGTTTGTGCGTGTGTGGGTGTGTGTGGGTCCGTGTTTGTGCGTGTGTCTGTATGTGTGTGGGTCCGTGTTTGTGCGTGTGTGTGGGTGCGTGTGTGTGTGTGTGTGTGTGGGTCCGTGTTTGTGCGTGTGTGTGGGTGCGTGTGTGTGTGTGTGTGTCTGGGGGGGGATTGTGTGAGAGTGTGTATCCCTGTTTCAAGGTTCAAGGTTTCAAGGTCAGTTTATTGTCACATGTACCAATTAAGGTCCAGTGAAATTTGAGTTACTATACAGCCATACTGAGGGAAAAGCAACAAAACACACAGCCACATAAAAGTTAACAGAAACACCCCTCACATTGGATTCCATATCCCTCACTATGATGGAAGGTAATAAAGTTCAATCTGCTTCCTCTTGTTTACGCGCTCCCGGGGCAGTCAAAGCATCCGCAGCCGGGTCGATCAAAGCCCCCCACAGTCGACGATAGAAGCGCCATCGAGGTAATCGACTCAGGTGTGTGTATATTTCTGGTAAATGTGTATATATCTCGTAAATATTTCTCGTAAATGTGTGCGTGTTCCTCGTGCACATGTGCAGGGAAGACATGTAGCGCTATGGTGAGAAATATTGTCCAACTCATTTCGTTTAGGTCGGCAACCCCACTTGACACTGCCCAGAGTGAAGCGTGACTCGTACATGAAGGGGGTGTGTCTGAACGTGTCGAAGAAATCCTGAAATGGGAGGGAGAGGAGCCTGAGGTTGTGGTACATATAGGTACCAACGACATAGGTAAAAAAAGAGAAGAGGTCCTGAAAGAAGAATTTAGGGAGTTAGGTAGAGAGTTAAGGAGATGGACTGCAAAGGTAACAATCTCAGGATTACTGTCTGTGCCACGCGACAGTGAGAGTAGGAATGCAGCGAGGTGGTGGATAAATGAGTGGATGAGGGACTGGTGCAGTGGGTATGGATTCAAGTTTCTGGATCATTGGGACCTCTTTTGGGGAAGGTGCGACCTGTACAGAAAGGATGGGTTGCACTTGAACTCGAGGGGGACCAATATCCTGGCGGGTAGATTTGCAAAGGCTACTGGGGAGACTTTAAACTAGTATGGTTGGGGGGAGGGACTCAAATTGGGAAAGCTCGCAGTCAGTGTGCGAGGCAGGAGGCAGAGAATGGAAGCACTCTGACCCAAAATGTAGGGGAGAGAGAAGAAAAAGACAATAAACAGAGAATAAGAGAGGGTGGGTTTCTTAAATGTGTATATTGTAATGCTAGGAGCATTGTAAGGAAGGTGGATGAACTTAAAGCCTGGATTGACACCTGGAAGTATGATGTTGTGGCGATCAGTGAAACATGGTTGCAGGAGGGCTGTGATTGGAAACTAAATATTCCAGGATTTCGTTGCTTCAGGTGTGATAGAATTGGAGGGGCAAGAGGTGGAGGTATTGCATTGCTTATCAGGGAAGATATTACAGCAGTGCTTTGGCAGGAGAGATTAGAGGGCTCTTCTAGGGAGGCTATTTGGGTGGAACTGAGAAATGGGAAAGGGGTAGCAACACTCATAGGGGTGTATTATAGACCGCCAAATGGGGAGCGAGAATTGGAGGAGCAAATATGTAAGGAGATTGCATATATTAGTAGTAAGCACAAGGTAGTGATTGTGGGAGATTTCAATTTTCCACACATAGACTGGGAAACACATTCTGTAAATGGGCTGGATGGGTTGGAGTTTGTAAAATGTGTGCAGGATAGTTTTTTGCAGCAATACATAGAAGTACCTACTAGAGAAGGGGCGGTGCTGGACCTCCTGTTAGGAAATGAGACGGGTCAGGTGGCAGAGGTATGCTTTGGGGAACAGTTCGGGACCAGTGATCACAATACCATTAGTTTCAATATAATTATGGAGAGGGTCAGAACTGGACCTAGGGTTGAAATTTTTGATTGGAGAAAGGCTAACTTTGAGGAGATGCGAAAGGATTTAAATGGAGTAAATTGGGACAGTTTGTTTTATGGGAAAGATGTGGAAGAGAAATGGAGGACATTTAAAGGTGAAATTTTAAGAGTACAGAATCTTTATGTCCCTGTTCGGTTGAAAGGAAATAGTAAAAATTGGAAAGAGCCATGGGTTTCAAGGGAAATTGGACACTTAGTTCGGAAAAAAGAGAGAGATCTACAATAATTATAGGCAGCATGGAGTAAATGAGGTGCTTGAGGTGTATACAAAATGTAAAAAGTGTCTTAAGAAAGAAATTAGAAAAGCTAAAAGAAGATATGAGGTTGCTTTGGCAAGTAAGGTGAAAGTAAATCCAAAGAGTTTCTACAGCTATATTAATAGCAAAAGGATAACGAGGGATAAAATTGGTCCATTAGAGAGTCAGAGTGGACAGCTATCTGCAGAGCCAAAAGAGATGGGGGAGATATTGAACAATTTCTTTTCTTCGGTATTCACCAAGGAGAAGGATATTGAATTATGTGAGGTAAGGGAAACAGGTAGAGTAGCTATGGAAACTATGAGATTCAAAGAAGAGGAAGTACTGACACTTTTGAGAAATATAAAAGTGGATAAGTCTCCAGGTCCGGACATGATATTCCCTAGGACACTGAGGGAAGTTAGTGTAGAAATAGCAGGGGCTATGACAGAAATATTTCAAATGTCATTGGAAACGGCAATAGTGCCGGAGGATTGGCGTACTGCGCATGTTGTTCCATTGTTTAAAAAGGGGTCTAAGAGTAAACCTAGCAATTATAGACCTGTTACTTTGACGTCAGTGGTGGGCAAATTAATGGAAAGGATACTTAGAGATAATATATATAAGCATCTGGATAAGCAGGGGCTGATTAGGAACAGTCAACATGGATTTGTGCCTGGAAGGTCATGTTTGACTAATCTTGAATTTTTTGAAGAGGTTACTCGGGAAATTGATGATGGTAAAGCCGTGGATGTTGTATATATGGACTTCAGTAAGGCCTTTGACAAGGTTCCTCACGGAAGGTTGGTTAAGAAGGTTCAATGGTTGGGTATTAATGGTGTAGTAGCAAGATGGATTCAACAGTGGCTGAATGGGAAATGCCAGAGAGTAATGGTGGATGGTTGTTTGTCAGGTTGGAGGCCAGTGACTAGTGGGGTGCCACAGGGATCTGTGTTTGGGTCCACTGTTGTTTGTCATGTACATCAATGATCTGGATGATGGTGTTGTAACTTGGATTAGTAAGTATGCAGATGATACTAAGATAGGTGGGGCTGTGGATAATGAAGTAAATTTCAAAGTCTACAGAGAGATTTATGCCGGTTGGAAGAGTGGGCTGAAAGATGGCAGATGGAGTTTAATGCTGATAAGTGTGAGGTGCTATATCTTGGCAGGACAAATCAAAATAGGACGTACATGGTAAATGGTAGGGAATTGAAGAATGCAGGTGAACAGAGGGATCTTGGAATAACTGTGCACAGTTCCCTGAAAGTGGAATCTCATGTAGATAGGGTGGTAAAGAAAGCTTTTGGTGTGCTGGCTTTTATAAATCAGAGCATTGAGTATAGAAGTTGGGATGTAATGTTAAAATTGTACAAGGCATTGGTGAGGCCAATTCTGGAGTATGGTGTACAATTTTGGTCGCCTAATTATAGGAAGGATGTCAACAAAATAGAGAGAGTACAGAGGAGATTTACTAGAATGTTGCCTGGGTTTCAGCAACTAAGTTACAGAGAAAGGTTGAACAAGTTAGGGCTTTATTCTTTGGAGCGCAGAAGGTTAAGGGGGGACGATAGAGGTCTTTAAAATGATGAGAGGGATAGACAGAGTTGACGTGGATAACCTTTTCCCACTAAGAGTAGGGAAGATTAAAACAAGGGGACATGACTTGAGAATTAAGGGACAGAAGTTTAGGGGTAACATGAGGGGGAACTTCTTTACTCAGAGAGTGGTGGCTGTGTGGAATGAGCTTCCAGTGAAGGTGGTGGAGGCAGGTTCGTTTTTATCATTTAAAAATAAATTGGATAGTTATATGGACGGGAAAGGAATGGAGGATTATGGTCTGAGCGCAGGTATATGGGACTAGGGGAGAATACGTGTTCGGCACAGACTAGAAGGGTCGAGATGGCAATAGATGAGTCTCAGATTCGGGCAGCAAATGCTGACAAAACGGTCAAAGGTGAAGGACACTGTTAACCAGACGGAATAGTCCACGGTGACGATCCGCAGGTACAAATTAGAAGGACAAACTGCGCTGAGGGAGAGGAAGGGGTTATGGACGTAGTAAATGTAGATTCCCCGGAGTAACACGTGTAAGATTATAACCAGAAGGTCGGAGATTATAACCAGAAGGTGTCATCCCCACCATGTAACGGGTAATTCCTCTGGAGAGCCCACACTTTCCCCGGTATAGGATCGCAGCCGTCAGCACGTTCGCTGAAGGAAGTACAAAAATGCAATGGGATTAATATTTCAATGGAACCATAATTCAATGCAATTAAGATTAGGTTTGGGGGCTGCAAGAAAGCATGAGGCGATCAGATACAGTGAATGAACAAGAGCCACATGATATCAAGTTAAAGTCGAGAATAAATGGGGCAATGGGTAAAATCTATTTTACGGCCCGTCTTTTTCCACGAGTCCGTTCTGGGAGGAATCGAGAGCACAGAACAGCACGATCTTGTGGGAGTATAAAGCGAAGGTCGGCGTCACATTCCAAGTTTGGTTCCAGGCCACTGCCGCGCCAGTTTCTTGGGTTTACTAATAACCCCGGTTGATACAAATACATCTATAGATGCTCCTGAACACATCATCAGTGATGTAACCTGGGGTCATTGGGTGTTTCGGGTCTTTCAACATCAGGCACCCTCACCCAGGCGACCCAGCCGTGGTTGATCAGACCACGACGTGTTCAGGTGGCATTCGCTCCTCCCCATGGACCTTCTCTCCTGATCCAGAGCCATCTCGGGGCCTTCTCCGCTGCCTCTGTGGTGTTCTTGATGGCTCTTCTCCTCGCCACTCCGGTGATGCCCAGTGCACTCAAGGCTTTGTAGAGCGAATGCCCTGCAAAACATCTGCAGCCAACCTCGATGGGCATACACCTTGCCTTCCAGCCCTGCTTACGGCAGTCTATGGCAGCTCTTCATCTTCTAGCACCTTGTGGACGTCCTCGTCGAACTGATGCCAGACTGCCATCTTGCAGGCCTGTGGCCATTTGACTCGAACCTTCTCCGGAGATCTGTTCCGATGGACTAGTTGCGCCACTTGGAGGCTTCGGGCTCTATGGGGTGATTCCGGGCCCGGCTCCTCCTGCGTCTCACCAGGTAAAATGCCTGTGCGATGTGACACTCCCTGTTCGTCCAAACACTTCATCCGGGTCTGGTGAATCTTCAGGCCTAGGCTGTTCTTGCAAACCTTTCCACATCTGCATTTGGTACTCGTAGTCAGTTGTCCATTGCCATTAGTCGTTAACCTTTGATCCGTCAAATTGAGGTGCTCATCCTGCCCCCCTCTCGGGCACCCCTGGAAGTATTTTTCCATGTCATTTTCTGTAGCGTGATTTGGGTCTCCTCTCAGAGGATGCGGGTTGGCTGCCAACCCGCACCGCCCCGGTTGCCGTCTTTCCGAGCTGTCCATTGTCTCTCCAGTCGTCACCACCCAATTCTTGGTTGTCGACCAGTCTATTCCTGGTTAAATATATAAGCGCGTTCTTCACTTCCTGTCTGAACGTACTCTAGATCATCCTATAGATACACGCGTTTGCACACGGGCATAAGGAAGGGATGTACTTAACATGAAGATTTACCACAGAGAGGGTGGTGGGTGTAGGGAATGGGCTGGTAGATGAGTTATTTGAGGTAGATAATAAAACAACATTTGAAACGCATTTGGACAAATTCGAAGACGTTTCCGACAAATATGAGCTAAAAGCGTGCAAATGGGACAAGTGTAGATGGGGCATCTTGGACGGAATGAACAAATTGGACCGAAGGCTCTACTTCCGCGCTGCATTACTTTATGAATGATGACATTCAACGAGACGGACCACAAAAGGTGCTCAATTGGAGTTCAAAGCGTTCGTTGACGCACATCATTCAATAGCAATTTGCACAGGCAGAGTGATTATATCAGCTTCATTTAAAAAACAGTGTAATCAAGTCGCCAGTCCCAAAGTACTCTCGAAACTCCAATATAAGGTCATCAATCTGAAAATAAAACTATCTTTGCACGACAAGAAAAAAACAACTAAACAATCTGGAAACAGGCTTTAGGTCCAAGAACTCAATCTCTCGCGTTCTAATTAAACCACTTACATTTCTCCTTCTGCTCTTTAAAATCATTTTGGTTTCGTTATCAATGAAAATGGCAAGCAGAGAGAGTGGCGTTGGAGAGATTTAAGTGGTGCCTGCGTTGACAACCGACAAGGGAGCCCGAATAGACGGAAGCAGTTGTGCTGTCTGAGCGAGGGTGAATGTTTATTGTTAAAGAAGGAACTGCAGAGGCTGGAGAATCGAAGGTACACAAAACTGCTGGAGAAACTCAGCGGGTGCAGCAGCATCTATGGAGCGAAGGAAATAGGCAATGTTTCGGGCCCAAACCCTTCTTCAGAGTCCTTCAGTCTGAAGAAGGGTTTCGGCCCGAAACGTTGCCTATTTCCTTCGCTCCATAGATGCTGCTGCACCCGCTGAGTTTCTCCAGCATTTTTGTGTACCGGTGAATGTTTATTATTGGCTGGTGATAGTGGAGGAGAATAGTACACAGAAGGCAGATTAAGATTCCTTCACCTACATCACCACTTTGTCCTTTTGTCTCACTTGGTCACCAACTTGTACCCCACACTCACCACTCGCCTACTAGTTAACTCTCAACTCCAATATGTTGGACACACGAATAACTGCAGACGCTGGAGTAGCTCACCCGGTCATGGGAACTGAGGAAATATCGCGACCCGAAACGTCGGCTATCCATGTCCGCCAGAGATGACGCATGACCCGCTGACTTACTCCAGTACTTTAGGATCCAATGTAATGTTCTCGGTCTTTTTTACAAATACTTCCTTATCAATGTCTCCTTCTCCGGCGCTACAGACCTGTGAGCCCCACCATCCTTGAATTCTAACCTCTTGAACAACTCATCAGTTTAGTTATTCCAATATCCGTTCGTTGGAGAGTCAAGTTCCCGTTTACCCCCATTTACGAAGCTGCTTTCATTCAACCCGCTGTCCAACCGTTTCTATCCGAATATCTTCTATTCTGTTCCCTGTCCATTTGATTGTGCATTGCGATGCTACGGCGATGCGTATTCGGATGACTTGGCAGTACTGATCGGAGTACAGTTTGTTGTTTAGTGCAGGGGATTACGAAAAAGTACTCACGCCGTGTAGAGTTGAATCAGGCCAGCAACGCATTAAGCGACTCAAGCACAGCTTACCAGGGATACCAAACGCCGCCAGGATCGGATAGATGATTTCATTGACGTACAGAATTGCTACTCGTCCCATCTGGAATAGTCCCAGTATCCGCGTTAAGTCCGGGGAGCATAATTGAGCTACAGCGCGGTTCAGATGTTCATTAATACTCCCGCCAACTCTCCAGTGGGGTCCGGGGAATGACTGAACCTCAATATTAGTCAAACTCTCTTAAACAAACACGTTTATTTCCACACAATATTAAATAATTTCACATCCCTCGGTGGAGGAATGCCTGATGTAGGAAGTGTAGATCAATGTATAGCTCTCGATTTAAGTTACAACGTGAAGGGCTTTTGCTGGGCCAGAAGTCATTTGGTTCACGCGGCGAACGGCATAGCTGAAGTTGGAGGGCGTTTGCACAATCAAATCCGAAATAAAACCGGCCATTTATCACATGCGTATCCACAGAAAAGGGAAAGGGATAAAAGACAATGATTTGATTAAATTGTATTTCTAATTCAAAAGTGAATATGCAGTATTGGAATTCAACGAATCAGAGTGTGAAAGTCACGCGGTGGGAGTAATGCCGGCCAAATCCAATTCCGACTTCGAGACGTGCTACAGTCGCTAATATATTTATTGTTCCTGGTAACATCGCATCGTTAAATCTATGTGTTGTCCATTTCAAGGAAAGGAGACACATTTTGGTTCAAAAGCAAAACAAACACACCATGGTAGGTTTGAAATAAAAACAGAATGACTAAAAATATTCAGCTGATCTGGCACCATCTACAGAGAGAGATGAGATTTCAAGCTGAATATTTTCATTTTCTAGAAGGGTACCGAACTTTCTCCATGCTTGACTGTCCCATTTCCATGCTGTATCACCAAACAAACAAAACATAATACGGTCGTGTTTCAATGGAGGAACTAATCTCTTGGCCTCCAGTTAGCGGGAAACTTTCCGCTGTGCATGTTTGGAGGGAAGCTGCTGAGCTGTACTGAGGTTATCAGGAGGGTGGCAAAGTATTGACTGGAAGAGCAGGAAAGTATGGGCCGAAGGTAAGTCGACTATGTGACGCCTTCGACGACGAAGGGAGTTAAGCGCGCACATTTGGAAGTGTTTTGCTCGGCGTCTGCTGCTCATGGTTAAGCGACCCTAGTTTACGCAGTTTGTGAAAGATGTTTTGAGGATGTGACAAGTAAAATGGATGAAGGGGAGCCAGTGGATTTAATGTATCTAGACTTTCAGAAAGTCTTTGATAAGGTCCCGCACGGGTGACTGGTGACTAAAATTAGAGCACATGGTATTGGGGGTAGGGTGTTGACATGGGTAGAAAATTGGTTGGCAGACCGGAAGCAAAGAGTAGGAGTGAACGGGTCCATTACAGAATGGCAAGCAGTGGCGAGTGGAGTGCCGCAAGGCTCGGTGTTGGGGCCAAAACTGTTTACCATATATATTAATGATTTGGAAGAGGGAATTAGGAGCAACACTATCAAGTTTGCGGATTACACAAAGCTGGGTGGCAGTGTGAACTGCAAAGAGGATGTTAGGAGGTTGCAGGGTGACGTGGACAGGTTGAGTGAGTGGGAAGATGCGTGGCAGATGCAGCATAATATAGATAAATGTGAGGTTACCCACTTTGTCGGCAAAAACATGGGGGCAGATTATTTTCTCAATAGGATTAGGTTACGTAAGGGAGAGGTACAGCGAGACCTGGGTGTACTTGTACACCAGTCACTGAAAGTTGGCGTGCAGGTACAGCAGGCAGTGAAGAAAGCTAATGGAATGTTGGCCTTCATAACAAGATGATTTCAGTACAGGAGTAAAGAGGTTCTTCTCCAGTTGTATAGGGCTCTGGTAAGACCACATCTGGAGTATTGTGCACAGTTTTGGTCTCCTAATTTGAGGAAGGACATCCTTGTGATTGAGGCAGTGCAGCGTAGGTTCACAAGATTGATCCCTGGAACAGCGGGACTGTCATACGAGGAAAGATTGAAAAGGCTAGGCTTGTATTCATGGGAGTTCAGAAGGATATAGAAGCATATAAAATTATAAAAGGACTGGACAAGCTCGATGCAGGAAAAAAAATCCCAAAATTCCCAGACCAGGGGCCACAGTCTTAGAACAAAGGGGAGGCCATTTAAGACTGAGATGAGAAAAACATATTTCACCCAGAGTTGTGAAATTGTGGAATTCCCTGCCACTGAGGGCAGCGGAGGCCAAATCACTGGATGGATTTAAGAGAGGGTCAGATAGAGCTCTAGGGGATAGTGGAATCAAGGGACATGGGGGCAAGGCAGGCACGGGTTATTGATTAGCCATGATCACAATGATGGCGGTGCCGACTCGAAGGGCCGAATGGCCTCCTCCTGCACCTATTTTCTATGTTTCTATGTTTCTATGTTTAGCAAATCATTCTTCGGTGACGTGTTTCTGGTCAACGAGGTCGGGTCGCTGGAACATGTGGATAGAGAGGTCAAATTGCAAAGGCGTATCATATGGTGACGGAAAAGAGCATGTGATAGCAAACTACAAAAATGAAGATAATGAAATCAGGCAATGGCTGCATCGCAGAATGGTGTAATTCAGTCATCGCATGCACGTTGCATCTTTCTTGGGCAATTTGGAAACATGCCGATTTCAATGCAATGAAAATAGGTGCGCCTAGGGTAAATTGGAATGTAAGCTTGACGTGCGAAATAGGAATCGAACAATCGAAAGCCTTCAAGAGATCACTCAAGCCTCTATGAGATCAACCCTCAGTCTTCAGCTCTCCAAGGAATAATGTCAGGGACGGCAAAATCTCCCCTATCGGTATTCCTGTCTCCCAAATGCTACTTCACCACCGTTTTCTTCATCTGTAAGATAACGTCCCAAATGCTTTACTCTTTATGCTGATTAAGGCCAAACGCACCATAGGCTTTTCCATGCAGTCTACTTATGACGTCACTTTCAGCGAACTGTGTACAAGCGCACAAGATTCCCCTGTTCGACAATACCCCCCAAGGCCCCACATTTGCTGTGAATGGCTTTTGGACATCCCAAACTGCACTCCTCACACTACCTGAATGAATGAATGAATGAATGAATGAATGAATGGACAAATGAATGAATGAATAAGTTTATTGGCCAAGTATTTTCTCATACAAGGAATTTGCAGCATTTCCTTGTATGTGCATCAATATCCATTAATTGCACCAATTTCCATTAAACATTTCTCAACCCGATTGCCCAAATGATCAAGAGCCTGCTGTCATTTCTGATAACCATTTTTACTGTCTACCATAAAGCTATTTTCATGTCGTGATTGTAAACACCTCAATAAGATCTCCCCTCAGCCTCGTTCGTTCAATGGAAAACAGTCCCAGTAATCAACATTCTACTTATAACTCAAGCCCTCCAATCCCGGATAAACCCTCCTGAATATTTCCACATCTTCTCCACCTTAATGTCATCATTCTTGTATTATGGCTGGACCTTCTCATGATATTGGGAAGTGCAACTGACTGAAGTGCTGGTGAGCAAACCTTCTGGGAGGAGCGATCACTGTTCTAATGTATTCATGATATTGATGAACAAAGACAGTGTGGGCCCACGGGTTAACTTTTTGAATATTGGCAAAGTTTATGTTGATGGTATTAAACTATACATTGTTCAAGTGACCCATTTGTCGTCAATAGAACGGCCAGTAAGCTGGATGTTCTCAAATCTGTGGTGGAAAGAGTTTAGGATATTCACCATTCTGGTAGAGTGAAGGACAAACAGATGGGAATGTGGAAGCTTGGACGCAACAGAGGGTGAGTATCTGGCCGAGAAAAAGAAGGAGCCACGTAAACGAAGCTTGGACCAACTGTATCCCACTGGGTATTTTTTGGGAAATGAGGGTCATACTATGAGGCCATGTTAACTACCATAATCAGACCGTGTCGTTCCAAATGCGCTTAGATCACATGTAACAGTAACTTTGCCACCACGGCTGTCGATCACTAGGCTATGGACACCGGATTATCCTTGCAGCTGTTCTTAAATTATGGCATCATCTTGCAATATTCCGATAATTCAGCATGACCAAGGAAGACAAGCAAATCTCTGCCAGAGCGCAAGGAATTACTTTACTTGCTTCCCAAAATGCCCGAGAATGTATTTGGCCAAGCCCGGGGAATTGTGCCTACTTATACTTCTCAAGACAGCAAAAAAATTCCTCTCCGGTAATGACAATTATTTCAAGATATCCTCAGACTCTTCCATGAATCGCGGCTCCATACACAGATGACCACACGTTTGTTACGTCCACTGCAACCATTTCCTCCTAATTTATTTACTGAATCACTTGGGATTTCACTGCACTCATCTGCCAGGAATAGAGCCCTTTTTGGCTCGCCGAATTTCCATCTTAAATGCAATCCTACGTCCCGCGTAACTCTCAAGGGATTGACGTGATGCCAGCTGCCGTTACGTGACATATATTTGCTTCGTATCTTGACCAGAGCTTCACCATGCCACGTCAGCCAGTGTTCCCGCGTCCTGAATATCTCATCTTACGCTGTAGCACACGGATAGGAACATACTGACCTCGATTTCTCCCTAACTCGCTCTAAAATTCCTGAGGGTAAAGCGGTGGATGTTGTATATATAGACTTCAGTGAGGCCGTTGAAAAGGTTCCACATGGAAGGTTGGTTAAGAAGGTTCAATTGTTGGGTATTAATGGTGGAGTAGCAAGAAGGATTCAACAGTGGCTGAATGGGATATACTAGAGAGTAATGGTGGATGGCTGTTTTTCAGGTTGGAGGCCGGTGACTAGTGGGGTGCCTCATGGATCTGTGTTGGGTCCACTGTTGTTTGTCATATACATCAATGATCTGGATGAAGGTGTGGTAAATTGGATTAGTAAGTATGCAGATGATACTAAGATGGGTGGTGTTGTGGATAATGAAGTAGATTTTCAAAGTCTACAGAGAGATTTAGGCCATTTGGAAGAGTGGGCTGAAAGATGGCAGATGGAGTTTAATGCTGATAAGTGTGAGGTGCTACATCTTGGCAGTACAAATCAAAATAGGACGTGCATGGTAAATGGTAGCGAATTGAGGAAGGCAGTTGAACAGAGGGATCTAGGAATAACTGTGCATAGTTTCCTGAAGGTGGAATATCATGTAGATGGGGTGGTAAAGAAAGCTTTTGGTGTGCTGGCCTTTATAAATCAGAGCATTGAGTATAGAAGTTGGAATGTAATGTTAAAATTGTACAAGGCATTGGGGAGGCCAATTCTGGAGTATGGTGTACAATTTTGGTTGCCAAATTATAGGAAAGATGTCAACAAAATAGAGAGAGTACAGAGGAGATTTACTAGAATGTTGCCTGCGTTTCAGCACCAAAGCTACAGAGAAAGGTTGAACAAGTTAGATATTTATTCTTTGGAGCGCAGAAGGTTAAGGGGGGACTTGATAGAGGTCTTTGAAATGATGAGAGGGATAGACATAGTTGACGTGGATAAGCTTTTTCCATTGAGAGTAGGGAAGATTCAAACAAGAGGACATGATTTGAGAATTAAGGGACAGAAGTTTAGGGGTAACATGAGTGGGAACTTCTTTACTCAGAGAGTGGCAGCTGTGTGGAAAGAGCTTCCAGTGGAAGTGGTGGAGGCGGGATCGATTTTATCATTTAAAAATAAATTGGATAGGTATATGGACGGGAAAGGAATGGAGGGTTATAGTCTGAGTGCAGTTAGATGGGACCAGGTGAGAGTAAGTGTTCGGCACGGTCTAGAAGGGCCGAGGTGGCCTGTTTCCGTGCTGTAATTGTTATATGGTTATATGGTTATATGGTTAACTTGTGGATGAGTTCATCTCTTCATTACTATGTTAAAATTAATAGAATCGTATTAATAGTAGGCCCTCGTCCACGTTGTCCTTGCCGAACATAATGCCGTTAATTTAACCTCTTCAGCCTTCACGTGTTCCATATGCCTCCATTCCTCCTTATCGAGATGTATATCTAAGAACATCTTAAATGCCACCATCGTATCTTTTCTGCCCCCACCCTCGGCAGCACGTTTCAGTCTTCATAGAACTGAGAGCGGGAACGGGCTCTGCGACGCATAATGTCTGTGCCGGACATGATATCCCGCTGTAACTTCTGACAGCCTTGCCCGCTGTACGCAACTCCTCCAACTATGATGTTGTCAGCAAACTGACTCACCAACCCATCTACATTTATATATATTCTTCATTTACTGATCAGCCTAAGTGAGGGGCTTTATCAAAATTCTGTCAAAAATTCACGTTTGCAACATACACCGCCCGGCCTTCATCAATCTCCTTTGTCATTTCCTTAAAAAAAATCTGATTAATGCAACGTCACCAGCCGTCTGTACAAAGCCATGTTGTCTATCCTTAATTACACAATTTCTTCCAAATGGGGGTAAACACTATCTCCAATAATCCTCTCAAATAATTTCACTACCAGTGGCATGTGGCTTCCTGGATTTTCTCTACTTCCTTTCTTGAATGAAGGAATAACATTGGTGACTCTTCAGTCCTCCGGGACACCACCTGCTGCAAAAGAATAAATAAACATACTCGCCAAGACTCCACAATGTCCTCTCTTGCTTCCCTCAATAACCTGGGAATGATCCAGTCAGGCCCAGGGACATTATCCACAATGTTCTTCAAGAGCCTCAGCACCACCTCCATCTCAATGTCAAACTGCCTCAGCATATTTGATGCTCTATACTGATATCACTTTCCTCCAAGTCCTCCGTGAATACAGATGCAAGGTATTCATTAAGTACACCTACATTCTCCAACTCGCATAAATTCCATCCCTTATCTTTGTGCGATACTACCATTGTCACGCTCTTATTTTTAACGATGCTTTGGGATTTGATTCAATACGCTTAAATGTACATGACATTCCGTAGTCTGTTCTGGCCCTTCTAATTGCACGCTTGATCTCTGACCTACTCCTGGTAAGTCCCGTCTGATGCCACCGTCTTAAACTGGACATAAGCTTCCTTTTCCTCAGCACATATTGAACGAGCTCCTGGTTCACGCCCGGTTCCCTTTGTTTGCCATCCTGATCCCTGCTCCTTACGGGAACATGCCGATCCAGCACTTTCATCAGCTGACATTTAAAATTCTCTCATGTGACATCTGTGCCTTTACCCAATAACGACGGATCACAATCTCGCGTCCCTAACTCCTGCCTAATGATTCCGCCCAAGAACCCCGACAGTCCTTGCAGATGAGGCAGAGGTTCTCTTGCACCTCCTCCAACCACATGTACTGTATCCGCTGTTCCAGGAGTGGACTTCTATTTATCGGCGAGACCGAGCGCAGGCTCGGCGATCGGTTCGCTGAACACCTCCGCTCCGTATGCCGAGACTTACAGGATCCCCGGATTTCTAAACCCTTTAACACCCCATTCCATTTCCCATACTCCCATATATGCCCCGAGCTTCCTCCACTGTCGGAGTGAGGCACAACGCAAATTGGAGGAACGGCCCCTCATATTTCTCTTGGGCAGCTTACTGCTCTGCTCTGCTCTGACTGGTCTGACATTCTCTCCAACCCCCCCCCCCCCCGTCCATGTTGTCCGAAAAATCTGACTGCCCTCGTGATTAAATTAGACATAATATGCCTCGTTGTCTGATTCCCCTTGCTAACAATGATCCATTTTACATGTTCCTTAAATCTTATCTCTCGTTTTCACAACTTACCCTTCCATATATCTCGTTTCCCTCTCCCCTGATTCTCAGTCTGAAGTATCTTGACCCGAAACTTCATCCTTTCTTTCCATTCAGAGATGCTGCTTGTCCCGCTGAGTTACTCCCGCATTTTATGTGTATATTTAGTGACATTGGAATCTACCTTTACCCAATTAACTACCTCCCCATAACATCCGGATCCGTCTCTATTCAAAACAACCTTCCACCGGCCTCTGCGTAAAATAGAACTTTCTCCGCACATCTCTTTTAACTTCAGAAACCGAGAATGGATTAAATATAATATGATACAAGAAGAAGGTAGGTTTTCAGACTCACTAATTTTAATACTATGTCATTTTCTCTCATTATAGCGATGTTTGTGTGTACATTAATCAATGCCAATAGTTCCATTTCACATCTGCGTGCAATCAGATCCAGGAATATGACACAAAGGAACGTGGATAAATGTTGCAGACACATGTTGCAGCGAACCGTTCAGCTAATCGGGACAGGAAGCTTGGGTTTGCCAGGGTTGTGTTGCCCGCATAGACACGAAAACTGCTGAAACAATGAACGGATTCAGTTGAAGTGGTGGGGGGAGAGATGGGGTGGGGTGGTGGGGTTGGATTGGCAGTTGGATGGAGAAAGGCCTGAAATGAAAAGAGAAAACGTTTAAGCGAGGCAGATTAGGGCAGAGGAGACGTAAAATGTTAATCCAGAGCAAGGACTATGTGGGAGGAGACGGCGGTGGGGGTGGGGGATGGGGTATGGGAAAGGGAGAAATGGGTTCGAGTTAACGTGGTGCACAACGCTGAGAGGGGGGAAAACATATAGTTTGAGGCTGAAGTTGTAGAACATGTTGATTTCGAGCTAACAGGTTGTTCCGTCGCGCTTGAAATCGTTTTGAAGAGGTGCTGGGCTCGCTAATTGGGGAAACATACATGACCTGAAAGTGAGAATAAATTGGACAATGGGATACAATCTATTTCCATGACGATTCCTGTGCCCGCAGTGGATGGAATCGAACGCACATGATAGAGACAACTTCTGAAATAATACGACAAGATACGATACGATAGAACTTTATATATCCCAGGAGGGAAATTGATCGAACATAGAGAAGGGCAGCGGCCCATCCTAACCCCATTTCCAGGCTACTACCTCGCCGGTTTAATGGGTTTAATGACAACCCAAGTTAAATGTGTAACCGCGTTCTTCAACTCCAGCCTGAGTTTCCTCTGTCATCCCGTAAATACACGTGTTGCCGCAGGAACTGATGTGCATGAGCAAGACCCCCACGTCGTTGGCGACGTAAGAGATGTTTGTTTGATCCCCGCCAAAGAAATTCTCAGTGACGCGAGTACAGACCAAGTGTCACAGCTACCGTTGTCCATAACTGTATGTAAGCGCCGGGGACGGTGAAATGTAAAACGACGGGCTTGCGCCGATTCTCCGCCTCGTTGTCTTTGCGTTCCAGTGACTTCAGACGCCGACGGACTCTGCTCGCTGCTACGATGTTCCTGACCGTCAGTCCGTTGAAGAAGATTATTAGAAGGAAGGGGTAGAAGGGAATAGACATGCTACACATCGAGGAAAATCCCATCCACCAGGTGGAAGTGAAGTAGACGGATTTGTACCGGCACCCCCAGTTCACAATGTTCACGGTATAGCGTGCCGCGTACATGAAGTGAAAGGGGATGTACTTTATGCAGCACAGCGCGCACATGAAGAGAATGCCACGTCGGCCATCCTGTCCGCGGAATGGATGTTTCAATTCTGGCAACAAATACACACAAAACGGTCAAAGGTGAAGTCCACGGTTATCCAGACGGAATAGTCCAGTGTGGTGATCCGCGTGTATATATTGGAAGGACAAATTGCGCTGAGGGAGAGGAAGGAGTTAGGGACGTAGTAAATATAGATTTCCCGGATTAACACGTGGAAGATGCGAACGTGAGTGTCCGCTATTGCCATCGCCACCATGGACCGGGCGATTCCTCTGGAGAGACCACACTTTCCCCGGTACAACATCGCAGCCGTTAGCAGTTCGCTGGGGGGATAACAAAGTGCAGCGAAATTAACATTTAAATTGAACCACCGATGTAATGGAGTTAATGTTACAGCTGAATATTGCGCAGTGCGATAGCACTTGACGAGTCGAATCACAAGAACACTTAGAAGTAATGACACGAGGCTCTTGTCAGAGCAACAATCACATGGCATTCAATGGCACTTTACGCTGGCGAGGGGTTGCATAAAAAATCGTTCTTAAAACATAAATTTGCCGCTGACAAATCCAAAAATATTCGTGGACATCTGTTTTAATGTGCAAGAAGGAACTGCAGATGCAGGTTTAAACCGAATATAGACGCAAAAAGCTGGAGTAACTCAGGGGGATAGGCAGCATCTCTGGAGAGAAGGAATGGGTGACGTTTCGGATGCAGACCCTTCTTCAGACTGGGTAGGGATAAGGGAAAAGAGAGATATATACGGTGATATGGAGAGATAAAGATCAATTAATGCAAAATATGCAAAAAAGTAACGAAGGTAAAGGAAACAGGCTGTTTTTAGGGTCAAAATTAGAAACTAGTGCGACTTGGGTGGATGAGGGATAGAGAGAGAGGGAATGCCGGGGCTACCTGAAGTGAGAGAAAGCAATATTCATACCACTGGGCTGTAAGCTGCCCAAGCGAAATATGAGATGCTGTTCTTCCAATTTGAGTTTCGCCTCACTCTGACAACCTAGGAGACCTAGGACAGAAAGGTCTGTGTAGGAATGAGAAGGATTATTAAAGTGTGTAGCAACCAGGAGATCAGGTAGGTTCAGGTGGGCTGAGAGAAGGTTTTCCACGAAATGATCGCCCAGACTGCGTTTCGTCTCGCCAATGTATAAGAGTCCACATGATGGAGGAGGTACAAGTGAACTTCTGCCTACCAGAAAGGACCGCCGGGTCCCTGGACAGAATTGAAGAAGGAGGTACAGCGACAGGTGTTGCATCTTCTGCGGCTGCAGGGAAGGTACCTGGAGAGTGGGTGGTTTGGGTGGGAAAGGATGGATTAACCAGTTAGTTGCGGAGGGAACGGTCTCTGCGGAAGGAGGAAAGGGGTGGAGATGGGAAATGTGGCTAATGTGGATCCCGTTGGACCTGACGGAAATTTCGGAGGATTATGTGGGCTGATCGGCTGGAAATTAAGGACGATGGAGGTCACTGTCTCTGTTGTGATTAGGGTTGGGGAAGCAAAAGCCTGGCTGTGGGGTACCGCGGGGACACTAGCGAGGGCCTTATCTATGATGGGAGAGGGGAACCCCCGTTCCCTAAAGAATGAGGACATCTCAGATGTCCTAGTATGGAACATTTCATATTGGGCGCAGATGCGGCGTAGATCGGGGAATTGGGAGTAAGGGATATAGTCTTTACTGGAAGCAGGACGGAAAGAAGTGTAGTCGAGATAGTTGTGGGAGTCAGTGGGTTTCTGATTTAAGGTAATCGATCTGAACCATTAACTCTGTTTCATTACCCGATAACAAATTAAAAAAAAACTAACATTGTGGAATAACGCAGAAAACCAGGTGGTACTTGCCAAAAGTTCGGACGTTAGTTCCAAGAACCATCAGCTGAACGAACGGTGCGCATCAGAGATAGAATGCATGAGGTCTGTCTTGCAACATTGACTCCGTTACTCCATGCAACGATGCTGCCTATTTTCCAACATATTCTGATTCGATTTCAAAACTAGAGCATTTGCCGCGTTCTGTTTCAGTTTAGTTTAGACATACAGCGCGGAAACAGGCCCACCAAGTCCACGTCGACCAGCGATCCCCGCACATTTACTCTATCCTACACACACAAGGGACAGTTTACAGTTATACCATGCCAATTAATCAACAAACCTTGTGCGTCTTTGGAGTATGGGAGGAAACCTGAGTTCTCGGAGAAACCCCACGCAAATCACGGGGAGAACGTACAAACTCCGTTCATACAGCATCCGTAGTCAGGATCGAACCCGGTTTTTTGGCGCTGTAAGGCAAGAACTGTACCGCTGCACAACCGTTCCGCCTTATTTCACCGCGACTCCATTTCCGTGCGGCGATTCCTCTTTTGGTTTGGCAACGAATCAAAAAATAAAGCAAAGGGAAAAAGATGGGATCTGAAATTCGATCAATTAGTGCTGAGGACACCCGGTCATTCGCGCTGCATCTACGCAGGGAAAGCAAATTTAACACTACAGTGTTTTACGATGCAGGGAAGGGGTCAACCTGCGAGAGAACAAAGTCGTATTTGCTGGGACAAACAACAGAGTACATCGAATATACCGAGGGTAGTTGGGAAGGTGTAGGTGAAAATATATTATTGGCGGATGAACAGACTGGGAGCAAAGTACATAGAAGCAAAGTACATAGATCATAATTCACCTCGTTTTATTTACACGTTCAGGCCGATTAAGATTCGTTCACCCTCTGTCAGCCCCTACCCCATCCCTTGCGAACAAGTTAAACTCGGAACAATGTAATGTTGGAGACAAAAAGAACTGCAGGTTCTGGAATCACGCGTAGAACGCAAGGTGCTCTTATAAGCCAACGGGTCAAGCAGCATCCACGGGAAACGTGGAACTGTTGTTTCGAGTTTGTAAAACACGAAGTGCTAGAATGACACAGTGGGCCGACGAAATTGTACCGCTCGTGGCGACGCCTATTTATATCCTCCAGGGATGCTGCGTGACCCTTTGCATTACTCCAGCACTTTGCTTTCCAATGTAATGTTCTACGTCTCATACCAAGCACCTCTTTAAAGTTGTCTTCTCCAAACTCGATCTGATCCTCGAGCCCACAGAACCGAGATGCCAATTTTTATTCCATGTTGCATTCTTCAGAAGGTAATCAAATTTATTATTCCAACATCCTGTGCTCCAGAATGTTGAGTTCGCGTTTATCTTCATTCAATCCTCCTTTGGAAACGCCGCTTTCAATCGAGGTGCTGTCCAAGCTTTGGACATCTGCCGCTTATCTTCTATTCTGTTCCCTGTCTGTCCATTTGTGCACGGTGACGGTGATCCCGCAGAAGAAATTAGTGTGCAAAATTGGAGCACATAGTATTTGGGGTAATGAATTGACATGGATTGAGAACTGCTTGGCAGACAATAAGCAAAGCGTAGGAATTAATAGGTCATTTCCAGAATGGCAAACAGTGATTAGAGGGAATTACATGGTAAATGGTAGCGAATTGAGGAATGCAGTTGAACAGATGGATCTAAGAATAACTGTGCATAGTTCCTTGAAGGTGGAATCTCATGTAGATAGGGTGGTAAAGAATGCTTTTGGTGTGCTGGCCTTTATAAATCAGAGCATTGAGTATCGAAGTTGGGATGTAATGTTAAAATTGTACAAGGCATTGGTGAGGCCAATTCTGGAGTATGGTGTACAATTTTGGTCGCCAAATTATAGGAAAGATGTCAAGTAAATAGAGAGACTACAAAGGAGATATACTAGAATGTTGCCTGGGTTTCAGCACCTGTTACAGAGAATTAGGTCTTTATTCTTTGGAGCGCAGAAGGTCAAGGGAACACTTGATAGAGGTCTTTAAAACGATGAGAGGGATAGAGAGAGTTGACGTGGATAAGCTTTTTCCATTGAGATTAGGGAAGATTCAAACAAGAGGACATGATTTGAGAATTAAGGGACAGAAGTTTAGGGGTAACATGAGGGGGAACGTCTTTACTCAGAGGGTGGTAGCTGTGTGGAATGAGCTTCCAGTGGAAGTGGTGGAGGCAGGTTCGATTTTATCATTTCAAAATAAATTGGATATGTATATGGACGGGAAAGGAATAGAGGGTTATGGTCTGAGTGCAGGTAGATGGGACTAGGTGAGAGTAAATGTTCGGCACGGACCAGAAGGGCCGAGATGGCCTGTTTCCGTGATGTAATTGTTGTATGGTTATATGGTTATATGGGTGCCGCAAGGCTCGATGCTAAGACCCCAGTTATTTACAATCTATATCAGCGAATTAAACGAGAGAATTCAATGTAACATCTCCAGGTTTGCGGATGACATAGAGCTGGGTGGCAGTGTGAGCTGCTGATGAGGATGCTATGAGACTGCACGGTGAATTGGTTAGGTTGGAGGAGTGGGCAGATGCATGGCAGGTGCAATATAATGTGGATAAATGTGAGGTTATCCATTTTCGTGGCAAGAACAGGAAGGCAGATTATTTTCTGAATGGTGTCAGATTAGGAAAAGGGGAGGTGTAACGAGACCTGGGGGTGCTTGTAAATCAGTCTCTAAGGGGCAGCATGCTGGTGCAGTAGGCTGTGGAGAAAGCTAATGACGTGTTGGCCTTCATTGCGAGAGGATTTGAGTTTGGGAGCAAGGAGGTTCTACTGCATTTCAGAATTATAAATCAGATCAGAATCACACATTATTCGCCAAGTATGTTTTGCAACATACGAGGAATTTCATTGGCCAGTCATACAATTAAAAGTAACAGATCACTCAAAAACACATTATAACGTGAACATCCACCACAGTGACTCCTACACATTCCTCACTGTGATGGAAGGCGAAATAAAGTTAAAGTCCTTTCCCTTAGTTCTTTCTCGGTCGTGGGCCTCGAGCCCCCGTTGACGATATGATCTTGACTCCCGTAGCCGGGACTACGAGCCCTTGATGGTAAGTCGCGGTGGGAGCGATTCCAGGCAAGGGCTTGGCTCCGATGTTAAGTCCGCGCCCCGCGGTGGGGCTCACGACAGTCCGAGGAGGCTTCCAGCTCCAACGATGGAAGGTCGCAGAGCCCGGAGAATGTGATCCGAAAATCAATCACATCTCCGGGGAGGTAGGAACTTGAAAAAAAGTTTCCCCAGATCCCTTCCATCCACCCTTCACATAAAACAAACCGAAGAACATTAAAACAAACTAAACAAACGCTAAAAATAAAAAAAGACGAAAAAACGAACAAACTGCCGGCAGGGCGGCCATCTTCCCGTCACCCCTGGTTCTGATTCTGATTTGTACAGGGCCTTGGTGAGACCGCACTTGGAGTGTACAATTTTGTTCTCCTAATTTGAGGAAGGACATTATTGTTAATGAGCGAGTGCAGCGTAGGTTCACCAGGTTAATTCCCGAGATGACTGGACTGGTATATGATGAAGAATGAGTCGACTGGGCTTGTATTCATTGACATTTTGAAGGATGAGAGGGCTTTTATAGAAACATAAATTTCTTAAAGGATTCGACAGGATAGATGCGGGAAAATGTTCCCGATGATGGGGGAGTCCAGAACCAGGGGTCAGAGTTTAAGAATAAGGGGGAGGCCATTTGGGACTGAGATGAAGAAAACATATTTCACCCAGAGAGTTGTGAATCTGTGGAATTATCTGCCACAGAAGACAGTGGAGGCCAATTCTCTGTTTGTTTTCAAGAGATTGTACGGCTGAAGAAATCAAGGGATACGGGGAAAATCAGGAACGGTGTACTGATTTTAGATGATCAGCCATGATCGTACTGAATGGCGGTGCTGGCTCGAAGGACCGAATGGACGACACCTGCACATATCTTGTCTATGTTTGTATGTTTCTATGCTGCAATGCGTATGAGGGTGATTTTTCTGTCTTGATCGCACTGCGCCTTACTGTTAAGTGCAGGAGATGATGGAACAGGCTGCCAAAGTATTTTGCTCGTTTCCAATATCTGTGTCTCTCCCATGAGTTATAATCGTAATGTACACATGAAGCCTCTTCATCTAACTGAGGCTGTGCCAACCATTGTATTTCTCCCCAGATGAAAAGTCTTGACTTGAAACATCGATTGCCATTTTCCTCGCATAAACTGTCCCGCGCTGCTTGGGAAAATTATACGGGCCAGCAAGTAAGAATATGTTGGACAATGGGTAAAGTCTACTCACAGGAAGATTCCCATTACACACGCTTACTCTGGGTGTAATCGAGAGTAAGCACGATCTTGAGAAATACTAAATTGAACGGCGGTGTCACATCCAACTCTGGTTCCAGGTCACTGTCTAGAGGTCAGAGTTTAGCTCAAAAGCAAATGAAACATGGTGCATATGTTGGAGGTTTGAAATAAAAAGTGAGATGAGAGTTCGTTGAAAATCTTCCATCCTGGAGAATAATCCTGTACTTTCTCCATGCTGAAGGGGTCTGTCTCCGTGCTATCTCTCCAAAAAAAAATAAAACAATATTGGCGATTCACTACAAAAACTATTGTCTTGGCCTCCAGTTAAGAGAAAGACATCGCTGTGCACGTTTGGAGGGAAACTGCTTAGATGTACAGATGTCGAGTTGAGTTGAGTTGAGTTCAGTTTAGTTTATTGTCACATATACTGAGGTACAGTGAAACGCTTTTTGTTGCGTGCTCATCAGTCAGTAGAAAGACAATACATGTTTACAATCGAAGCATTTACAGTGGGGGACTTCAAGTGTTGAATTTGAGAGCAGAATTTTAAGGGTGAAGGCAAGACGTCTATGACCGATGTTCGACGACAAAGGGAGTTTAGCGCGTATAATTGGATATGTTCTACTCTAAATGTTCTACTCAATGTTAAGCGACCCCAGCGTACGATGTTTCTGAAGCGTGTTTGTGAAATCTTTCTTCAGCAGCGTGTTTCTGGTCAACGAGGTATGGTTGATGTGAAAGGTTCTCCTGCATATTTCCATACCTTCTCTGGTTTAATTACATTGTTGCTTTATTATAGCTAGATCTACTCTTTCGAGCTTGGGATGGGTAAGTAACGAAAGTGTTGGAGGGCAAACCTTTTAGCGATCGCTGTACTATCAGCTTCAGTATAGTTTTGGATCGAGTCAGGGTGAGCTCACCACTTAACACCCTGAACAGGGACAAGGCTAACTGTGATGGTACTTGACAATTTCTGGTTAAAGTTGATTGGACCAAGTTGTTTCCCGGCAAACAAACGTCGGGTAAGTGGAGTGTTGTTAAAAGTATGGTGTCCGTTGTTGATGTCATGCATGTTCCTGTTAGAATGAGGTGCAAAGCAGGTGGGAGTAAGGAAGCTTGGATAACAGAAGGAGGAGGAAACGGACAGGTGTAGGAAGCCGGGATGAAATGTATTCATGTATGAGTTTCGAGATCTGAGGGGCATATTTAAGAAGGCCATGCTGACTATACCCGATCAGTACTTTTACGACCTTGGCCATCACCCTCGGTTGCACACACAGATGACCACACTTTTAGCCCGTCTATTGGAACCCTTTCTTCGTAAATTGTTTGCAGAATCCTTTGGCACTTCGCTTTACTACATATGTCGGGAATATATCAAGTTCCCCTTTTGTTCTCCGTGTTTCCATCCGAGGTGCATCCAACCTGGTGTGTTCCGTGTAACTCTCAAGGCATTCAATTGATACCAGCTGCCGATACCTTACGCCTATCCACTTCTTCTCCTGATCTGAGCTTCAATAACCCTCGTCAGCCAGAGTTCTCTCGTCCTGCCGACATCAGCTGAACTGGACAACACTAATAGCAATTTACTCATCCTGAACTCTCCCTATCTCAGTTTGAAATGCCTCTGCCAGTCAACATTTGTAAGTTGCAAGGTGAATCAGAATTAGCATATCCACAATGTTCGCTTTTAAATTGTTGGTGAGTTCATCTGTTCATTTTAAAACAGTATAATGGTTACTGGTACCAAGCTCCATCCCATAGACCCTTGCCAGGCTGCCGGTTGTTTGTGTGTGTGTGTGTGTGTGTGTGTGTGTGTGTGTGTGTGTGTGTGTGTGTGTGTGTGTGTGTGTGTGTGTGTGTGTGTGTGTGTGTGTGTGTGTGTGTGTGTGTGTGTGTGTGTGTGTGTGTGTGTGTGTGTGTGTGTGTGTGCGCGTGTGCGTGTGCGTGCGTGTATGCGTGTGCGTGTGTGTGTGTGTGTGTTTGTGTGTGTGTGTGTGTGTGTGTGTGTGTGTGTGTGTGTGTGTGTGTGTGTGTGTTTGTATGTGTGTGTGTGTGTGCGTGCGCATTCCTCTGGCACTGGGCGACAATGGAAGGCATAAAACGCAATGAGATTAATTGATGTTACACAGACGCATTTATAGTCGAAATATTGTTCAGGATCATAAAAAACGCAACAATCAGAATTACTGCACGGGTCGTCGTTAACCGTCCGTAAAACATAGGATAGAAAAGTTGTAACAAGAGTAAAGGATAGTAAAGAACAACACAGTGTCCGTGAGGAACATCATGCCAAGGTATGGGGAGATGTTGGTATAGGGACATGTAGAGTAGATTGGGGCTCCATTCCTTGGAAAGCAGGAGGTTGAGGGGTGATCTTTTTAAGGTTTACAAAATCATGAGAGGAATATATCAGGTAGATGCACAGAGTATCTTGCCCTGAGTAGGTGAATCGAGGACAACAGGACATATGTTTAAGGTGAAAGGGAAAATATTTTATAGGTATCTAGGGGACAACGTTTGCACACCAAGGGTGGTGGATATGAAACAAACTGCCAAAGGAGATAGTTGAGGCAGGGACTATCCCAACATTTAAGAAACAGGTAGATGGGTACATGGATAGGACGGGTTTGGAGGGATATGGGCCAAACGTGGACAAGTGGGACTAGTGCAGGACATAGTGGCCGATGAGGGCAAGGTGGACCGAGGGCCTGTTTCCGAATTGTATCACTCTATGACTCATACTCTATAGACCAATGTCCTCAGCCTGCTAGTGTTTCATGTACCTTCATGCCCTCCACACGGATGTACCTATCTCATGAACTGCACTGTTCTATGTTCTATGCTCCATGAAGGCTGGAACGCGCAACCGATGGCGGTGGCGGAAGCAGATACGATGGTGGCAATCATTACAAATAGCATAAACAGCAGAGGTCCCAGCACCGTTCGCTGCGGTACTACACTAGTCACAGAGCTCCAGCCGGAATAGTTACATTCCAACCAGCCCTCTCTCTCCTCCGAATAACACAGTTGCGAATACATATGATCAAGTCATCGTGAATCCGGTACACCTTAATCGTCTGGATCACAATGGGCTTTATTAAAAGCCTGACGAAAGTCCATGTACACAAAATCCACCGCCCAATCGTCATACATTTCCATTGTCATCTCCTCAAAAATCACAATCAACACGACACGACCTGCCACTGTGAAAGCCGTGCTGGCTAATCTCAATGAGCCTATTCCCTTTCAAATGGGAGTAATTCCTATCTCGAAGAATTCCCTCCAATAGTTTCCCTACCATTGACGTGACGCTCCGCGGATTATAGTCCCTGGATTTTCACTCCCTATTTCTTCAACTAAGGAACAACAGTGTACACTCTCACGTACTCTAGGAGCTCACCTTTGGCTGGAGAATAATCAAATATACCTGTCCATTCTACCGCAATCTCCACTCATGGCTCCCCAATAATCTAGGATATATCCCGTCAGGCACTGAGGTCTTATCCACCTTAATGTTCTTCAAGAACTTCCGCACCGCCGCCTTCTCGATCATAAAATGCCTTACCATATTTGTATTTTCTACTCTGATATTGTAATCCTCCAAGCCCTTCTCCTCGTAGATGCAAAGTGCTCCTTCACTTCCCCACTTACGCATCTTCCTCCACAAATAAATTCCACCTTGATCTTTGAATGGACAAACCTTCCCCCTGCCACCCTCTTATTTCCAGAAGAAGTCATGGGATTTTCCCTAATCTGCATTGCGAGACATTTCATGCCCGGTTCTGGTCTCTGTAATTGTCCGCTTCTGTTTCAGACTCGTTTTATGTTCCTCCAAAGCCGCGTCAGATGCTTCCTTCTTAAACCTGAGGTCCTTTTTCTTTGTGACCGTTTAGAAATCGTGGACGCATTGGTGATCATTTCCAATGTTCTATAGATTCAGGATCAGGTCCTGGGTATTGGAGGGTAGCTAATGTTATCCCACTTTTTAAGAAAGGCGGGAGAGAGATAACAGGGAATTATAGACCAGTTAGCCTGACATCGGTGGTGGGGAAAATGCTGGAGTCATTCATGAAAGATGAAATAGCGTCACTTTTGGATAGCAGTAACAAGATCGGTCCGAGACAGCGTGGATTTACGAAGGGGAAATCATGCTTGACTAAACTTCTGGAATTTTTTGAGGATGTAACTGGGAAAAATGGACAAGGGAGAGCCAGTGGATATAGTGTATCTGGACTTTCAGAAAGCATTT
Organism: Malacoraja senta; assembly: GCA_038087875.1. Lineage (NCBI taxonomy): Eukaryota > Metazoa > Chordata > Chondrichthyes > Rajiformes > Rajidae > Malacoraja > Malacoraja senta. The sequence continues at coordinate 67,553 of JAXLNO010005040.1, forward strand.
GATAAGGTCCCTCGTGGGAGATTAGTGGGTAAAATTAGGGCACATGGTATTGGGGGTAGAACGCTGACATGGACAGAAAATGGATTCGCAGACAGGAAACAAAGAGTGGGGATTAACGTGTCCCTTTCAGAGAGACCGCAGCTATTTACAATATATATTAATGATTTAGATGAAGGGATTACGTAACATTTGCAAATTTACAGATGACACAAATCTTGGTGGCAGCGTGAACTGTGGGGAGGAAGCTATGAGAAAGCGGGGTGACTTGAACAGGTTGGGTGAGTGGGCAGATGCATGGAAGATGCAGTCTAATGTGGATAAATGTGAGGTTATTCACTTTGGTAGCAAAACAGGAAGGCAGATTATTATCCAAATGGTGTCAAATTGGGAAAAGGGGAAGTACAACGGGATCTGGGGCTCCTTGTTCATCAGTCAAAGTAAGCATGCTGGTACAGCAGGCAGTGAAGAAAGCAAATGGTATGTTGGCCTTCATGACAAGAGGAGTTGAGTATAGGAGCAAAGATACACTTCTGCAATTGTACAGGGCCCTAGTGAGACGACACCTGGAGTATTGTGTGCAGATTTGGTCTCCAATATTGAGGAAGGACATTCTTGCTATTGAGGGAGTGCAGCGTTAATTCCCGGGGTGGCGGGACTGTCATATGCTGAGAGAATGGAGCGGCTAGGCTAATACTCTGGAATTTAGAAGGACGATGGAATCTTCTTGGAACATATAAGATTATTAAGTGTTTGGACACGCTGGAGGCATAAAACATGTTCCCGGTGTTGGGGGAGTCCCGAACCAGGGGCATCAGTTTTACGAATAAGGAGAGCGCCATTTAGAACGGAGATGAGGAAACACTTTATCACACTGAGAGTTTTGACTGTGGAATTCTCTGCCTCTGTGGAGGCCGACTCGCTGGATACTTTCAAGAGAGCACTAGATAGGGCTATTGAAGATTGCGGAGTCAAGGGGATATCGGGAGAAGGCAGGAACGGGATACTGATTGTGGATGGTCAGCCACGATCACATTGAATGGAGGTGCTCTCTTGAAGGGCAGAATGTCCTACACCTGCACCGATTGACTATTGTATATTGTCTATTGTCCACCCTATTCGTCAACCACTGACCCTTTAGATTGCCATTCTTATCTCCTCTTCATTTCGAGATGCTGATGCTGCACTTTGATCAGAAGGCCTTTTGATTCGGGCATGTTATCTATGGACCTATTACCCAAAAAAGTACTTTCCCCCAACATCCAGACCTATTCCTGTGCAAAACACACGTTCGCACTTGTCCCGCACATCGGCTTTAAACGTGAAACTTAGCCATTCCTCACCCAAGAACGGATTACCTGTAATGTGATTCGAAAATTACTCTGGCAGGTTTGCGGATGCAGTGATTTTAATACAATGCAGATTTTCTCTCAAAGTATCGATGTTAATGCAAACATTAATCAAAGTTAATCGTTATAATTCACTAGAGCGTACATTTAAACCGAGAAATATAACACAAAGTATCGAGGGTAAATGATACAGGCACTGGTTGTAGAAAACCGTTAACACCGTGACGCGACGGCCGTATTTTCCATTCAGCCAGAGTAAATGCAGAAACGAGGAATTTCGGATCGGTACAAATACCAGAGATGAAAAGAGAAAACAGCGTGATAGAAGGAGCTATGAATACAGGACGCGTAAAATATGAAGGCAGAGGAAGCAATATGGGTGGTAAGGTGAAGGAAGCAACTGCAGATACTGGTTTACACAGATGTTAGACGCAAAGTGCTATATAACTCAGCGGGAAACGCAGTATCTCTGGATGGGATGGGTGACGTTTCGGGACGAGACCATTCTTCAAACTAAAAGTCAGGGGAGAGGGAGACACAGAGATAAAGAAGTGTAAGGTGTGAGAACGAGACATCAGAGGGGGTGAAATTGAAGGAAAATGTAGAATAGATCATTGCTAGTTAGGAGAAGGTGACAACAAAGCAAACAGAGATGATGTAATCGGGGACAGTCAGACTGGTCGCCGAACCGGGAAGGCGGAGGAATGGAGAGGGCACAGGTTTGAAGGAGGTGGGAGGAAATTAATACGCGTTCACGTTGCACACAACAAAGAGAGGGGGGAAACATGTAGATTGTAAGGACTTGTAGATCCTATGGATTTGAAGCATAAAGTATGTGCCGGATATTAATGAGTGAAGAACAAAGAGGTCACCTACGAACTAGTCTTCAATGTCGAGCGTGCGACATATGAAATATATAGGGGCTAGCAACTTACAATATATTGGACATTGGTATAACATTTAATTCCACGAAGAGTCCTGCCCAAGATGCCCGCTCTGGGTGGAACCAAATATACGGAATATACTGGCACTTACGGAACACTAGCAAGTTTGCCGATGGCACAAAGCTGGGTGGCAGTGTGAACTGTGAAGAGGATGTTAGGAGGTTGCAGAGTGACCTGGACAGGTTGAGTGAGTGGGCAGATGCGTGGCAGATGCAGTATAATATAGATAAATGTGAGGTTATCCACTTTGACGGCAAAAACAAGGGGGCAGATTATTATCTCAATGGGGTTAGGATAGGTAAGGGGGAGGTGCAGCGAGACCTGGGCGTCCTTGTACACTGGTCAGTTGGCTTACAGGTACAGCAGGCAGTGAAGAAAGCTAATGGAATGTTGGCCTTCATAACAAGAGGATTTCAGTATAGGAGTAAAGAGGTTCTTCTGCAGTTGTATAGGGCTCTGGTGAGACCACATCTGGAGTATTGTGTACAGTTTTAGTCTCCTAATTTGAGGAAGGACATCCTTGTGGCAGTTGAGGCAGTGCAGGCAGTGCAGCGTAGGTTCACGAGATTCATCCCTGGGATGGCGGGACTGTCATATGAGGAAAGATTGCAAAGACTAGGCTTGTATTCACTGGAGTTTAGAAGGATGAGGGGGAATCTTATAGAAACATATAAAATTATAAAAAGACTGGACAAGCTAGATGCAGGAAAAAAATTCCCAATGTTGGGCGAGTCCAGAACCAGAGGCCACAGTCTTAGAATAAAGGGGAGGTCATTTAAGACTGAGGTGAGAAAAAACTTTTCACCCAGAGAGTTGTGAATTTATGGAATTCCCTGCCACAGAGGGCAGTGGAGGCCAAGTCACTGGATGGATTTAAGAGAGAGTTAGATAGAGCTCTAGGGGCTAGTGGAGTCAAGGGATATGGGGAGAAGGCAGGCACGGGTTATTGATAGGGGACGATCAGCCATGATCACAATGAATGGCGGTGCTGGCTCGAAGGGCCGAATGGCCTCCTCCTGCACCTGTTTTCTATGTTTCTATGTTTCTATGAATAGCGCGGTCATGTGAAAGAATAGATTGAGGGGCGGCATCATATCCCAAGCCCAGTTCGAGGCAACTGCCGCGCGGGTGTCACGAGTTTAACAATAATACGCGGTAAATATGTAAGCGCGTTCTTCACTTCCAGCCTGAACTTGCTCTGTGTCATCCCGTAGATACACGTGTTGGCGCAGGAGCTGATGTACATGAGCAAGTTTCCAACTTCATTGCCGATGTAAGATGGGCTTGAGTGATCCCCGCCCGCGAAATTCACAGTGACCCGAGTGCAGATGAAGGTTACAGATATCGTTGTCCACAGCAGGATAAAGGCGCCGGACACGGTAAACAGTAAAACGATGGACTTCCGCCGATTCTCCGTCTCAGTGTCCTTGCGATCAATTGCCTTCAGGCGGCGACGAACTCGGTTGGCCACTATGATGTTCCTGACCGTCAGTCCGTTGAACAATAGAATAATTAGGAAGGGTAGTAATGGGAGAGAGGTTGTACACATCCACGAAAAAAACAACCACCAAGCGGAAATGAAGTAGGCGGGTTTGGGTCGGCATTCCCATTCCACACTATCCACGGTGAAGCGTGAATCGTACATGAAGTTAAAGGGGATGTACTTTAAGCAGCTCAGCGCGCACAGGGACACAGTAACCACGGCGGCCGTCCTATCCGTGCAATAGTTGAGTCTCAGCTTCGGGCAGCAAATGCTGACAAAACGGTCAAAGGTGAAGGACATGGTTAACCACACAGAATAGTCCAGAGAAACTACCCGCAGGTACAGATTGGAAGGACAAATTGCGGAGAGAGAGAAGAAGGAGTTAAGGGTGTAGTACATGTAGATTTTCCCGATTAACACGTGAATGATGAGAACGAGGAGGTCGGAGATTGCCATCGCCACCATATACCGGGTGATTCCTTTGGAGAGACCGCACTTTCCCCGGTAGAGGGTCGCTGCCGTCAATATGTTTGCTGGAGAAATAATAAAGTACAGCGAAATGAATATTTAAATGGACTACCGATGTAACGGAGTTATTGTTGGATCTTGTTACTGTTGGATCTCACCAGTCTTGCGATCAACGGGACCAATCTGAAAAAAACATTCAGAGGAATAACTTTGCAATTATATCTGGCATTCAAGAGCAATGCAATGTATCATTCTTAAAAATAGTTGTTTTCTTTCGCAAACTCCCAAAGCGTTCGAGGTCATCTGAACTTTCAACTGTTCTTTTTTTACCCGACAAAACATTAAATATACAGAACATCCTGGAAACACGCAGAAAGTAAGGTCCCTTACTGTAGGGAAATGTAGGTCCCTTGCAGTCAGAAACAGATGAATTGATCATGGGGAACAAGGATATGGCGGACCAATTGAATAACTACTTTGGTTCCGTCTTCACTAAGGAAGACATAAATAATCTGCCGGAAATAGCAGGGGGCCGCGGGTCAAAGGAGATGGAGGAACTGAGTGAAATCCAGGTTAGTCGGGAAGTGGTGTTGGGTCAATTGAATGGGTTAAAGGCCGATAAATCACCAGGGCCAGATAGGCTGCATCCCAGAGTACTTAAGGAAGTAGCTCCAGAAATAGTGGAAGCATTAGTGATAATTTTTCAAAACTCTTTAGATTCTGCAGTAGTTCCTGAGGATTGGAGGGTAGCAAACGTAACCCCACTTTTTAAGAAGGGAGGGAGAGAGAAAACGGGGAATTACAGACCAGTTAGTCTAACATCGGTAGTGGGGAAACTGCTAGAGTCAGTTATTAAAGATGGGATAGCAGCACATTTGGAAAGTGGTGAAATCATTGGACAAAGTCAGCATGGATTTACGAAAGGTAAATCGTGTCTGACAAATCTTATAGAATTTTTCGAGGATGTAACTAGTAGAGTGGATAGGGGAGAACCAGTGGATGTGTTGTATCTGGACTTTCAGAAGGCTTTCGACAAGGTACCACATAAGAGATTAGTATACAAACTTAAAGCACACGGTATTGGGGGTTCAGTATTTATGTGGATAGAGAACTGGCTGGCAAACAGGAAACAAAGAGTAGGAGTAAACGGGTCCTTTTCACAATGGCAGGCAGTGACTAGTGGGGTACCGCAAGGCTCAGTGCTGGGACCCCAGCTATTTACAATTTATATTAATGAACTGGATGAGGGAATTGAAGGCAACATCTCCAAGTTTGCGGATGACACTAAGCTGGGGGGCAGTGTTAGCTGTGAGGAGGATGCTAGGAGACTACAAGGTGACTTGGGTAGGCTGGGTGAGTGGGCAAATGTTTGGCAGATGCATTATAATGTGGATAAATGTGAGGTTATCCACTTTGGTGGCAAAAACAGGAAAGCAGACTATTATCTAAATGGTGGCCGATTAGGAAATGGGGAGATGCAGCGAGACCTGGGTGTCATGGTACACCAGTCATTGAAAGTAGGCATGCAGGTGCAGCAGGCAGTGAAGAAAGCGAATGGTATGTTAGCTTTCATAGCAAAAGGATTTGAGTATAGGAGCAGGTATGTTCTACTGCAGTTGTACAGGGTCTTGGTGAGACCACACCTGGAGTATTGCGTACAGTTTTGGTTTCCAAATCTGAGGAAGGACATTATAGCCATAGAGGGAGTGCAGAGAAGGTTCGCCAGACTGATTCCTGGGATGTCAGGACTTTCATATGAAGAAAGACTGGATAGACTTGGCTTATACTCGCTAGAATTTAGGAGATTGAGAGGGGATCTTATAGAAACGTACAAAATTCTTATGGGGTTGGACAGGCTAGATGCAGGAAGATTGTTCCCGATGTTGGGGAAGTCCAGGACAAGGGGTCACAGCTTAAGGATAAGGGGGAAATCCTTTAAGACCGAGATGAGGAAAAACCTTTTCACACAGAGAGTGGTGAATCTCTGGAACTCTCTGCCACAGAGGGTAGTTGAGGCCAGTTCATTGGCTATATTTTAAGAGGGAGTTAGATGTGGCCCTTGTGGCTAAAGGGATCAGGGGGTATGGAGAGAAGGCAGGTACGGGATACTGAGTTGGATGATCAGCGATGATCATATTGAATGGCGGTGCAGGCTCGACGGGCCGAATGGCCTACTCCTGCAGCTATTTTCTATGTATCTATGTATCTATGTAAGCTGGAACCTGCTTAAAGTTCAGGCTTTAGGTCCAAGAATCATCAGCTGGATTGATGGTGCGCATCAGAGTAAAATGGGTGGGATAGACACAAAAAGCTGGAGTAACGCAGCGAGACATGCAGCATCTCCATTCATTCTCTCCGCTGAGTTACTCCAGCATTTCGTGTCTATCCTTGGTTTAAACCAGCATCTGCAGTTCCTTCATACACATTTAATTACTAAACGAGTGTAAGTCTGAGGTCATCCTTCTCGGCCACTCGGACTCAATCAAAATGATAGCAGGCAGTCTTGGAAGCCTTACCCACTACTCAAACCTTACGTCAAAAACCGTGGCGTGATATTTGACTCAGCACTGAAATTTGACAAACTAGTCAATGCCGTGGTAAAAGCTAGCTTCTTTCAGCTTCGGACGATGGCTAAAATAAAACAATTCCTCCACTTTGATGACCTCGAAAAGATCATCCACAAATTTATCTCCTCCCGTCTAGATTACTGCAACTCCCTCTACACTGGCATCAGCCAATCTTCCCTGCCCCGCCTGCAACTGGTCCAAAACGCCGCAGCGACGGGCACCCGAAAAAGGGACCACATCATCCCGATCCTGGCCTCACTCCACTGGCTCCCTGTGGGGTTCCGTATACATTTCAAGATCCTCCTCTATATCTACAAAGCCCTCAATGGGCTTGCCCCCACCTACATCAAAAGTCTTCTTACCCACCACTCCACTTCCAGGTCCCTCAGATCGGCCGACTTGGGTTTGCTGAATGTCCCACGGTCTAGGCATAAGCTTAGGGGCGACCGCGCCTTTGCGGTTGCAGCCCCTAGACTGTGGAACAGCATCCCCCTTCCAATCAGAACTGCACCCTCCATCGACTCCTTTAAATGAAGACTAAAAACGTATCTATACTCCCAAGCCTTTCTTGACGTCCTCTGAGCGAGGGCTATATGTATATATGTATGTAGTTTGTTTGTTTATACTATTCTTATAACAAATGTAAAGCACTTTGGCCAACGAGAGTTGTTTTTTAAATGTGCTATATAAATAAATGTGACTTGTGACTTGACTTAATTGGTGATGTCTGACGTGAAACATTGACTTCGTTAGTCCAAGCAAAGATGCTGCTTCTGTTTACCAATATATTCTGATTTGATTTCTGATCTGGAGCATTTGTGCGCGGATTCCTCTTTTGGTTAGTAAACGTATCAAAATGTAAAGCAAAGTGAAAACTATAGGATCTGGATATTTGATTTTGGATCAATTAGTGCTGCGGATACATAGCTATTCGGGAATCATCTACGGGTGGAGACGAGACTCAACGCTTCGATATAAGTCGTTTCACCATGTAGGGTCGGGGACGACATCAGAGAGAACAATTGCTGAGACAAGCGGCAAGAGAGGTCGAAAATACCGAGCGTGGATGTGATGAAGAAGAAAGGATGAAGATTTATTTGATTTTTATTTATTCCTTGTCATTTGAACCTCAAAGAGGCTCAAACGAAACTCCGTTTCCACAGCCATACAAACAAAACAATTCCTACACGATTCCTACAGTCGCTAAGTTGCGTCCACGAGTTTCAAAGTTCCCGCTACGTTAATTGTACGTGATTACCACGAGTTAAATTTGTTTTAAACTCGGGGTCACTCGTGGGTCAACTCGCACAGTGAGACAGCCCTTTGAATCTCCTCCTCACTGTGATGGAAGGCAAAGTCTTTTCTCTCCCCTGCACCATTTTCTCCCGATGCTGAAGCCCCAGGCGGGCAATGTTAAGTCCCACGGCCGTTGAGGCCGCTCCGGGCGGTGTACGGTCTCGCTCCGGGCCCAAAAGTCACAAAGTTGGAGCCCCCGGCGGGCGCTGGAATATCCCGCAGCCATTAAAGCCGAAGCCGGGCGCTTTACGGCCCCGCTCCGGGTCGTTCCAACCCCGCGACACGGGCGGGAGAAGTTGCGTTGCGGGAGCTCCGGAAAGCGGTCTCTCACCCGGACCCACGAGCTCCCGATGTCACAGTCCACGGGTCTGCAGCTGGAGCTGGAGCCTCCGAGCTCCGGAGTCGGGCCGCAGCAACGAGCCACCACCGCCCCCCCACGTCCGAGGCCGGCCAGCCCCACGATGGTAAGTCCGCAGCTCCACAGGCTCCGCGACTGGAGCCCCCCAGGTCGTCCCGGTCGGAGGCCGCTTCACGAAGCTAGGCCCCAACGACAACGGAGACCCGACAGGGAAAAGGTCGGGTCTCCCGTACAGGGAAGAGATTTTTAAAGTACCCCCTCCCCCCCCACATATACACAATTAAAAACAGTACATTAAATATTATCAATCATCTCCGTCTATTACGCCGCTTATGGTCCTTTCAGCCACAATCACCCGGCATTAATATCGACTGCGTCCTTCGGCCTCTTTTCCATCCCTCGAACACAGTACTAGAGTAACCCAGTGTCAAAAAGGTCAGATACAATGTTCAGACCCAAAACGACGCCTATACATGTCCTCCAGAGATGCTGCATGAACCTCTGAGTTACTCCAGCACGTTGCCTTCCAAAGTAATGTTCTTCCTCTCATTACAAACCCCTCTTAAAGCTTATATCCTGCAATTCCTATCTCCTCCTCCAGCGTCGCTGTCCCGAGCTCACCGTTCACTTTCAATTCTGGGCTCTTCATAAACTCAACTGTTTCATTATCTCAATGATTAAACCGATGCTCTGGAAATTCAAGTTCTAGTTTACCAGCACACATTCCCCCCTTTACAACACCGCTTTAAATGCACGTCTTGTCTACGCTTTAGAGGTCTGCCCGATGTATCTTCTAAACTTTTCCCTGTCAATCCATTTATGTTTGTTGATGCTGCGGCCATGCGTATGAAGATGATTTCTCTTTCTTCATAGCACTGCGGGTTACTGTTAAGTGCAGGAGATCACGCAAAAGGGCTGCGAGAACACTCACGATGAATCAGACCAACAACACATTAAGCGACAGAAACACAGCTTACCAGGGATACCAAACGCCGCCAGGATCGGATAGGTGATTTCATTGACGTACAGAATTGGAGCACGTCCCATTCTGGAAGGGTCCCTGTGACGGCGTTAAGTCCGGGCGCACAATGGATCAAGTAGCGCGGTTCAGATGCTAATTAATACTCGCGCCAACTCTCCAGTGAGATAGGGGAGTGACGGGTCCCAGGTATTATTCACAGTCTCTTGAACAAACACATTTATTTCCGTACAGTGAGGTAATTTCTCCTATCCCTTGGTGGAGGAATATTTTATGCAAAAACGTATGTACGAGTCCGCGGACATGTTACTGACCCTTTCGCTGAATATATTGTACAACCGGGCAAGGCACCGGTTGGTTTGTTGTTGGAGAGTATTAGCAGAACGAACTCTGAAATATTTACCGCTATTGATCACAATTCTAGTTACAGGAAAGGGAAGGATCATGACACAACGATTTGCTTACGTTGTAGTTCGAATTCATATGTGAATCATTCAGGGTAACAACGTGTAAAATTCATGTGGTGGAGTTGAAGCCTATCAAATCCATCGCCGTCTTCGGACACACCAGTATATTCCTCTGGGCAATATCGCCAATGTAATCTTCTCCTTAAACGTGGTTTACTTCTGCTTTACGTGCCGATGATTCATTATAGTTCAAAAGCAAAAATAAACACACCCGGCGGCATATGTTGATAGTTTGATTATGTTTGACATAAACATCACAGGATGTCCAGAATTTTTCACCAGATCGGGCGACACGTATAGAGAGTAATAAGATTTCAACTTGAAATATATCACCCTGTGGTAGGTGTCTGTGGAAAGTTCCCGAACTGAAACGTTATCTGACTATTCATTACACATTTTTTAGGCCTCCGAGATGTTGTTTTCGAGGATGGATTCTTAGTGGAGCAGACAGAGAATAGGCCATTGTAGATTTGTGTAATGAAGTGGATTTGATAAGGAGCCACTAGGAGGTTGCGACCATCATATGATAATATTCAACCTGCAATTTGAGAGGGAGAAGATGAAATCGGAGGGATCGGTATTAGAGCTGGACATGAGGTAGGAACTGGCCAAACATGACTGGAAATGGATCCGTACAGGTACCCATGTGGATCAGCAATGTAGTCATTTCTGGGAATATATCGGAAGGTGCAAGATCTTTTCAGTCCATAGAGGAAGAAAGATTATTTAGGCAGAATGAGGCGATCGTGGCTGACAAGATATCAAATATAGCACTAAACTAAAAGAGAAGGCAATACAAATTGCAAAGATTAGCGGGAAGGTAGAGGATTGCATTTTTTAAATAAACTGTTGTTAACTAAAGTAACTAAAAAAGGTAATAAGGAGAGGAAAGACTAAATACGAAGATAATGAGCCAGTGATTAAAAGTGGATACCAAGAGTACTTCAAATACATAAATAATAAGAAAGAGGCAAGAGTGGACACTGGACCGCTGGGAAAGGATGCTGGTGAAGTGGTATTGGTGAATGCAGAAATGGAAGAGGGATTGAATAACTTTTTTTGCATCACAGTAGAAAACACCAGCAACGTGCCTGAAATTCAAGGGAGTCAGGGGATGGAAGTTAGTAGAATGGCGAATACTAAGGAGATGGTGGTTGGGAAACTGAAAGGTCTGAAGGTGGATAAGTCACCTGGACCCGATGGACTGTACTCAATGGATCTGAAAGAGGTAGCTGTAGCGATTGCGATGTGATTCGCAGTGATCTTTCAAGAATCGTCAAAGTTAGTAGTGGTTGCAGAAGATTGGACAATTGCACATATTACCCCGCTGCTCACGAAGGGAGCAAAGAGGAAGAGTGGCAAACGTAGCCTGACTTCAATGGTTGGTACGATTTTAGATCAATTTAAAGGATCATGTGTCTGAGAATCTAGAAGCATTATAAAATATGCCAAAGTCAGCATGGTTTTGTGTAGAGGAAATCGTGTCTGACGAATCTATTGGAATTCTTTGAGGATGTAAATTCCAGAACAGACAAAGCAAAGCCCGTGGATGTTGTTTACCTAGATTCTCATAAAGCCTTTGATACGATGCCACACTGTGAGGCTGCTAAAGAAGATTACATCTTAATGTATGAAAGGGAAGATACTAGCATGAATAGCAGGTTGGCTCGATGGCAGAAGGCATAGAGTTGAAATAAAGGGGGCTTTTTCTGGTTGGCTGCCCGTGACACGCGGAGTTCTGCAGGGGTCGGTGCTTGGGCCGTTACACGACGTTGTATATCAATGATTTGGATGAAGGAATGAGGGCTGTGTGGCCAAGTTTGCTCATTATACAAAGATAGGTGGAGGGGCATGTCGTGTAGAGTAAGCAGGTACTTTATTGGACAGGTTGGGAGAGTGGACAGAGGCGTGCAAGATGGAATACAACGTACCAGTGGAGGCATGCACTTTGGAATTAGAAATAAAGACATAGACTATTTTCTAATTGGGAAGATAATTCAAAAAGTGGAGGTGTAATGGGACTTGAAAATGCCCGTGCAGGATTCCCAAAAAGTTAATTTGCAAACAGAATCGGTAGTAATGAAGGGAAACACAATGAGAGCATTTATCGTGGCGGAAGGCTGATCACATTATTATCAGGCAAGAACTGGAGAAATTAGCTTTAGATTTAGTTTAGTTTAGAGATACAACACAGAAACAGGCCCTTCAGCACACCGACGCCGCACCAACCAGCGATCCCACACATTAACACCATCCTACACATATTAGGGATAATTCACACGCGTACCAAGCTAATCAACCGACAAAACTGTACGCTTTTGGAGCGTGGGAGGAACCCGAAGTTCTCCGAGAAGCGGTCACGGGGAGAACATACAAACCTCGTACAGACAGCACCAGTATTCGGGATCGAACCCGGGACTCCTGCGCTGCAAGCGCTGTAAGGCAACAACTCTACCGCTGCACCACCGGTTGAACTGGCCTTTTCAATGTATCCTCGTCTGATCGGTGGGAATCCTTTGAAAGCCAGATAATTAGACTTTAGAACCAAGTTAGAATGAGGACACGATGGCAAGATTGTAAACCTTGGATGATAAGGAATATTGTAACCTTAATCAAAAAACAAGCATATGCAAAGTTAGGAAACGGTAAGCAGCCGAATATGAAGAAAGCAGGAAAGAATTTAAACAAGAAGGCCATGGACGTTTCCAGGCAAGTATAATGAAGGAGAAGTCCAAGGCATTTTATGCACATATTATAAGCAAGAGGATGACATTTTAATTGCTAAATGGAAAGGTTATAAAGTGAATGGAGGAGAGTTTAAATTTGATTTTTCAGGACAGTTTTTCTTTATGTGCCTGGATGCGCGCCTTGGGGAGGTGGTAGATGTAGATACGATGGCAACATTTAGCAGGAATTTAGCCGCACATGAACAGGCAGGCAATGGAGGTGCACACATCGTTTGCACGCAGTTAATATCAGAGGTGTTGGCATCATGATCGGCGCAGACATGGTGGGCGGTATTTCTTCCAATCCTGGACTCTTTATTTTAGGTTCATGCTGGGCCAACAAACCGAAGGACTTCAGGGGACCTTCTCTCTGTGGCATGAATGTAATCCAGGCCAAAGATGTTCAGAAAGATGTGGGGAAAAACATGCACAGATTTTGAACTGTACGCACAAGGCCACGAATGGAAAATGAGGCTGGAGAACCGAGTTGTGGTTTGCAAGGGGGACGACGGCGATTGTTCTTCAGGGATGAAATGCCACTATCGTCTATAATCCAGATGAAATGGATCTGCGAATATAAAATTGGTGTTTAATGGCCAATAGGCGCACCATTTCGAGCAGCTTTTTAAAGTACTTTGACGACCCCAGTGTGTTGACCTGGATCGTATGTTGGTGCTTTGAGGAAATGGGAGTCTCTCCCGCTGTTGAAGCCGCAGATGTACCAAAGAGCACACGACGAGCGTCAGTTCGTCAACGTGTGACTGAAGCAAGGCAAGCAAATTCAAACACGTTATCTACCAGAATGAACGTGGAAACGATTGAACTGGTTAAAGTAAGAATATATCCGTTAGCTGCCCGCCAATGGTGGACTTGACACCCACCCTCCCTCTTGAGAGAAAGGAGAGAGCGTGGTCTTCGGGCATGAAAACAGGGAGAGAAATGTCGGAAAGTGTGGGCGAGCGCAACAGGCTCGAGGGGGACGGAGAGGGTGTGTGTTAGGGGTTCTAAAGAGGACGTGGGTCTCTGGCGGCTCCCACTCTGTTCGAATAGCCGATATTTTTCAACAAACATTTAAGATAATTTGCTCAAGAGGTTATTGGTAGACGGAATATTTGACTTCAATCTGTGCATCCTGATGTCAGCCTGCATTGTGCTGAGGCTGGTCACTGAGAACTGACCTTAAGACTCCTGTAGTCAAAAGGTTCCCTGCTATGGGTCTACGGTCTCGATGCCTGATCAGAACACTTCTGCTGGGCGAGGCGGCCAATGACAGGAAGGCGGTGAGCATCTCCCAAAGTATTGTGCCTGGACAGGGTTCATACGCTTGATCTCGTCCTCCACTCCAATTTGTTCTGGGAATCGTCAGCATAGCTTGAAGACCGCAGCTGTGATGCGTCACCACTTCCTGTGGCTTCATGTCAAGTACTCAACCCGCGGCAGAAAACAAAAGCGACCAAAACTCAGCAGAACGCCATTGACTGGAAATGAAGCCAGCATTGGTAAACAGGTCGGTCTGGGAAGATATCTCAGCGACAGAGAGAAGATAAGGTCTAACCTTCAGGGAAATACGCCGCTGTCCCAAAACCAGTTCATGTTAAGCTGCCTGCAGACCTTGTGCTGAATATGTAGAGAAGCAACTGAGATAAGCAAATGCACCACAGACCAATTACTAATCCTGGCATCTCCATGAGAGACGCTGTCACGCAGTGTGATCTTCTTCGCGCACTCCATGCACCCGTCCCACATGCCCCAACCTGTATATTCTCACCGTTGTAAAGGATCTATCCGATATTTCAGAGAGTATAAATCAGCCAGATATCTCCGCCTGCACCCGCCGCTCCATTGAGCTAATATTTCGTTTACCTCATTTCCATCCGTCTGTGTAAAACTGTGGAAGGGGCAGGGGGTGAAATAGAGGACAATTGGCAGAGATTCCACAAATTCACAACTCTCTGAGTCAAAAAAGTTTTATTGGCAGATATTGTTAAATTGTTGATTAGTAGAGCCACGATGTTTAGTCACTCAAAACACTGAACTGGGCAGACAAAAAAAGCATGAACAAGGCATTTATTGACAAAATAAAGCATAACAAGGCATTTATTTCCACCACCAAAATATGGTTTAACATGATAATATAAAGGTATAAGACATTAAATGACCAAAGTTGCTGGTTGCACGTAACTACTACTAGCATTTTTTCCAAATTATCTGGTGTTAAAGTATGCCGTCTGTCAGACAGAATATGCTTCAGTTGTGAAAAACGTATTTCTACCCAGCTGAGGTCACTGGTGCTTAACCAAAACAAGCTACAGAC
>JAXLNO010005040.1:87500-165011 GCA_038087875.1 Malacoraja senta
GTAAGTGAAAACATTAATATGTTTCTTACAGAACCAGACCCCCTACCTCAGGGTTTGCCTATGGCAATTGTTATACCCTGATCAGGAGGAATGTGCCTACAACGCAAATATGGGAAAGACCAATTTGATCCTTCACTATCCCCAGTCACCACATATTGGTAGGGAAAACTGCCTTTAATTTGACCTGCCAATCACACAGGATCATTCCTTTTTGGGCTAGAATCTTTCCAAAACAGATTATTAGGCAATTTAAATATTAGATGGTGTACATAGCCCCCCAAACTCAGGGTATATATTAGGTCTTATAGCACTTTTATAAATACAGTTTATTTCAAAGTGCGCACTGCACATGAGTGCTAATTCAACCTTGTTGTGATCCAACTTTTGGTCAAAAAGCCGTAATACCTGACCAGCAATTTCAACACCCTCTCCCCCGCTGAGACTGCTTCTAATGCTCAATACTGCGGGTTTCATATTTGTAGGCAGTTCATACATGGTTAGAACCTGGAGCTGCAGAGAGAGCAAGTAATTTATTGACAAAGTTAATTTATCTCCCAATGGTCCCCCTTATAGTTTTGGAACCACAACTTTGATATATTGTGCCAAATCTGGTCCTTTCAGCTCTGTTATTGGGCTCTAGTCCTCATGATTCTACTGAATTTTTGTATGAAATAATCCACCTCATGGAGGGGCGAAATGACATCCTGCTTCAGGTGTTTCTAGCGCTGGCTCTCCCATAGGCCTACACATAGTAAACCATTTTCCAGGTGCTCGCCGTGCGGGCTCTCCTGTAGGCCCATGAATTGGCAGCCCTCTTTCAGGTGCTGCTGGCGCTGGCTTACCTGTAGGCCAACGCTTAAACTGTCCTCTCCAGACATAGTTGGCGCTGGCTCTCCTGTAGAACAACGCATAAAATTGCCTTTAACCAGGCATTGCTCACACTGGCTCACATGTAGGCCAGCGCTGAACCGGACCTTCCCAAGTACTCCCTACGCTGGCTCTCCCTTAGGCCAACGCAGAGCCGGACCTTCTAAAGCACTCCATGCGCTGGCTCTCCTATAGACCAACGCTAAGCCTGGACCTCCACCAGGCACTCCCCACGCTGGCTCCTGTAGGGACAAAGCTAAGCCGGACCTTCCCCAGGTGCTTCATACGCTGGTTCTCCTATAGGCCAACGCTAAGCCTGGACCTTTCCCAGGCATTCCCTGCGCTGGCCTCGCAACGTGGTTCTGAATATAATAAACTATCTGCCTGAATCGGAGATCCTCTGGTCTGACTTTCCAGTCTACTGGCCACCGGGGCTATATCTCAGCGCTCTAATGGCGCTACAACGGTAAATATTCAGCATGCAAAAAGTGACGTAATTACAGAATGTGAAAAGCGACGAAAATTCAGCACGCAAAAAGTGATGAAAATTCAGCACGCAAAAAGTGATGAAAATTCAGCATGTGAAAATCGATGAAAATTCAGCACGCGAAAAGCGACGAACCTTCCGTATGCGAAAAGTGATGAAAATGAAACACGCAAAAAGCGACGATAATTCAGCAAACGAAAAGCGACGTAAATTCAGGAAGCGAAAAGCGATGAAACTTCAGCATGCGAAAAGCGACGACCCTTCAGGACGGGAAAAGTGATGAAAATGAAGCACGCGAAAGGCGATGAAAATGAAGCACGCGAAAGGCGACGAGAGTTGACCATGCCAAAAGTGACAAAAATTCAGCACGCATAAAGCAATGATATTGCAGGACATGAAAAGCGACAAAATTTCAGCACACGAAAATCGACAAAAAATCAGACTGCGAAAAGCGATTAAAATTCAGCAATGAAAAATGACGAGATTTCAGGACACGAAATTCGACAAAAATTCAGCACGCAAAAAGTGAGGAAAATACAGCAGGCGAAAAGGGACGAAACTTCAGGATGCGAAAAGCAATGAAAATTCAGCACACAAAAAGTGACGTAAATTCAGGACGTGAAAAGCAACAAAACATTGGGACATAAAGCGACGAAAATTTCAGAACGAGAAAAGCGACGAAAATTCAGCATTCAAAAAGCGATGAAAATTCAGCATGCGAAAATCGACGAAAATTCTGCATGTGAAAAGCGATGATCCTTCATTAAGCAAAAAGCGATGAAAATGAAGCACGGGAAAAGCGACAAAAATTTACCATGCTAAAAGCGACGAACCTTCAGTATGCGAAAAGCAATGAAAATGAAGCACGCGAAAAGCGAAGAAAATTCAGCACACGAAAAGCGACGTAAATTCAGGACGCGAAAAGCTACGAAACTTCAGCATGTGAAAAGCGAGGAAACTTCAGCATGCGAAAAGCGACGAACCTTCAGCACGTGAAAATTGATGAACCTCCAGGACGCGAAAAGCGATGAAAATTCAGCAAGGGAAAGTGACGAAAATTCTGCATGCGTAAAGCTACAAAAATACAGCATGCAAAAATCGATGAAAATTCAGCACACAAAAAGCGACGTAAATTCAGGACGTGAAAAGCAACAACCCATAAAGCGACAAATATTTCAGCATGTGAAAAGCGACAAAATTTCAGCACATGAAAAGCGACGAAAATTCAGCCTGCGAAAAGCGATGAAAATTCAGCATGTGAAAATTGATGAACCTTCAGGACGCGAAAAGCGACGAAAATTCAGCACACGAAAAGTGACGACATTTCAGAACGAGAAAAGCGAGGACAATGCAGCATGCTAAAAGCGACCAACCAGTATGCGAAAAGTGATGAAAATGAAGCACGTGAAAAGCGACGAAAATTCAGCACACATAAAGCGACGTAAATTCAGGTCGAGAAAAGTGATGAAAATGAAGCATGCGAAAGGCAATGAAAATGAAACACACGAAAGGCGACGAAAATTCAGCATGCGAAAATCGATGAACCTTCAGTATGCGAAAAGCGATAAAAATTCAGCACATGAAAAGTGACGCGCTTTCAGGACACGAAAATCGATGAAAATTCAGCACGCGAAAAGTGAGGAAAATTCAGCAGGTGAAAAACGACGATTCTTCAGGATGCGAAAATCTACAAAAAATACAGCACGTAAAAAGCGATGAAAATTCAGCACGCAAAAAGCGATGAAAATTCAGTCTGCGAAAAGTGATGATAATTCAGATCGTCAAAAAGGTCAAACATTCAGCACGCATAAAGCGACGATATTTCAGCACACAAAAATCGACGAAAAATCAGCCTGTGAAGAGCGATGAAAATTCAGCACATGAAAAGTGACGAGCTTTCAGGACAAGAAAATCGACGAAAAATTAAGCACGCAAAAAGTGAGGAAAATTCAGCAGGCGAAATGCGACGAATCTTCAGGATGCGAAAATCGATGAAAATTCAGCACGCAAAAAGCGATGAAAATTCGCACACAAAAAACAATGTAAATTCAGGGGCATAAGGCGAAAAGTGACAAAAATTCAGGACGTGAAAAGCGACGAAATTTCAGCACAAAAAAATCGACGAAAAATAAGCCTGCGCAAAGCGATAAAAATTCAGCACATGAAAAGTGACGAACTTTCAGGACACAAAAATCGATGAAAATTCAGCACGCGAAAAGTGAGGAAAATTCAGCAGGCGAAATGCGACGAATCTTCAGGAAGCGAAAAGCGACGAAAATTCAGCATGCGAAAAATGACAAAAATTCAGCACGCGAAAAGTGACGTAAATTCAGGTCGAGAAAAGTGATGAAAATGAAGCACGCGAAAGGCAATGAAAATGAAGCACACGAAAAGCGACGAAAATTCAGCATGCGAAAATCGATGAACCTTCAGTATGCGAAAAGCGATAAAAATTCAGCACATGAAAAGTGACGAGCTTTCCGGACACGAAAATCGATGAAAATTCAGCACGCGAAAAGTGAGGAAAATTCAGCAGGTGAAAAACGACGATTCTTCAGGATGCGAAAATCTACAAAAAATACAGCACGTAAAAAGCGATGAAAATTCAGCACGCAAAAAGCGATGAAAATTCAGTCTGCGAAAAGTGATGATAATTCAGATCGTCAAAAAGGTCAAACATTCAGCACGCATAAAGCGACGATATTTCAGGAGATGAAAAGCGACCAAATTTCAGCACACAAAAATCGACGAAAAATCAGCCTGCGAAAAGCGACGAAAATTCAGCACATGAAAAGTGACGAGCTTTCAGGACAAGAAAATCGACGAAAATTCAGCACGTGAAAAGTGAGGAAAATTCAGCAGGCGAAATGCGACGAATCTTCAGGATGCGAAAATCGATGAAAATTCAGCACGCAAAAAGCGATGAAAATTCGCACACAAAAAGCAATGTAAATTCAGGGGCATAAGGCGAAAAGTGACAAAAATTCAGGACGTGAAAAGCGACGAAATTTCAGCACACAAAAATCGACGAAAAATAAGCCTGCGCAAAGCGATAAAAATTCAGCACATGACAAGTTACGAACTTTCAGGACACAAAAATCGATGAAAATTCAGCACGTGAAAAGTGAGGAAAATTCAGCAGGCGAAATGCGACGAATCTTCAGGAAGCGAAAAGCGACGAAAATTCAGCATGCGAAAAATGACAAAAATTCAGCACGCGAAAAGTGACGTAAATTCAGATCGAGAAAAGTGATGAAAATGAAGCACGCGAAAGGCAATGAAAATGAAGCACACGAAAAGCGACGAAAATTCAGCATGCGAAAATCGACGAACCTTCAGTATGCGAAAAGCGATAAAAATTCAGCACATGAAAAGTGACGAGCTTTCCGGACATGAAAATCGATGAAAATTCAGCACGCGAAAAGTGAGGAAAATTCAGCAGGTGAAAAACGACGATTCTTCAGGATGCAAAAATCTACAAAAAATACAGCACGTAAAAAGCGATGAAAATTCAGCACGCAAAAAGCGATGAAAATTCAGTCTGCGAAAAGTGATGATAATTCAGATCGTCAAAAAGGTCAAACATTCAGCACGCATAAAGCGACGATATTTCAGGAGATGAAAAGCGACCAAATTTCAGCACACAAAAATCGACGAAAAATCAGCCTGTGAAAAGCGATGAAAATTCAGCACATGAAAAGTGACGAGCTTTCAGGACAAGAAAATCGACGAAAATTCAGCACGCGAAAACTGAGGAAAATTCAGCAGGCGAAATGCGACGAATCTTCAGGATGCGAAAATCGATGAAAATTCAGCACGCAAAAAGCGATGAAAATTCGCACACAAAAAGCAATGTAAATTCAGGGGCATAAGGCGACGAAAATTCAGCACACATAAAGCGACGTAAATTCAGGTCGAGAAAAGTGATGAAAATGAAGCACGCGAAAGGCAATGAAAATGAAGCACACGAAAGGCGACGAAAATTCAGCATGCGAAAATCGACGAACCTTCAGTATGCGAAAATCTACAAAAAATACAGCACGTAAAAAGCGATGAAAATTCAGCACGCAAAAAGCGATGAAAATTCAGTCTGCGAAAAGTGATGATAATTCAGATCGTCAAAAAGGTCAAACATTCAGCACGCATAAAGCGACGATATTTCAGCACACAAAAATCGACGAAAAATCAGCCTGCGAAGAGCGATGAAAATTCAGCACATGAAAAGTGACGAGCTTTCAGGACAAGAAAATCAACGAAAAATTAAGCACGCGAAAAGTGAGGAAAATTCAGCAGGCGAAATTCGACGAATCTTCAGGATGCGAAAATCGATGAAAATTCAGCACGCAAAAAGCGATGAAAATTCGCACACAAAAAGCAATGTAAATTCAGGGGCATAAGGCGAAAAGTGACAAAAATTCAGGACGTGAAAAGCGACGAAATTTCAGCACACAAAAATCGACGAAAAATAAGCCTGCGCAAAGCGATAAAAATTCAGCACATGAAATGTGACGAACTTTCAGGACACAAAAATCGATGAAAATTCAGCACGCGAAAAGTGAGGAAAATTCAGCAGGCGAAATGCGACGAATCTTCAGGAAGCGAAAAGCGACGAAAATTCAGCATGCGAAAAATGACAAAAATTCAGCACGCGAAAAGTGACGTAAATTCAGATCGAGAAAAGTGATGAAAATGAAGCACGCGAAAGGCAATGAAAATGAAGCACACGAAAAGCGACGAAAATTCAGCATGCGAAAATCGACGAACCTTCAGTATGCGAAAAGCGATAAAAATTCAGCACATGAAAAGTGACGAGCTTTCCGGACATGAAAATCGATGAAAATTCAGCACGCGAAAAGTGAGGAAAATTCAGCAGGTGAAAAACGACGATTCTTCAGGATGCGAAAATCTACAAAAAATACAGCACGTAAAAAGCGATGAAAATTCAGCACGCAAAAAGCGATGAAAATTCAGTCTGCGAAAAGTGATGATAATTCAGATCGTCAAAAAGGTCAAACATTCAGCACGCATAAAGCGACGATATTTCAGGAGATGAAAAGCGACCAAATTTCAGCACACAAAAATCGACAAAAAATCAGCCTGTGAAAAGCGATGAAAATTCAGCACATGAAAAGTGACGAGCTTTCAGGACAAGAAAATCGACGAAAATTCAGCACGCGAAAACTGAGGAAAATTCAGCAGGCGAAATGCGACGAATCTTCAGGATGCGAAAATCGATGAAAATTCAGCACGCAAAAAGCGATGAAAATTCGCACACAAAAAGCAATGTAAATTCAGGGGCATAAGGCGACGAAAATTCAGCACACATAAAGCGACGTAAATTCAGGTCGAGAAAAGTGATGAAAATGAAGCACGCGAAAGGCAATGAAAATGAAGCACACGAAAGGCGACGAAAATTCAGCATGCGAAAATCGACGAACCTTCAGTATGCGAAAATCTACAAAAAATACAGCACGTAAAAAGCGATGAAAATTCAGCACGCAAAAAGCGATGAAAATTCAGTCTGCGAAAAGTGATGATAATTCAGATCGTCAAAAAGGTCAAACATTCAGCACGCATAAAGCGACGATATTTCAGCACACAAAAATCGACGAAAAATCAGCCTGCGAAGAGCGATGAAAATTCAGCACATGAAAAGTGACGAGCTTTCAGGACAAGAAAATCGACGAAAAATTAAGCACGCGAAAAGTGAGGAAAATTCAGCAGGCGAAATTCGACGAATCTTCAGGATGCGAAAATCGATGAAAATTCAGCACGCAAAAAGCGATGAAAATTCGCACACAAAAAGCAATGTAAATTCAGGGGCATAAGGCGAAAAGTGACAAAAATTCAGGACGTGAAAAGCGACGAAATTTCAGCACACAAAAATCGACGAAAAATAAGCCTGCGCAAAGCGATAAAAATTCAGCACATGAAATGTGACGAACTTTCAGGACACAAAAATCGATGAAAATTCAGCACGCGAAAAGTGAGGAAAATTCAGCAGGCGAAATGCGACGAATCTTCAGAAAGCGAAAAGCGACGAAAATTCAGCATGCGAAAAATGACAAAAATTCAGCACGCGAAAAGTGACGTAAATTCAGATCGAGAAAAGTGATGAAAATGAAGCACGCGAAAGGCAATGAAAATGAAGCACACGAAAAGCGACGAAAATTCAGCATGCGAAAATCGACGAACCTTCAGTATGCGAAAAGCGATAAAAATTCAGCACATGAAAAGTGACGAGCTTTCCGGACATGAAAATCGATGAAAATTCAGCACGCGAAAAGTGAGGAAAATTCAGCAGGTGAAAAACGACGATTCTTCAGGATGCGAAAATCTACAAAAAATACAGCACGTAAAAAGCGATGAAAATTCAGCACGCAAAAAGCGATGAAAATTCAGTCTGCGAAAAGTGATGATAATTCAGATCGTCAAAAAGGTCAAACATTCAGCACGCATAAAGCGACGATATTTCAGGAGATGAAAAGCGACCAAATTTCAGCACACAAAAATCGACGAAAAATCAGCCTGTGAAAAGCGATGAAAATTCAGCACATGAAAAGTGACGAGCTTTCAGGACAAGAAAATCGACGAAAATTCAGCACGCGAAAACTGAGGAAAATTCAGCAGGCGAAATGCGACGAATCTTCAGGATGCGAAAATCGATGAAAATTCAGCACGCAAAAAGCGATGAAAATTCACACACAAAAAGCAATGTAAATTCAGGGGCATAAGGCGACGAAAATTCAGCACACATAAAGCGACGTAAATTCAGGTCGAGAAAAGTGATGAAAATGAAGCACGCGAAAGGCAATGAAAATGAAGCACACGAAAGGCGCCGAAAATTCAGCATGCGAAAATCGACGAACCTTCAGTATGCGAAAAGCGATAAAAATTCAGCACATGAAAAGTGACGAGCTTTCAGGACACGAAAATCGATGAAAATTCAGCACGCGAAAAGTGAGGAAAATTCAGCAGGTGAAAAACGACGATTCTTCAGGATGCGAAAATCTACAAAAAATACAGCACGTAAAAAGAGATGAAAATTCAGCACGCAAAAAGCGATGAAAATTCAGTCTGTGAAAAGTGATGATAATTCAGATCGTCAAAAAGGTCAAACATTCAGCACGCATAAAGCGACGATATTTCAGCACACAAAAATCGACGAAAAATCAGCCTGCGAAAAGCGATGAAAATTCAGCACATGAAAAGTGACGAACTTTCAGGACAAGAAAATCGACGAAAATTCAGCACGCGAAAAGTGAGAAAAATTCAGCAGGCGAAATGCGACGAATCTTCAGGATGCGAAAATCGATGAAAATTCAGCACGCAAAAAGCAATGTAAATTCAGGGGCATAAGGCGAAAAGTGACAAAAATTCAGGACGTGAAAAGCGACGAAATTTCAGCACACAAAAATCGACGAAAAATAAGCCTGCGCAAAGCGATAAAAATTCAGCACATGACAAGTTACGAACTTTCAGGACACAAAAATCGATGAAAATTCAGCACGTGAAAAGTGAGGAAAATTCAGCAGGCGAAATGCGACGAATCTTCAGGAAGCGAAAAGCGACGAAAATTCAGCATGCGAAAAATGACAAAAATTCAGCACGCGAAAAGTGACGTAAATTCAGATCGAGAAAAGTTATGAAAATGAAGCACGCGAAAGGCAATGAAAATGAAGCACACGAAAAGCGACGAAAATTCAGCATGCGAAAATCGACGAACCTTCAGTATGCGAAAAGCGATAAAAATTCAGCACATGAAAAGTGACGAGCTTTCCGGACATGAAAATCGATGAAAATTCAGCACGCGAAAAGTGAGGAAAATTCAGCAGGTGAAAAACGACGATTCTTCAGGATGCGAAAATCTACAAAAAATACAGCACGTAAAAAGCGATGAAAATTCAGCACGCAAAAAGCGATGAAAATTCTGTCTGCGAAAAGTGATGATAATTCAGATCGTCAAAAAGGTCAAACATTCAGCACGCATAAAGCGACGATATTTCAGGAGATGAAAAGCGACCAAATTTCAGCACACAAAAATCGACGAAAAATCAGCCTGTGAAAAGCGATGAAAATTCAGCACATGAAAAGTGACGAGCTTTCAGGACAAGAAAATCGACGAAAATTCAGCACGCGAAAACTGAGGAAAATTCAGCAGGCGAAATGCGACGAATCTTCAGGATGCGAAAATCGATGAAAATTCAGCACGCAAAAAGCGATGAAAATTCGCACACAAAAAGCAATGTAAATTCAGGGGCATAAGGCGACGAAAATTCAGCACACATAAAGCGACGTAAATTCAGGTCGAGAAAAGTGATGAAAATGAAGCACGCGAAAGGCAATGAAAATGAAGCACACGAAAGGCGACGAAAATTCAGCATGCGAAAATCGACGAACCTTCAGTATGCGAAAATCTACAAAAAATACAGCACGTAAAAAGCGATGAAAATTCAGCACGCAAAAAGCGATGAAAATTCAGTCTGCGAAAAGTGATGATAATTCAGATCGTCAAAAAGGTCAAACATTCAGCACGCATAAAGCGACGATATTTCAGCACACAAAAATCGACGAAAAATCAGCCTGCGAAGAGCGATGAAAATTCAGCACATGAAAAGTGACGAGCTTTCAGGACAAGAAAATCGACGAAAAATTAAGCACGCGAAAAGTGAGGAAAATTCAGCAGGCGAAATTCGACGAATCTTCAGGATGCGAAAATCGATGAAAATTCAGCACGCAAAAAGCGATGAAAATTCGCACACAAAAAGCAATGTAAATTCAGGGGCATAAGGCGAAAAGTGACAAAAATTCAGGACGTGAAAAGCGACGAAATTTCAGCACACAAAAATCGACGAAAAATAAGCCTGCGCAAAGCGATAAAAATTCAGCACATGAAATGTGACGAACTTTCAGGACACAAAAATCGATGAAAATTCAGCACGCGAAAAGTGAGTAAATTCAGCAGGCGAAATGCGACGAATCTTCAGGAAGCGAAAAGCGACGAAAATTCAGCATGCGAAAAATGACAAAAATTCAGCACGCGAAAAGTGACGTAAATTCAGATCGAGAAAAGTGATGAAAATGAAGCACGCGAAAGGCAATGAAAATGAAGCACACGAAAAGCGACGAAAATTCAGCATGCGAAAATCGACGAACCTTCAGTATGCGAAAAGCGATAAAAATTCAGCACATGAAAAGTGACGAGCTTTCCGGACATGAAAATCGATGAAAATTCAGCACGCGAAAAGTGAGGAAAATTCAGCAGGTGAAAAACGACGATTCTTCAGGATGCAAAAATCTACAAAAAATACAGCACGTAAAAAGCGATGAAAATTCAGCACGCAAAAAGCGATGAAAATTCAGTCTGCGAAAAGTGATGATAATTCAGATCGTCAAAAAGGTCAAACATTCAGCACGCATAAAGCGACGATATTTCAGGAGATGAAAAGCGACCAAATTTCAGCACACAAAAATCGACGAAAAATCAGCCTGTGAAAAGCGATGAAAATTCAGCACATGAAAAGTGACGAGCTTTCAGGACAAGAAAATCGACGAAAATTCAGCACGCGAAAACTGAGGAAAATTCAGCAGGCGAAATGCGACGAATCTTCAGGATGCGAAAATCGATGAAAATTCAGCACGCAAAAAGCGATGAAAATTCGCACACAAAAAGCAATGTAAATTCAGGGGCATAAGGCGACGAAAATTCAGCACACATAAAGCGACGTAAATTCAGGTCGAGAAAAGTGATGAAAATGAAGCACGCGAAAGGCAATGAAAATGAAGCACACGAAAGGCGACGAAAATTCAGCATGCGAAAATCGACGAACCTTCAGTATGCGAAAATCTACAAAAAATACAGCACGTAAAAAGCGATGAAAATTCAGCACGCAAAAAGCGATGAAAATTCAGTCTGCGAAAAGTGATGATAATTCAGATCGTCAAAAAGGTCAAACATTCAGCACGCATAAAGCGACGATATTTCAGCACACAAAAATCGACGAAAAATCAGCCTGCGAGGAGCGATGAAAATTCAGCACATGAAAAGTGACGAGCTTTCAGGACAAGAAAATCAACGAAAAATTAAGCACGCGAAAAGTGAGGAAAATTCAGCAGGCGAAATTCGACGAATCTTCAGGATGCGAAAATCGATGAAAATTCAGCACGCAAAAAGCGATGAAAATTCGCACACAAAAAGCAATGTAAATTCAGGGGCATAAGGCGAAAAGTGACAAAAATTCAGGACGTGAAAAGCGACGAAATTTCAGCACACAAAAATCGACGAAAAATAAGCCTGCGCAAAGCGATAAAAATTCAGCACATGAAATGTGACGAACTTTCAGGACACAAAAATCGATGAAAATTCAGCACGCGAAAAGTGAGGAAAATTCAGCAGGCGAAATGCGACGAATCTTCAGGAAGCGAAAAGCGACGAAAATTCAGCATGCGAAAAATGACAAAAATTCAGCACGCGAAAAGTGACGTAAATTCAGATCGAGAAAAGTGATGAAAATGAAGCACGCGAAAGGCAATGAAAATGAAGCACACGAAAAGCGACGAAAATTCAGCATGCGAAAATCGACGAACCTTCAGTATGCGAAAAGCGATAAAAATTCAGCACATGAAAAGTGACGAGCTTTCCGGACATGAAAATCGATGAAAATTCAGCACGCGAAAAGTGAGGAAAATTCAGCAGGTGAAAAACGACGATTCTTCAGGATGCAAAAATCTACAAAAAATACAGCACGTAAAAAGCGATGAAAATTCAGCACGCAAAAAGCGATGAAAATTCAGTCTGCGAAAAGTGATGATAATTCAGATCGTCAAAAAGGTCAAACATTCAGCACGCATAAAGCGACGATATTTCAGGAGATGAAAAGCGACCAAATTTCAGCACACAAAAATCGACGAAAAATCAGCCTGTGAAAAGCGATGAAAATTCAGCACATGAAAAGTGACGAGCTTTCAGGACAAGAAAATCGACGAAAATTCAGCACGCGAAAACTGAGGAAAATTCAGCAGGCGAAATGCGACGAATCTTCAGGATGCGAAAATCGATGAAAATTCAGCACGCAAAAAGCGATGAAAATTCGCACACAAAAAGCAATGTAAATTCAGGGGCATAAGGCGACGAAAATTCAGCACACATAAAGCGACGTAAATTCAGGTCGAGAAAAGTGATGAAAATGAAGCACGCGAAAGGCAATGAAAATGAAGCACACGAAAGGCGACGAAAATTCAGCATGCGAAAATCGACGAACCTTCAGTATGCGAAAATCTACAAAAAATACAGCACGTAAAAAGCGATGAAAATTCAGCACGCAAAAAGCGATGAAAATTCAGTCTGCGAAAAGTGATGATAATTCAGATCGTCAAAAAGGTCAAACATTCAGCACGCATAAAGCGACGATATTTCAGCACACAAAAATCGACGAAAAATCAGCCTGCGAGGAGCGATGAAAATTCAGCACATGAAAAGTGACGAGCTTTCAGGACAAGAAAATCAACGAAAAATTAAGCACGCGAAAAGTGAGGAAAATTCAGCAGGCGAAATTCGACGAATCTTCAGGATGCGAAAATCGATGAAAATTCAGCACGCAAAAAGCGATGAAAATTCGCACACAAAAAGCAATGTAAATTCAGGGGCATAAGGCGAAAAGTGACAAAAATTCAGGACGTGAAAAGCGACGAAATTTCAGCACACAAAAATCGACGAAAAATAAGCCTGCGCAAAGCGATAAAAATTCAGCACATGAAATGTGACGAACTTTCAGGACACAAAAATCGATGAAAATTCAGCACGCGAAAAGTGAGGAAAATTCAGCAGGCGAAATGCGACGAATCTTCAGGAAGCGAAAAGCGACGAAAATTCAGCATGCGAAAAATGACAAAAATTCAGCACGCGAAAAGTGACGTAAATTCAGATCGAGAAAAGTGATGAAAATGAAGCACGCGAAAGGCAATGAAAATGAAGCACACGAAAAGCGACGAAAATTCAGCATGCGAAAATCGACGAACCTTCAGTATGCGAAAAGCGATAAAAATTCAGCACATGAAAAGTGACGAGCTTTCCGGACATGAAAATCGATGAAAATTCAGCACGCGAAAAGTGAGGAAAATTCAGCAGGTGAAAAACGACGATTCTTCAGGATGCGAAAATCTACAAAAAATACAGCACGTAAAAAGCGATGAAAATTCAGCACGCAAAAAGCGATGAAAATTCTGTCTGCGAAAAGTGATGATAATTCAGATCGTCAAAAAGGTCAAACATTCAGCACGCATAAAGCGACGATATTTCAGGAGATGAAAAGCGACCAAATTTCAGCACACAAAAATCGACGAAAAATCAGCCTGTGAAAAGCGATGAAAATTCAGCACATGAAAAGTGACGAGCTTTCAGGACAAGAAAATCGACGAAAATTCAGCACGCGAAAACTGAGGAAAATTCAGCAGGCGAAATGCGACGAATCTTCAGGATGCGAAAATCGATGAAAATTCAGCACGCAAAAAGCGATGAAAATTCGCACACAAAAAGCAATGTAAATTCAGGGGCATAAGGCGACGAAAATTCAGCACACATAAAGCGACGTAAATTCAGGTCGAGAAAAGTGATGAAAATGAAGCACGCGAAAGGCAATGAAAATGAAGCACACGAAAGGCGACGAAAATTCAGCATGCGAAAATCGACGAACCTTCAGTATGCGAAAATCTACAAAAAATACAGCACGTAAAAAGCGATGAAAATTCAGCACGCAAAAAGCGATGAAAATTCAGTCTGCGAAAAGTGATGATAATTCAGATCGTCAAAAAGGTCAAACATTCAGCACGCATAAAGCGACGATATTTCAGCACACAAAAATCGACGAAAAATCAGCCTGCGAAGAGCGATGAAAATTCAGCACATGAAAAGTGACGAGCTTTGAGGACAAGAAAATCGACGAAAAATTAAGCACGCGAAAAGTGAGGAAAATTCAGCAGGCGAAATTCGACGAATCTTCAGGATGCGAAAATCGATGAAAATTCAGCACGCAAAAAGCGATGAAAATTCGCACACAAAAAGCAATGTAAATTCAGGGGCATAAGGCGAAAAGTGACAAAAATTCAGGACGTGAAAAGCGACGAAATTTCAGCACACAAAAATCGACGAAAAATAAGCCTGCGCAAAGCGATAAAAATTCAGCACATGAAATGTGACGAACTTTCAGGACACAAAAATCGATGAAAATTCAGCACGCGAAAAGTGAGGAAAATTCAGCAGGCGAAATGCGACGAATCTTCAGGAAGCGAAAAGCGACGAAAATTCAGCATGCGAAAAATGACAAAAATTCAGCACGCGAAAAGTGACGTAAATTCAGATCGAGAAAAGTGATGAAAATGAAGCACGCGAAAGGCAATGAAAATGAAGCACACGAAAAGCGACGAAAATTCAGCATGCGAAAATCGACGAACCTTCAGTATGCGAAAAGCGATAAAAATTCAGCACATGAAAAGTGACGAGCTTTCCGGACATGAAAATCGATGAAAATTCAGCACGCGAAAAGTGAGGAAAATTCAGCAGGTGAAAAACGACGATTCTTCAGGATGCAAAAATCTACAAAAAATACAGCACGTAAAAAGCGATGAAAATTCAGCACGCAAAAAGCGATGAAAATTCAGTCTGCGAAAAGTGATGATAATTCAGATCGTCAAAAAGGTCAAACATTCAGCACGCATAAAGCGACGATATTTCAGGAGATGAAAAGCGACCAAATTTCAGCACACAAAAATCGACGAAAAATCAGCCTGTGAAAAGCGATGAAAATTCAGCACATGAAAAGTGACGAGCTTTCAGGACAAGAAAATCGACGAAAATTCAGCACGCGAAAACTGAGGAAAATTCAGCAGGCGAAATGCGACGAATCTTCAGGATGCGAAAATCGATGAAAATTCAGCACGCAAAAAGCGATGAAAATTCGCACACAAAAAGCAATGTAAATTCAGGGGCATAAGGCGACGAAAATTCAGCACACATAAAGCGACGTAAATTCAGGTCGAGAAAAGTGATGAAAATGAAGCACGCGAAAGGCAATGAAAATGAAGCACACGAAAGGCGACGAAAATTCAGCATGCGAAAATCGACGAACCTTCAGTATGCGAAAATCTACAAAAAATACAGCACGTAAAAAGCGATGAAAATTCAGCACGCAAAAAGCGATGAAAATTCAGTCTGCGAAAAGTGATGATAATTCAGATCGTCAAAAAGGTCAAACATTCAGCACGCATAAAGCGACGATATTTCAGCACACAAAAATCGACGAAAAATCAGCCTGCGAGGAGCGATGAAAATTCAGCACATGAAAAGTGACGAGCTTTCAGGACAAGAAAATCAACGAAAAATTAAGCACGCGAAAAGTGAGGAAAATTCAGCAGGCGAAATTCGACGAATCTTCAGGATGCGAAAATCGATGAAAATTCAGCACGCAAAAAGCGATGAAAATTCGCACACAAAAAGCAATGTAAATTCAGGGGCATAAGGCGAAAAGTGACAAAAATTCAGGACGTGAAAAGCGACGAAATTTCAGCACACAAAAATCGACGAAAAATAAGCCTGCGCAAAGCGATAAAAATTCAGCACATGAAATGTGACGAACTTTCAGGACACAAAAATCGATGAAAATTCAGCACGCGAAAAGTGAGGAAAATTCAGCAGGCGAAATGCGACGAATCTTCAGGAAGCGAAAAGCGACGAAAATTCAGCATGCGAAAAATGACAAAAATTCAGCACGCGAAAAGTGACGTAAATTCAGATCGAGAAAAGTGATGAAAATGAAGCACGCGAAAGGCAATGAAAATGAAGCACACGAAAGGCGCCGAAAATTCAGCATGCGAAAATCGACGAACCTTCAGTATGCGAAAAGCGATAAAAATTCAGCACATGAAAAGTGACGAGCTTTCAGGACACGAAAATCGATGAAAATTCAGCACGCGAAAAGTGAGGAAAATTCAGCAGGTGAAAAACGACGATTCTTCAGGATGCGAAAATCTACAAAAAATACAGCACGTAAAAAGAGATGAAAATTCAGCACGCAAAAAGCGATGAAAATTCAGTCTGTGAAAAGTGATGATAATTCAGATCGTCAAAAAGGTCAAACATTCAGCACACATAAAGCGACGATATTTCAGCACACAAAAATCGACGAAAAATCAGCCTGCGAAAAGCGATGAAAATTCAGCACATGAAAAGTGACGAACTTTCAGGACAAGAAAATCGACGAAAATTCAGCACGCGAAAAGTGAGGAAAATTCAGCAGGCGAAATGCGACGAATCTTCAGGATGCGAAAATCGATGAAAATTCAGCACGCAAAAAGCGATGAAAATTCGCACACAAAATGCAATGTAAATTCAGGGGCTTAAGGCGAAAAGTGACAAAAATTCAGGACGTGAAAAGCGACGAAATTTCAGCACACAAAAATCGACGAAAAATAAGCCTGCGCAAAGCGATAAAAATTCAGCACATGAAAAGTGAGGAACTTTCAGGACACAAAAATCGATGAAAATTCAGCACGCGAAAAGTGAGGAAAATTCAGCAGGCGAAATGCAACGAATCTTCAGGAAGCGAAAAGCGACGAAAATTCAGCATGCGAAAAATGAAAAAAATTCAGCACGCGAAAAGTGACGTAAATTCAGGTCGAGAAAAGTGATGAAAATGAAGCACGCGAAAGGCAATGAAAATGAAGCACACGAAAAGCGACGAAAATTCAGCATGTGAAAATCGACGAACCTTCAGAATGCGAAAAGCGATAAAAATTCAGCACATGAAAAGTGACGAGCTTTCCGGACACGAAAATTGATGAAAATTCAGCACGCGAAAAGTGAGGAAAATTCAGCAGGTGAAAAACTACGATTCTTCAGGATGCGAAAATCTACAAAAAATACAGCACGTAAAAAGCGATGAAAATTCAGCACGCAAAAAGCGATGAAAATTCAGTCTGTGAAAAGTGATGATAATTCAGATCGTCAAAAAGGTCAAACATTCAGCACGCATAAAGCGACGATATTTCAGGAGATGAAAAGCGACCAAATTTCAGCACACAAAAATCGACGAAAAATCAGCCTGTGAAAAGCGATGAAAATTCAGCACATGAAAAGTGACGAGCTTTTAGGACAAGAAAATCGACGAAAATTCAGCACGCGAAAACTGAGGAAAATTCAGCAGGCGAAATGCGACGAATCTTCAGGATGCGAAAATCGATGAAAATTCAGCACGCAAAAAGCGATGAAAATTCGCACACAAAAAGCAATGTAAATTCAGGGGCATAAGGCGACGAAAATTCAGCACACATAAAGCGACGTAAATTCAGGTCGAGAAAAGTGATGAAAATGAAGCACGCGAAAGGCAATGAAAATGAAGCACACGAAAGGCGACGAAAATTCAGCATGCGAAAATCGACGAACCTTCAGTATGCGAAAAGCGATAAAAATTCAGCACATGAAAAGTGACGAGCTTTCAGGACACGAAAATCGATGAAAATTCAGCACGCGAAAAGTGAGGAAAATTCAGCAGGTGAAAAACGACGATTCTTCAGGATGCGAAAATCTACAAAAAATACAGCACGTAAAAAGAGATGAAAATTCAGCACGCAAAAAGCGGTGAAAATTCAGTCTGCGAAAAGTGATGATAATTCAGATCGTCAAAAAGGTCAAACATTCAGCACGCATAAAGCGACGATATTTCAGCACACAAAAATCGACGAAAAATCAGCCTGCGAAAAGCGATGAAAATTCAGCACATGAAAAGTGACGAGCTTTCAGGACAAGAAAATCGACGAAAATTCAGCACGCGAAAAGTGAGGAAAATTCAGCAGGCGAAATGCGACGAATCTTCAGGATGCGAAAATCGATGAAAATTCAGCACGCAAAAAGCGCTGAAAATTCGCACACAAAAAGCAATGTAAATTCAGGGGCATAAGGCGAAAAGTGACAAAAATTCAGGACGTGAAAAGCGACGAAATTTCAGCACACAAAAATCGACGAAAAATAAGCCTGCGCAAAGCGATAAAAATTCAGCACATGAAAAGTGAGGAACTTTCAGGACACAAAAATCGATGAAAATTCAGCACGCAAAAAGTGAGGAAAATTCAGCAGGCGAAATGCGACGAATCTTCAGGAAGCGAAAAGCGACGAAAATTCAGCATGCGAAAAATGAAAAAAATTCAGCACGCGAAAAGTGACGTAAATTCAGGTCGAGAAAAGTGATGAAAATGAAGCACGCGAAAGGCAATGAAAATGAAGCACACGAAAAGCGACGAAAATTCAGCATGTGAAAATCGACGAACCTTCAGTATGCGAAAAGCGAAAAAAATTCAGCACATGAAAAGTGACGAGCTTTCCGGACACGAAAATTGATGAAAATTCAGCACGCGAAAAGTGAGGAAAATTCAGCAGGTGAAAAACTACGATTCTTCAGGATGCGAAAATCTACAAAAAATACAGCACGTAAAAAGCGATGAAAATTCAGCACGCAAAAAGCGATGAAAATTCAGTCTGCGATAAGTGATGATAATTCAGATCGTCAAAAAGGTCAAACATTCAGCACGCATAAAGCGACGATATTTCAGGAGATGAAAAGCGACCAAATTTCAGCACACAAAAATCGACGAAAAATCAGCCTGTGAAAAGCGATGAAAATTCAGCACATGAAAAGTGCCGAGCTTTCAGGACAAGAAAATCGACGAAAATTCAGCACGCGAAAACTGAGGAAAATTCAGCAGGCGAAATGCGACGAATCTTCAGGATGCGAAAATCGATGAAAATTCAGCACGCAAAAAGCGATGAAAATTCGCACACAAAAAGCAATGTAAATTCAGGGGCATAAGGCGACGAAAATTCAGCACACATAAAGCGACGTAAATTCAGGTCGAGAAAAGTGATGAAAATGAAGCACGCGAAAGGCAATGAAAATGAAGCACACGAAAGGCGACGAAAATTCAGCATGCGAAAATCGACGAACCTTCAGTATGCGAAAAGCGATAAAAATTCAGCTCATGAAAAGTGACGAGCTTTCAGGACACGAAAATCGATGAAAATTCAGCACGCGAAAAGTGAGGAAAATTCAGCAGGTGAAAAACGACGATTCTTCAGGATGCGAAAATCTACAAAAAATACAGCACGTAAAAAGAGATGAAAATTCAGCACGCAAAAAGCGGTGAAAATTCAGTCTGCGAAAAGTGATGATAATTCAGATCGTCAAAAAGGTCAAACATTCAGCACGCATAAAGCGACGATATTTCAGCACACAAAAATCGACGAAAAATCAGCCTGCGAAAAGCGATGAAAATTCAGCACATGAAAAGTGACAAGCTTTCAGGACAAGAAAATCGACGAAAATTCAGCACGCGAAAAGTGAGGAAAATTCAGCAGGCGAAATGCGACGAATCTTCAGGATGCGAAAATCGATGAAAATTCAGCACGCAAAAAGCGCTGAAAATTCGCACACAAAAAGCAATGTAAATTCAGGGGCATAAGGCGAAAAGTGACAAACATTCAGGACGTGAAAAGCGACGAAATTTCAGCACACAAAAATCGACGAAAAATAAGCCTGCGCAAAGCGATAAAAATTCAGCACATGAAAAGTGAGGAACTTTCAGGACACAAAAATCGATGAAAATTCAGCACGCGAAAAGTGAGGAAAATTCAGCAGGCGAAATGCGACGAATCTTCAGGAAGCGAAAAGCGACGAAAATTCAGCATGCGAAAAATGAAAAAAATTCAGCACGCGAAAAGTGACGTAAATTCAGGTCGAGAAAAGTGATGAAAATGAAGCACGCGAAAGGCAATGAAAATGAAGCACACGAAAAGCGACGAAAATTCAGCATGTGAAAATCGACGAACCTTCAGTATGCGAAAAGCGATAAAAATTCAGCACATGAAAAGTGACGAGCTTTCCGGACACGAAAATCGATGAAAATTCAGCACGCGAAAAGTGAGGAAAATTCACCAGGTGAAAAACGACGATTCTTCAGGATGCGAAAATCTACAAAAAATACAGCACGTAAAAAGCGATGAAAATTCAGCACGCAAAAAGCGATGAAAATTCAGTCTGCGAAAAGTGATGATAATTCAGATCGTCAAAAAGGTCAAACATTCAGCACGCATAAAGCGACGATATTTCAGGAGATGAAAAGCGACCAAATTTCAGCACACAAAAATCGACGAAAAATAAGCCTGCGCAAAGCGATAACAATTCAGCACATGAAAAGTGACGAACTTTCAGGACACAAAAATCTATGAAAATTCAGCACGCGAAAAGTGAGGAAAATTCAGCAGGCGAAAGGCGACGAATCTTCAGGAAGCGAAAAGCGACGAAAATTCATCATGCGAAAAACGACAAAAATTCAGCACGCGAAAAGTGACATAAAATCAGGACGCGAAAAGCAACAAAACATCGGGACATAAACCGACGAAAATCTCAGCACGTGCAAAGCGACAAAATCGACGAAAGTGAGGAAAATTCAGCAGGCGAAATGCGACGAATCTTCAGGATGCGAAAATCGATAAAAATTCAGCACGCAAAAGCGATGAAAATTCGCACACAAAAAACAATGTAAATTCAGGGGCTTAAGGCGAAAAGTGACAAAAATTCAGGACGTGAAAAGCGACGAAATTTCAGCACACAAAAATCGACGAAAAATAAGCCTGCGCAAAGCGATAACAATTCAGCACATGAAAAGTGACGAACTTTCAGGACACAAAAATCAATGAAAATTCAGCACGCGAAAAGTGAGGAAAATTCAGCAGGCGAAAGGCGACGAATCTTCAGGAAGCGAAAAGCGACGAAAATTCAGCATGCGAAAAACGACAAAAATTCAGCACGCGAAAAGTGACATAAAATCAGGATGCGAAAAGCAACAAAACATCGGGGCATAAACCGACGAAAATCTCAGCACGTGCAAAGCGACAAAATCGACGAAAAGTGAGGAAAATTCAGCAGGCAAAATGCAACGAATCTTCAGGATGCGAAAAGCGACGAAAATTCAGGACGCGAAAAGTGACGAAACTTCTGCATGCAAAAAGCGACAAAACTTCAGGATGCGAAAAGTGATGAAAATAAAGCACGCGAAAGGCGATGAAATTGAAGCAAGCGAAAGGTGAGGAAAATTCAGCATTCGAAAAGCGACGAAACTTCAGGATAAGAAAACAATGAAAATGAAGCACGAGAAAAGCGACGAAAATTTAGCATGCTAAACGCGACGGACTTTCAGTATGCGAAAAGTGATGAAAATGAACCACGCGAAAAGCGCCCAAAATTCAGCACACGAAAAGCGACGTAAAGTCAGGACACGAAAAGCGACGAAACTTCAGCATGCAAAAAGCGATGAAACTTCAGGACACAAAAAGTGATGAAATTGAAGCAGCGAAAGGCGATAAAAATTCAGCATGTGAAAAGCGACGAATATTCAGCATGCGAAAAGTGATGAAAATACAGCACGTGAAAAGCGACGAACCTTCAGGATGCGAAAGCGATGAAAATGAAGCACGGGAAAAGTGACGAAAATTTTGCATGCTAAAAGTGACGAACCAGTATGCGAAAAGTGACAAAATGAAGCACGCGAAAAGTGACGAAAATTCAGCACACGAAATGCGACGTAAATCCAGGACGCGAAAAGCGACAAAACTTCAGGATGCGAAAAGCTATGAAAATGAAGCACGGGAAAAGCAATGAAAATTTAGCATGGTAAAAGCGACGAACCTTAAGTATGCGAAAAGTGATGAAAATGAAGCACGCGATAAGCGACGAAAATTCAGCACACGACAAGCAATGTAAATTCAGGACACGATAAGCGACGAAACTTCAGGACGCGAAAAGTGATGAAAATGAAGCATGCGAAAGGCAATGAAAATGAAGCACGTGAAAGGCGATGAAAATTCAGCATTCGAAAAGTGACAAAAATTCAGCACGCGAAAAGTGACGAACCTTCAGGACACGAAAAGCGATGAAGAAGCACGGGAAAAGCGATGAAAATTCAGCTTGCGAAAAGTGACGAAAATTTAGCATGCGAAAATCTACAAAAATACAGCATGCAAAAAGCGATGAAAATTCAGCACACAAAAATCAACGTAAATTCAGTGACAAAATTTCAGTACATGAAAAGCGACGAAAATTCAGCCAGCGAAAAGCGATGAAAATTCAGCATGTAAAAAGCGACGAAACTTCAGGATGCGAAAAGCGATGAAAATGAAGCATGGGAAAAGCGATGAAAATTTAGCATGCTAAAAGCGACGAACCTTCAGTATGCGAAAAGTGATGAAAATGAAGCACACGAAAAGTGATGACAATGAAGCATGTGAAAGGCGACGAAAATTCAGCATGAGAAAAGTGACAAAAATTCAGCACGCGAAAAGTGATGAGCCTTCAGGATGCGAAAAGTGATGAAAATGAAGCACGGGAAAACCGACGAAAAAGCTATAAAAATTCAGCACATGAAAAGTGACGGTCTTTCAGTGATGAAAATTTAGCACATGAAAAGTGACGGGCTTTCAGTGACGAAAATTCAGCATGCGAAAATCTACAAAAATACAGCATGCAAAAAAGCGATGAAAATTCAGCACACAAAAAGCGACGTAAATTCAGGACGTGAAAAGCAACAAAACATCGGGACACATAAAGCGACGAAAATCTCAGCACGTGCAAAGTGACAAAATTTCAGTACATGAAAAGCGACGAAAATTCATCCAGCGAAAAGTGATGAAAATGCAGCACGACAAAAGTGATGATAAATGCAGCACGAAAAGCGACATAAATTTAGCATGCGAAAAGTGACGAAATTTCAAAATGTGAAAAGCGACGAAAATTCAGCACACGAAAAGCGACGTAAATTCAGGACGCGAAAAGTGACGAAACTTCAGCATGCGAAAAGCGACGAACCTTCAGGACGCGAAAAGTGATAAAAATGAAGCAGGAAAAGGCGATGAAAATGAAGCACGTGAAGGTCGACGAAAATTCAGCATGCAAAAAGTTACAAAAATACAGCACGTAAAAAGCGACAAAAACTCAGCCTGCGAAAAGCGACAAAAATTCAGCACGCGAAAAGTGAGGAAAATTCAGCAGGCAAAATGCGACGAATCTTCAGGATGCGAAAAGCGACGAAAATTCAGCACGCAAAATGTGACAAAATTTCAGAACGTGAAAAGCGAAGAAAATTCAGCACGGGAAAAGTGACGAACATTGAGAACGCGAAAAG
This sequence comes from Malacoraja senta, assembly GCA_038087875.1. NCBI lineage: Eukaryota > Metazoa > Chordata > Chondrichthyes > Rajiformes > Rajidae > Malacoraja > Malacoraja senta. The sequence continues at coordinate 111,076 of JAXLNO010005040.1, forward strand.
CGATGAAAATGAAGCACTGGAAAAGCGACGAAAATTCAGCATGCGAAAAGCGATGAAAATAAAGCATGGGAAAAGCGACGAAAATTATGCTTGCGAAAAGCGACGAAATTTCAGAACGTGAAAAGCGACGAAAATTCAGCACGGGAAAAGTGACGAACATTGAGAATGCGAAAAGCGATGAAAATGAAGCACTGGAAAAGCGACGAAAATTCAGCATGCGAAAAGCGATGAACCTTCAGCACGCGAAAATTAAGGAAAATTCAGCAGGCAAAATGCGACGAATCTTCCGGATGCGAAAATCAACGAAAATTCAGCATGCGAAAATCGACAAAAATTCAGCACGCGAAAAGCGACGAAAATTCAGCATGCGAAAAGTGACAAAAATTCAGCACGCGAAAAGTGACAAAAATTCAGCACGCGAAAAGTGATGAACTTTCAGGACGCGAAAAGCAATGAAAATGAAGCACGGGAAAAGCGATGAAAATTCAGCTTGCGAAAAGAGACGAAAATTCAGCACTCGAAAAGTGACGAAATTTCAGAACGTGAAAAGCGACGAAAATTCAGCACGCGAAAAGTAATGAAACTTCAGCATGCGGAAAGCGACGAACCTTCAGGACGCGAAAAGCGACGAAAATTCAGCAAGCGAAAAGTGACGAACCTTCAGTATGCGAAAAGTGATGAAAATGGAACACGCGAAAAGCGACGATAATTCAGCACGCGAAAAGTGACGAAAATTAAGCATGCGAAAAGCGACGAAAATTCAGCACACAAAAAGTGACGTAAATTCATGTCGCGAAAAGCGACGAAACTTCAGCATGCGAAAAGTGACGAAACTTCAGCACATGAAAAGCAACGAAAATTCAGCATGCGAAAAGTGAAAAAAATACAACACATGAAAAGCGACGAAAACTCAGCCTGCGAAAAGCTATGAAAATTCAGCACGACAAAAGTTATGAACCTTCAGGACGCCAAAAGCGATGAAAATTCAGCACGCGCAAAGTGACGAAATTTCAGAACGTGAAAAGCGATGAAAATTCTGCACGCGAAAAGTGACGAAAATTCAGCATGCGAAAATCGACGAACATTCAGCATGCGAAAAGCGACGAACCTTCAGGACGCGAAAAGCGATGAAAATGAAGCACTGGAAAAGCGACGAAAATTCAGCATGCGAAAAGCGATGAAAATAAAGCATGGGAAAAGCGACGAAAATTATGCTTGCGAAAAGCGACGAAATTTCAGAACGTCAAAAGCGACGAAAATTCAGCACGGGAAAAGTGACGAACATTGAGAATGCGAAAAGCGATGAAAATGAAGCACTGGAAAAGCGACGAAAATTCAGCATGCGAAAAGCGATGAACCTTCAGTATGCGAAAAGTGATGCAAATGAAACACGCGAAAAGCGCCGATAATTCAGCACATGAAAAGCGACGTAAGTTCAGGATGCAAAAAGTGACGAAACTTCAGCATGCGAAAAGCGACGAACCTTCAGGACGCGAAAAGTGATGAAAATGAAGCATGCGAAAGGCGATGAAAATGAAGCTCGTGAAAGGCGATGAAAATGAAGCACGCGAAAAGCGACAAAAATTCAGCACGGAAAAGCGATGAACCAGGACGCGAAATGCAATGAAAATGAAGCACTGGAAAAGCGACGAAAATTCAGCATGCGAAAAGCGACGAACCTTCAGTAAACGAAAAGTGATGAAAATGAAACACGCGAAAAGCGACAAAAATTCAGCAGGCGAAATGCGACGAATCTTCAGGAAGCGAAAAGCGACGAAAATTCAGCATGCGAAAAACGACAAAAATTCATCACGCGAAAAGTGACGTAAAATCAAGACGCGAAAAGCAACAAAACATCGGGACATAAACCGACGAAAATCTCAGCACGTACAAAGCGACAAAATCGACGAAAAGTGAGGAAAATTCAGCAGGCAAAATGCAACGAATCTTCAGGATGCGAAAAGCGACGAAAATTCAGGACGCGAAAAGTGACGAAAATTCAGCATGCGAAAATCGACAAAAATTCAGCACGCGAAAAGCGATGAAAATTCAGCATGCGAAAAGTGACAAAAATTCAGCACGCGAAAAGTGACAAAAATTCAGCACGCGGAAAGTGACGAACATTCAGGACGCGAAAAGCAATGAAAATGAAGCACGGGAAAAGCGATGAAAATTCAGCTTGCGAAAAGCGACGAAAATTCAGCACGCGAAAAGTGACGAAATTTCAGAACGTGAAAAGCGACGAAAATTCAGCACGCGAAAAGTGACGAAACTTCAGCATGCGGAAAGCGACAAACCTTCAGGACGCGAAAAGCGACGAAAATTCAGCAAGCGAAAAGTGACGAACCTTCAGTATGCGAACAGTGATGAAAATGAAACACGCGAAAAGCGACGATAATTCAGCACGTGAAAAGTGACGAAAATTCAGCATGCGAAAAAAGACAAAAATTCATCACGCGAAAAGTGACGTAAAATCAAGACGCGAAAAGCAACAAAACATCGGGACATAAACCGACGAAAATCTCAGCACGTACAAAGCGACAAAATCGACGAAAAGTGAGGAAAATTCAGCAGGCAAAATGCAACGAATCTTCAGGATGCGAAAAGCGACGAAAATTCAGGACGCGAAAAGTGACGAAAATTCAGCATGCGAAAATCGACAAAAATTCAGCACGCGAAAAGCGATGAAAATTCAGCATGCGAAAAGTGACAAAAATTCAGCACGCGAAAAGTGACAAAAATTCAGCACGCGGAAAGTGACGAACATTCAGGACGCGAAAAGCAATGAAAATGAAGCACGGGAAAAGCGATGAAAATTCAGCTTGCGAAAAGCGACGAAAATTCAGCACGCGAAAAGTGACGAAATTTCAGAACGTGAAAAGCGACGAAAATTCAGCACGCGAAAAGTGACGAAACTTCAGCATGCGGAAAGCGACAAACCTTCAGGACGCGAAAAGCGACGAAAATTCAGCAAGCGAAAAGTGACGAACCTTCAGTATGCGAACAGTGATGAAAATGAAACACGCGAAAAGCGACGATAATTCAGCACGTGAAAAGTGACGAAAATTCAGCATGCGAAAAGCGACAAAAATTCATCACGCGAAAAGTGACGTAAAATCAAGACGCGAAAAGCAACAAAACATCGGGACATAAACCGACGAAAATCTCAGCACGTACAAAGCGACAAAATCGACGAAAAGTGAGGAAAATTCAGCAGGCAAAATGCAACGAATCTTCAGGATGCGAAAAGCGACGAAAATTCAGGACGCGAAAAGTGACGAAAATTCAGCATGCGAAAATCGACAAAAATTCAGCACGCGAAAAGCGATGAAAATTCAGCATGCGAAAAGTGACAAAAATTCAGCACGCGAAAAGTGACAAAAATTCAGCACGCGGAAAGTGACGAACATTCAGGACGCGAAAAGCAATGAAAATGAAGCACGGGAAAAGCGATGAAAATTCAGCTTGCGAAAAGCGACGAAAATTCAGCACGCGAAAAGTGACGAAATTTCAGAACGTGAAAAGCGACGAAAATTCAGCACGCGAAAAGTGACGAAACTTCAGCATGCGGAAAGCGACAAACCTTCAGGACGCGAAAAGCGACGAAAATTCAGCAAGCGAAAAGTGACGAACCTTCAGTATGCGAACAGTGATGAAAATGAAACACGCGAAAAGCGACGATAATTCAGCACGTGAAAAGTGACGAAAATTCAGCATGCGAAAAGCGATGAAAATTCAGCACACAAAAAGTGACGTAAATTCATGTCGCGAAAAGCGACGAAACTTCAGCACGCGAAAAGCGACGAAACTTCAGCACATGAAAAGCAACGAAAATTCAGCATGCGAAAAGTGAAAAAAATACAGCACATGAAAAGCGCCGAAAACAGCCTGCGAAAAGCTATGAAAATTCAGCACGACAAAAGTTATGAACCTTCAGGACGCGAAAAGCGATGAAAATTCAGCATGCGAAAAGTGACGAAATTTCAGAACGTGAAAAGCGATGAAAATTCTGCACGCGAAAAGTGACGAAAATTCAGCATGCGAAAATCGACGAAAATTCAGCATGCGAAAATCGACAAAAATTCAGCACGCGAAAAGCGATGAAAATTCAGCATGCGAAAAGTGACAAAAATTCAGCACGCGAAAAGTGACAAAAATTCAGCACGCGGAAAGTGACGAACATTCAGGACGCGAAAAGCAATGAAAATGAAGCACGGGAAAAGCGATGAAAATTCAGCTTGCGAAAAGCGACGAAAATTCGGCAAGCGAAAAGTGACGAAATTTCAGAACGTGAAAAGCGACGAAAATTCAGCACGCGAAAAGTGACGAAACTTCAGCATGCGGAAAGCGACAAACGTTCAGGACGCGAAAAGCGACGAAAATTCAGCAAGCGAAAAGTGACGAACCTTCAGTATGCGAACAGTGATGAAAATGAAACACGCGAAAAGCGACGATAATTCAGCACGTGAAAAGTGACGAAAATTCAGCATGCGAAAAGCGATGAAAATTCAGCACACAAAAAGTGACGTAAATTCATGTCGCGAAAAGCGACGAAACTTCAGCACGCGAAAAGCGACGAAACTTCAGCACATGAAAAGCAATGAAAATTCAGCATGCGAAAAGTGAAAAAAATACAGCACATGAAAAGCGACGAAAACAGCCTGCGAAAAGCTATGAAAATTCAGCACGACAAAAGTTATGAACCTTCAGGACGCAAAAAGCGATGAAAATTCAGCACGCGAAAGGTGAAACACTTCTCAGAACGTGAAAAGCGATGAAAATTCAGCATGCAAAAAGTGACAAAAATTCAGCACGCGAAAAGTGACAAAAATTCAGCACGCGAAAAGTGATGAACCTTCAGGACGCGAAAAGCAATGAAAATGAAGCACGGGAAAAGCGATGAAAATTCAGCTTGCGAAAAGAGACGAAAATTCAGCACGCGAAAAGTGACGAAATTTCAGAACGTGAAAAGCGACGAAAATTCAGCACGCGAAAAGTGATGAAACTTCAGCATGCGGAAAGCGACGAACCTTCAGGCGCGAAAAGCGACGAAAATTCAGCAAGCGAAAAGTGACGAACCAGTATGCGAAAAGTGATGAAAATGAAACACGCGAAAAGCGACGATAATTCAGCACGCGAAAAGTGACGGAAATTCAGCATGCGAAAAGCGACGAAAATTCAGCACACAAAAAGTGACGTAAATTCATGTCGCGAAAAGCGATGAAACTTCAGCATGCGAAAAGTGACGAAACTTCAGCACATGAAAAGCAACGAAAATTCAGCATGCGAAAAGTGAAAAAAATACAGCACATGAAAAGCGACGAAAACTCAGCCTGCGAAAAGCTATGAAAATTCAGCACGACGAAAGTTATGAACCTTCAGGACGCGAACAGCGATGAAAATTCAGCACGCGAAAAGTGACGAAATTTCAGAACGTTAAAAGCGATGAAAATTCTGCACGCGAAAAGTGACGAAAATTCAGCATGCGAAAATCGACGAAAATTCAGCATGCGAAAAGCGATGAACCTTCAGGACGCGAAATGCAATGAAAATGAAGCACTGGAAAAGCGACGAAAATTCAGCATGCGAAAAGCGACGAACCTTCAGTAAACGAAAAGTGATGAAAATGAAACACGCGAAAAGCGACAATAATTCAGCACATGAAAAGCGACGTAAATTCATGATGCAAAAAGCGACGAAACTTCAGCACACGAAAATCGATGAAAAATCAGCCTGCACAAAAATCGATGAAAATTCAGCACGCGAAAAGTGGGGAAAATTCAGCAGGCGAAATGCGACGAATCTTCAGGAAGCGAAAAGCGACGAAAATTCAGCATGCGAAAAACCACAAAAATTCAGCACGCGAAAAGTGACGTAAAATCAAGACGCGAAAAGCAACAAAACATCGGGACATAAACCGACGAAAATCTCAGCACGTACAAAGCGACAAAATCGACGAAAAGTGAGGAAAATTCAGCAGGCAAAATGCAATGAAATCTTCAGGATGCGAAAAGCGACGAAAATTCAGGACGCGAAAAGTGACGAAAATTCAGCATGCGAAAATCGACAAAAATTCAGCACGCGAAAAGCGATGAAAATTCAGCATGCGAAAAGTGACAAAAATTCAGCACGCGAAAAGTGACAAAATTTCAGCAGGCGAAAAGAGAGGAACCTTCAGGATGTTAATTCCAACAAAAATTCAGGATGCATAAAGTGACAAAAATTCAGCACGCGTTAAGCGACAAACCTTCAGGACGTGAAAAGCGACGAAAATTCCGCACACGAAAAGTGACTAAAGTTCAGAACGTGAAAAGCGACGAAAATTTTGCACACGAAAAGCGACGAAAATTCAGCATGCTAAAAGCAACAAAAATTCAGCACGCGAAAAGCGACCTAATATCAGGACGAATAAAGCGACGAAATATCAGGATGAATAAAGCGACGAAATTTCAGGACGTTAAAGGCGACGAAATTTCAGGACATCAAAGGCGGCGAAATTTCAGCCTGCGAAAAGCGACGAATATTCACCATGCGAAAACCGACGAAAATTCAGCACGCCAAAAGTGACGAAATTTCAGGACGTGAAAAGTGACGAAATATCAGCACACAAAAAGCGCCGAAATTTCAGCACACAAAAATCGACGAAAATTGAGCACGCGAAAAGAGAGAAACCAGGACGTTAAAACCAACGAAAATTCAGCACGCAAAAAGCGATGAAAATACAGCACGCGAAAAGCGACGAACCTTCAAGATGAAAGCGATGAAAATGATGCATGCAAAAAGCGACAAAAATTCAGCACGCAAAAAGCGACGTAATATCAGGATGAATAATGCGACGAAATTTCAGGACGTGAAAGGCGACGAAATTTCAGCACGCGAAAAGCAACGAAAATTCAGCCTGTGAAAAGTGACGAAAATTCAGCACGTGAAAAGCGACAAAAATTCAGCATGTGAAAAGCAACGAAACATCAGGACGCATGAAGCGATGAAACATCAGGACGCATAAAGCGACGAAATTTCGAAACGAGAAAAGCTACAAAATTTCAGCACATGAAAAGCAATGGAAATTCAGCATGCGAAAAGCGACGAATATTCAGCACGCGAAAAGAGAGGAACCAGGACTTTAAAACCAACGAAAATTCTGCACGCGTAAAGTGACAAAAATTCAACATGCGTAAAGCGACAAAAATTCAGCCTGTGAAAAGTGATGAAAATTCAGCACGTGAACAGTGACGAACCTTCAGGACGCGAAAAGCGACGATAATTCAGCACGTGAAAAGTGACGGAAATTCAGCACACGAAAAGCGACGAAAATTTAGCACGCGAAAAGTGATGACATTTCAGGACGTGAAAGGCGACGAAATTTCAGCATACTAAAAGCGACTAAAATTCACCATGTGAAAAGTGACAAAATTTCAGCACGTGAAAAGCGACGATCCTTCAGGACTTGAAAAGCGACGAAAATACAGCATGCCAAAAGTGACGAAAGTTCAGGATGAGAAAAGCAACGAAATATCAGCACACGAAATGCGCCGAAATTTCAGCACACAAAAAGCGACGAAAATTCAGCATGGTAAAAGTGATGAAATTACAGGACGCATAAAGCGACGAAATTTCAGAACATGAAAAGCGGCGAAATTTCAGCAGGCGAAAAGAGAGGAACCTTCAGGATGTTAATTCCAACAAAAATTCAGGATGCATAAAGTGACAAAAATTCAGCACGCGTTAAGCGACAAACCTTCAGGACGTGAAAAGCGACGAAAATTCCGCACACGAAAAGTGACTAAAGTTCAGAACGTGAAAAGCGACGAAAATTTTGCACATGAAAAGCGACGAAAATTCAGCATGCTAAAAGCAACAAAAATTCAGCACGCGAAAAGCGACCTAATATCAGGACGAATAAAGCGACGAAATATCAGGATGAATAAAGCGACGAAATTTCAGGACGTTAAAGGCGACGAAATTTCAGGACATCAAAGGCGGCGAAATTTCAGCCTGCGAAAAGCGACGAAAATTCACCATGCGAAAACCGACGAAAATTCAGCACGCCAAAAGTGACGAAATTTCAGGACGTGAAAAGTGACGAAATATCAGCACACAAAAAGCGCCGAAATTTCAGCACACAAAAATCGACGAAAATTCAGCACGCGAAAAGAGAGAACCCAGGACGTTAAAACCAACGAAAATTCAGCATGCAAAAAGCGATGAAAATACAGCACGCGAAAAGCGACGAACCTTCAAGATGAAAGCGATGAAAATGATGCATGCAAAAAGCGACAAAAATTCAGCACGCAAAAAGCGACGTAATATCAGGATGAATAATGCGACGAAATTTCAGGACGTGAAAGGCGACGAAATTTCAGCACGCGAAAAGCAACGAAAATTCAGCCTGTGAAAAGTGACGAAAATTCAGCACGTGAAAAGCGACAAAAATTCAGCATGTGAAAAGCAACGAAACATCAGGACGCATGAAGCGATGAAACATCAGGACGCATAAAGCGACGAAATTTCGAAACGAGAAAAGCTACAAAATTTCAGCACATGAAAAGCAATGGAAATTCAGCATGCGAAAAGCGACGAATATTCAGCACGCGAAAAGAGAGGAACCATGACTTTAAAACCAACGAAAATTCTGCACGCGTAAAGTGACAAAAATTCAACATGCGTAAAGCGACAAAAATTCAGCCTGTGAAAAGTGATGAAAATTCAGCACGTGAACAGTGACGAACCTTCAGGATGCGAAAAGCGACGATAATTCAGCACGTGAAAAGTGACGGAAATTCAGCACACGAAAAGTGACGAAAATTTAGCACGCGAAATGTGATGACATTTCAGGACGTGAAAGGCGACGAAATTTCAGCATACTAAAAGCGACTAAAATTCACCATGTGAAAAGTGACAAAATTTCAGCACGTGAAAAGCGACGATCCTTCAGGACTTGAAAAGCGACGAAAATACAGCATGCCAAAAGTGACGAAAGTTCAGGATGTGAAAAGCAACGAAATATCAGCACACGAAATGCGCCGAAATTTCAGCACACAAAAAGCGACGAAAATTCAGCATGCGAAAAGTGATGAAATTACAGGACGCATAAAGCGACGAAATTTCAGAACATGAAAAGTGGCGAAATTTCAGCAGGCGAAAAGAGAGGAACCTTCAGGATGTTAATTCCAACAAAAATTCAGCACGCGTAAAGTGACAAAAATTCAGCACGCGTTAAGCGACAAACCTTCAGGACGTGAAAAGCGACGAAAATTCCGCACACGAAAAGTGACTAAATTTAAGAACATGAAAAGCGACGAAAATTAAGCACGCGGAAAGCGACGAAAATTCAGCACGCGAAAAGTGATGACATTTCAGGACGTGAAAAGCGACGACATTTCAGCATACTAAAAGCGACTAAAATTCACCATGTGAAAAGCGACAAAATTTCTGCACGCAAAAAGCGACGATCCTTCAGGACTTGAAAAGCAATGAAAATTCAGCACGCCAAAAGTGACGAAATTTCAGGACGTGAAAAGCGACGAAATCTTAGCACACGAAAACCAACGAAAATTCAGCACGCGAAAAGTGATGACATTTCAGGACGTGAAAGGCGACGAAATTTCAGCATACTAAAAGCGACTAAAATTCACCATGTGAAAAGCGACAAAATTTCAGCACGCGAAAAGCGACGATCCCTCAGGACTTGAAAAGCGACCAAAATTCAGCACGCCAAAAGTGACGAAATTTCAGGATGTGAAAATCGACGAAATATCAGCACACGAAATGCGCCGAAATTTCAGCACACAAAAAGCGACGAAAATTCAGCATGCGAAAAGTGATGAAATTACAGGACGCATAAAGCGACGAAATTTCAGAACATGAAAAGTGGCGAAATTTCAGCAGGCGAAAAGAGAGGAACCTTCAGGATGTTAATTCCAACAAAAATTCAGCACGCGTAAAGTGACAAAAATTCAGCACGCGTTAAGCGACAAACCTTCAGGACGTGAAAAGCGACGAAAATTCCGCAAACGAAAAGTGACTAAATTTCAGAACGTGAAAAGCGACGAAAATTTTGCACACGAAAAGCACGAAAATTCAGCATGCGAAAAGCGACGAAAATTCTGCATGCGAAAAGCTAAGAAACATCAAGACGCGAAAAGCACGAAAATTCAGCATGCAAAAAGCAACAAAAATTCAGCACGCGAAAAGCGGCGTAATATCAGGACGAATAAAGCGACGAAATATCAGGATGAATAAAGCAACGAAATTTCAGGACGTTAAAGGCGACGAAATTTCAGGACATCAAAGGCGGCGAAATTTCAGCCTGCGAAAAGCGACGAAATTTCACCATGCGAAAACCGACGAAAATTCAGCACGCCAAAAGTGACGAAATTTCAGGTCGTGAAAAGTGACGAAATATCAGCACACAAAAAGCGCCATAATTTCAGCACACAAAAATCGACGAAAATTCATCATGCGAAAAGCGACGGAAATTCAGCACGCGAAAAGAGAGAAACCTTCAGGACTATAAAACCAACGAAAATTCAGCACGCGAAAAGCGATGAAAATACAGCACGCGAAAAGCGACGAACCTTCAAGATGAAAGCGATGAAAATGAAGCATGCAAAAAGCGACAAAAATTCAGCACGCAAAAAGCGACGTAATATCAGGATGAATAATGCGACGAAATTTCAGGACGTGAAAGGCGACGAAATTTCAGGACATGAAAGACGACGAAATTTCAGCACGCGAAAAGCAATGAAAATTCAGCCTGTGAAAAGTGATGAAAATTCAGCATGTGAAAAGTTACGAACTTTCAAGACGCGAAAAGCGACGTTAATTCAGCACGTGAAAAGTGATGAAACATCAGGACGCATGAAGCGATGAAACATCAGGACGCATAAAGCGACGAAATTTCTAAACGAGAAAAGCTACAAAATTTCAGCACATGAAAAGCAACGGAAATTCAGCATGCGAAAAGCGACGAATATTCAGCACGCGAAAAGAGAGGAACCAGGACTTTAAAACCAACGAAAATTCTGCACGCGTAAAGTGACAAAAACTCAACACGCGTAAAGCGACGAAAATTCAGCCTGTGAAAAGCGATGAAAATTCAGCACGTGAAAAGTGACGAACCTTCAGGACGCGAAAAGCGACGATAATTCAGCACGTGAAAAGTGACGAAAATTCAGCATACGAAAAGCGACAAAAATTCAGCACGCCAAAAGTGACGAAATTTCAGGACGTGAAAAGCGACGAAATATCAGCACACGAAAAGCGACGAATATTCAGCACGCGAAAAGAGAGGAACCAGGACTTTAAATCCAACGAAAATTCTGCATGCGTAAAGTGACAAAAATTCAACACGTGTAAAGCGACGAAAATTCAGCCTGTGAAAAGCAATGAAAATTCAGCCTGTGAAAAGCGATGAAAATTCAGCACGTGAAAAGTGACGAACCTTCAGGACGCGAAAAGCGACGATAATTCAGCACGTGAAAAGTGACGAAAATTCAGCACACGAGAAGTGACAAAAATTCAGCACGCCAAAAGTGACAAAATTTCAGGACGTGAAAAGCGACGAAATATCAGCACACGAAAAGTGACGAATATTCAGCACGCAAAAGTGACTAAATTTAAGAACATGAAAAGCTACGAAAATTAAGCACGCGGAAAGCGATGAAATTCAGCACGCGAAAAGTGATGACATTTCAGGACATGAAAAGCGATGACTTATTTCAGCATACTAAAAGCGACGAAAATTCACCATGCGAAAAGCGACGAAATTTCAGCTCGCGAAAAGCGACGATCCTTCAGGACTTGAAAAGCAATGAAAATTCAGCACGCCAAAAGTGATGACATTTCAGGACGTGAAAAGCGACGAAATTTCAGCATACTAAAAGCGACTAAAATTCACCATGTGAAAAGCGACAAAATTTCAGCACGCAAAAAGCGACGATCCTTCAGGACTTGAAAAGCGACGAAAATTCAGCACGCCAAAAGTGACGAAATTTCAGGATGTGAAAATCGACGAAATATCAGCCCACGAAATGCGCCGAAATTTCAGCACACAAAAAGCGACGAAAATTCAGCATGCGAAAAGTGATGAAATTACAGGACGCATCAAGCGACGAAATTTCAGAACATGAAAAGCGGCGAAATTTCAGCAGGCCAAAAGAGAGGAACCTTCAGGATGTTAATTCCAACAAAAATTCAGCACGCGTAAAGTGACAAAAATTCAGCACGCGTTAAGCGACAAACCTTCAGGACGTGAAAAGCGACGAAAATTCCGCACAGGAAAAGTGACTAAATTTCAGAACGTGAAAAGCGACGAAAATTCAGCATGCAAAAAGCAACAAAAATTCAGCACGCGAAAAGCGACGTAATATCAGGACGAATAAAGCGACGAAATATCAGGATGAATAAAGCGACGAAATTTCAGGACGTTAAAGGCGACGAAATTTCAGGACATCAAAGGCGGCGAAATTTCAGCCTGCGAAAAGCGACGAAAATTCACCATGCGAAAACCGACGAAAATTCAGCACGCCAAAAGTGACGAAATTTCAGGACGTGAAAAGTGACGAAATATCAGCACACAAAAAGCGCCGAAATTTCAGCGCACAAAAAGCGACGAAAATTCATCATGCGAAAAGCGACGGAAATTCAGCACGAGAAAAGAGAGAAACCTTCAGGACGTTAAAACCAACGAAAATTCAGCACGCAAAAAGCGATGAAAATACAGCACGCGAAAAGCGACGAACCTTCAAGACGCGAAAAGCAATGAAAATGAAGCATGCAAAAAGCGACAAAAATTCAGCATGCAAAAAGCGACGTAATATCAGGATGAATAATGCAACGAAATTTCAGGACACGAAAGGCGACGAAATTTCAGGAGATGAAAGGCGACGAAATTTCAGCACGCAAAAAACAACGAAAATTCAGCCTGTGAAAAGTGATGAAAATTCAGCATGTGAAAAGTTACGAACTTTCAGGACGCGAAAAGCGACGTTAATTCAGCACGTGAAAAGTGACGAAAATTCAGCACGCGAAAAGCAATAAAAATTCAGAACGCCAAAAGTGACGAACTTTCAGCACACGAAAAGTGACGATCCTTCAGGACGTGAAAAGCGACGATCCAAGTTTCTGGATCATTGGGACCTCTTTTGTGGAAGGTGCAACCTGTACAAAAAGGAAGGGTTGCACTTGAACCCGAGGGGGACCAATATCCTGGCGGGGAGATTTGCAAAGGCTACTGCGGACACTTTAAACTAGAAAGGTTGGGGGAGGGACTCAAATAGAGAAAGCTAATAGACAGTGTGTGAGGCAGGAGGCAGAGAAGGGAAGCACTCAGACCCAACAGGTAGGGGGAAAGAAGAAAAAAATAATAAACAGAGAATAAGAGGTGGTGGGATTCGTAAATGTGTGAGCAGAGAGACAGAGGCGTGTAAAATGAGGGTAGAAGCAATAGGTAGCAAGGTGAAAAGTAAAAGTGGCAGGCAGACAAATCCAGGGCAAAAAGCAAAAAGGGCCACTTTTCAACATAATTGTATAAGGGGTAAGATCATCGTAAAAACAAGCCTGAAGGCTTTGTGTCTCAATGCAAGGAGCATTCGTAATATAGGTGGATGAGTTGAATGTGCAGATAGCTATTAATTATTATGATATAGTTGGGATCACGGAGACGTGGCTCCAGGGTGACCAAGGCTGGGAGCTGAAAATCCAGGGATATTCAATATTCAGGAGGGATAGACAGAAAGGAAAAGGAGGTGGGGTAGCGTTGCTGGTTAGAGAGGAGATTAACGCAATGGAAAGGAAGGACATTAGCTTGGAGGATGTGGAATCGATATGGGTAGAGCTGCGAAACACTAAGGGGCAGAAAACGCTAGTGGGTGTTGTGTACAGGCCACCTAACAGTAATAGTGGAGTTGGGGATGGGATCAAACTGGAAATTAGAAATGCGTGCAACAAAGGTAAAACAGTTATAATGGGTGACTTCAATCTACATACAGATTGGGTGAATCAAATTGGCAGGGGTGCTGAGGAAGAGGATTTCTTGGAATGTATGTGGGATAGTTTTCTAAACCAACATTTAGAGGAACCAACGAGAGAGCAGGCTATTTCCGTGCTGTTATGGTTATATGGTTATATCGTTATATTCTAGACTGGGTATTGAGTAATGAGGAAGGGTTAGTTAGCAGTCTTGTTGTGCGTGGCCCCTCGGGCAAGAGTGACCATAATATGGTTGAGTTCTTCATTAGGATGGAGAGTGACATTGTTAATTCAGAAACAAGGATTCTGAACTTAAAGAAAGGTAACTTTGAGGGTATGAAACGTGAATTGGCCAAGATTGACTGGCAATTGATTCTTAAAGTGTTGACGGTGGATATGCAATGGAAGGCATTTAAAGACTGCATGGATGAACTACAACAATTGTTCATCCCAGTTTGGCAAAAGAATAAATCAGGGAAGGTAGTGCATCCGTGGAGAACAAGGGAAATCAGGGAGAGTATCAAAACAAAAGATGAAGCGTACAAATTAGCCAGAAAAAGCAGCCTAACAGAGGACTGGGAGAAATTCAGAGTCCATCAGAGGAGGACAAAGGGCTTAATTAGGAAAGGGAAAACAGATTATGAAAGAAAACTTGCAGCGAACTTAAAAACTGACTGCAAAAGTTTTTATAGATATGTGAAGAGAAAGAGATTAGTTAAAACAAATGTAAGGCCCTTGCAGTCAGAAACAGGTGAATTGATCATGGGGAACAAGGACATGGCAGACCAATTGAATAACTACTTTGCTTCTGTCTTCACTAAGGAAGACATAAATAATCTGCCGGAAATAGCAGGGGTCAAATGAGATGGAGGAACTGAGTGAAATCCAGGTTAGCCGGGAAGTGGTGTTAGGTAAATTGAATGGATTAAAGGCCGATAAATCCCCAGGGCCAGATAGGCTGCATCCCAGAGTACTTAAGGAAGTAGCCCCAGAATTAGTGGATGCCGTAGTGATAATTTTTCAAAACTCCTTAGATTCTGGAGTAGTTCCTGAGGATTGGAGGGTAGCTAATGTTTTTATTTTTTTATTTTGTTTTAATATATATATATATATTTTAATATTTTAATTTTATTAGTACCAAGTACAATCATATGGCACCAAAGTGCCTAATATATATTGACATAATACATTTTATGTACAGCTTCTTATTTTTTTTATTATAGTGAAGAAGAAAAAGAAAGAGAAGAGATAATAAAAGAGAAAAACGTGAGACTATAGTGTGTGTAAAAGATAGAAAAACGTGAGATATATAGTGTGTGAAAATTTTTTAAAAAAAGAGTGAAAGAAGAAAAGAAGATAGAAAGAAAAAGAGTAGAGAGAAAAAAATTAAGGAGATCATTATTTATAATCTTGACCATCCCTCACCCAGTCCTGGAACAGTTAGCTTCTACAATTGTGTTGCACCATATGCTTCCAAAATCACGACAAATGGAGACCAACTCGTTAAGAATTGGTCTGATTTATCCATTAAGAGGAATCGCATTTCCTCAAGATGTGCGGTGTCCAACATGCTTGAAATCCACATTTTAAGCATTGGTATTGGTGTATTTTTCCAGAATTTAAGTATTAGTTTCTTTGCCATTATTAAACCATAATTTAAAAAATAAATTTTGAGATGAGTTCAATTTATTCCCATCTTCCATTACTCCAAATACAATCATTTGAGTATTAGGTTCCCTTTTTATCTTGAATAATTTTGTAAATATTTCAAAAATATCACTCCAAAATTTATAAAGATTTATGCAGGAAACGAAAGAGTGTGTTATAGTTGCGTTTTGGGATAGAAATTTATCACAAATGGGGGATATATTTGGGTAAAATTTATTCAATCTAGTTTTTGAATAATATAATCTATGTAAATTGTTTAATTGAATTAAAGTATGTCTTGCATTAATCGAACATTTGTGTATATATATCAAATACTTTTCCCATGTAACCTCGTAATTTTTATCATTAATTCCCGTTCCCACTCTTCTCTAAGTACCTCTGTCGATGGTAGGTCTATATTTAAAATACCATTATATAAATATGATATTAATTTCTGTCAGCCTCAATATTCATTGCTTCTTCCAGTGGATCAAAAGTTATGTTTTGATATCTTTGTATGTATTTCTTCATGAAATTGCAAATCTGAAGATATTTAAATTTTTTGTTATTTTTCAATATAAATTGTAATTGTAATTGTTGGAATTAGGTTTCCCATTTCATACATATCACCGATCCTTTTTAATTCCCATTCTTTCCCATTGGTTATATGTTTTTATCAATAAAAGATGGTTTAAATGAAGGATTATTCACTATTGGCATTAACAATGATAGATTTCTTAATTTTAAGGATAATTTTATTTGTCTCCAAATTCTTATTGTATCATGTATAATTGGGTTCTTCTTATATATTATGTTGTTCAGTTTTGTCGGGGAGAAGAGGATCGCTCCTATATTACAAGGAAAACAATCCTCTTGCTCCATTCTTATCCATTCTGTCTGTTGGGTAGAACTGTCCAACCAGTAAGTTATATTCTTAATATGCACTGCCCAATGGTAATACAAAAAGTTCGGAAGTGAGAGTCCCCCGACCTCTTTTGGTTTAAATAAGTGTTTTTTAAAATTCAGTGTGATCTATAATCCCAAATAAAATTAGTAATATTAGAGTCTAGTTTTTTTATTTTTTATTTTGGTATATATAATGGTATAGATTGAAATAGGTATAATAATTGTGGTAGAAAGATCATTTTTATAGCGTTTATTCTACCTATTAATGATAAGAGGTGTGTTTTCAGAAGGTAGCTAATGTAACCCCACTTTTTGAAAAGGGAGGGAGAGAGAAAACGCATAATTACAGACCAGTCAGTCTAACATCGGTAGTGGGGAAACTGCTAGAGTCAGTTATTAAAGATGGGATAGCAGCACATTTGGAAAGTGGTGAAATGATTGGTAAATCATTACGAAAGGTAAATCATGTCTGACGAACCTTATAGATTTTTTCGAGGATGTAACTAGTAGAGTGGATAACCAAATAACCATATAACAATTACAGCACGGAAACAGGCCATCTCGACCCTTCTAGTCCATGCCGAACACGTATTCTCCCCTAGTCCCATATACCTGCACTCAGACCATAACCCTCCATTCCTTTCCCGTCCATATAACTATCCAATTATTTTTTAAATGATAAAAACGAACCTGCCTCCACCACCTTCACTGGAAGCTCATTCCACACAGCCACCACTCTCTGAGTAAAGAAGTTCCCCCTCATGTTACCCCTACACTTCTGTCCCTTAATTCTCAAGTCATGTCCCCTTGTTTGAATCTTCCCTACTCTCAGCGGGAAAAGCTTATCCACGTCAACTCTGTCTATCCCTCTCATCATTTTAAAGACCTCTATCAAGTCCCCCCTTAACCTCTATCAAGTCCCCCCTTAACCTTCTGCGCTCCAAAGAATAAAGCCCTAACTTGTTCAATAAGGGATAAGGGAGAACCAGTGGATGTGTTATACCTGGACTTTCAGAAGGCTTTCGACAAGGTCCCACATAAGAGATTAGTATACAAACTTAAAGCACACGGTATTGGGGGTTCAGTATTGATGTGGATAGAGAACTGGCTGGCAAACAGGAAGCACAGTGTAGGAGTAAACGGGTCCTTTTCAGAATGGCAGGCAGTGACTAGTGGGGTACCGCAAGGCTCAGTGCTGGGACCCCAGCTATTTACAATATATATTCATGATTTGGACGAGGGAATTGAATGCAACATCTCCAAGTTTGCGGATGACACGAAGCTGGGGGGGGCAGTGTTAGCTGTGAGGACGATGCTAGGAGGCTGCAAGGTGACTTGGATAGGCAGGGTGAGTGGGCAAATGCATGGCAGATGCAGTATAATGTGGATAAATGTAGAGGTTATCCACTTTGGGGGCAAAAACAGGAAAGTAGACTATTATCTAAATGGTGGCCGATTAGGAAAAGGGGAGATGCAATGAGACCTGGGTGTCATGGTACACCAGTCATTGAAAGTAGGCATGCAGGTGCAGCAGGCAGTGAAGAAAGCGAATGGTATGTTAGCATTCATAGCAAAAGGATTTGAGTATAGGAGCAGGGAGGTTCTACTGCAGTTGTCCAGGGTCTTGGTGAGACCACACCTGGAGTATTGCGTACAGTTTTGGTCTCCCAATCTGAGGAAAGACATTTTTGCCATAGAGGGAGTACAGAGAAGGTTCACCAGACTGATTCCTGGGATGTCAGGACTTTCATATGAAGAAAGACTGGATAGACTCGGCTTGTACTCGCTAGAATTTAGAAGATTGAGATGGGATCTTATAGAAACTTACAAAATTCTTTAGGGGTTGGACAGGCTAGATGCAGGAAGATTGTTCCCGATGTTGGGGAAGTCCAGGACAAGGTAGTTGAGGCCAGTTCATTGGCTATATTAAAGAGGGAGTTAGATGTGGCCCTTGTGGCTGAAGGGATCAGGGGGTATGGAGAGAAGGGAGGTACAGGATACTGAGTTGGATGATCAGCCATGATCAAATTGAATTGCGGTGCAGGCTCGAAGGGCCGAATGGCCTACTGCACCTGTTTTCTATGTTTCTATGTTTCTATGATCCTTCAGGACGTGAAAAGCGACGAAATATCAGCACACGAAAAGAGCCGAAATTTCATCACACAAAAAGTGATGAAAATTCAGCATGCGAAAGGTGACGAAATTACAGTACTCATAAAACGACGAAATTTCAGAACATGAAAAGCGACGAATTTTCAGCAGACCTAAAGAGCCGAAATTTCAGCACACAAAAAGCGACGAAATTTCAGCACACGAAAAGCAACAAAACATCAGGACGAATAAAGCGATGAAACATCAGGACGCATAAAGGGACGAAATTTCAGAACGTGAAAAGCGGCGAAATTTCAGCACACGATAAGCGACGGAAATTCAGCATGTGAAAAAAGATGAAAATTCAGTATGCAAAAAGAGAGGAACTTTCAGGACGTTAAAACCAACGAAAATTCAGCACGCGTAAAGTGACAGAAATTCAGTACACATAGAGCGACAATCCTTCAGGAGGCGAAAAGCGACGGAAATTCTGCACGCGAAAAGTGACCAAATATCAGAACGTGAAAAGCGACGAAAATTTAGCACGCAAAATGCGACGAAAATTCAGCATGCAAAAAGCGACAAAAATTCAGCATGCGAAAAGCAACGTAATATCAGGACGAATAAGGCGACAAAACTTTTGCATGCGAAAAGCGACGATCCTTCAAGAAGTGATGAGCGACGATCCTTCAGGACGTGAAAAGCGACGAAAATTCATCACGCTAAAAGTGACGAAATTTCAGGACGTGAAAAGCGACGAAATATCAGTACAGGAAAAGCACCGAGATTTCCGCACACAAAACGCGACGAAAATTCAGCACATGAAAAGTGACGAAAATTCAGCACGCAAAAAGCAACACAAATTCAGCACGCCAAAAGTGATGACATTTCAGGACATCAAAAGCGACAAAAATATAGCATGCGAAAAGTAATGAAAATCCAGCACGATAAAAGCGACGATCCTTCAGGATTTGAAAAGCGACAATCCTTCAAGACGTGAAATATGACGAAAATTCAGCACGCCAAATGTGACGAAATTTCAGGACGTGAAAAGTGATGAAATGTCAGCACACGAAAAGCGCCGAAATTTCAGCACACAAAAAGCAACGAAAATTCAACATGTGAAAAGCGACGTAACATCAGGACAAATAAAGCGATGATACATCAGGACGCATAAAGTGACAACATTTCAGAACATGAAAAGCGACGAATTTTCAGCAGAAGAAAAGCGCCGAAATTTCAGCACACAAAAAGCGACGAAAATTCAGCATGTGAAAAGCGACGAAACATCAGGACAAATAAAGCGATGAAACATCAGGACGCATAAAGCGACGAAAATTCAGCATGCGAAAAGCGACGAAAATTCAGCATGTGAAAAGCCACGAAAATTCAGCACGCGAAAAGAGAGGAACCTTCACGACGTTAAAACCAATGAAAACTCAGCACGCGTAAAGTGATGAAAATTCAGCACGCGAAAAGCGACGTACTATCAGGACGAATACAGCGACGAAATTTCAGGACATGAAAAGCGACGAAATTTCAGGACGTGAAAGGGGACAACATTTCAGGACATGAAAGGCGATGGAATTTCGGTGCAAAAAGCGATGAAAATTCAGCATGCAAAAAGCAACGAACCTTCAAGATGCGAAAAGCAATGAAAATGAAGCACGCAAAAAGCGACGAAAATTCTGCATGCAAAAAGCGACAAAAATTCATCACGCGAAAAGTGATGTAATATCAGGACGAATAAACTGACGAAAGTTCAGAACGTGAAAGGCGACAACATTTCAGGAGATGGAAGGCAACGAAATTTCAGCAGGCGAAAAGCGACGAAAATTGAGATTGTGAAAAGCGATGAATATTCAGCATGTGAAAAGTGACGAAAATTCAGCACGCGAAAAGCAACAACATTTCAGCACGACAAAAGTGACGACATTTCAGGACGTCAAAAGCGACAAAAATATAGCATGCGAAAAGGAATGAAAATTCAGCACGATAAAAGCGACGATCCTTCAGGATGTGAAAAGCGACAATCCAAGACGTGAAATACGATGAAAATTCAGCACGCGAAATGTGACGAAATTTCAGGACGTGAAAAGCGACGAAATGTCAGCACACGAAAAGCGACGAAATTTCAGCACACAAAAAGCAACTAATATTCAGCATGCGAAAAGCGACGAAACATCAGGACGAACAAAGCGATGAAACATCAGGACACATAAAGCGACAAAATTTCAGAACATGAAAAGCGACGAATTTTCAGCAGATGAAAAGCGCCGAAATTTCAGCACACAAAAAGCGACGAAAATTCAGCATGCGAAAAGCAACGCAACATCAGGACGAATAAAGCGATGAAACATCAGGACGCATAAAACGACGAAAATTCAACATGCGAAAAGTGACGAAAATTCAACATGTGAAAAGCGACGAAAATTCAACACGCGAAAAGAGAGGAACCTTCAGGACGTTAAAACCAATGAAAACTGCATAAAAATTAAAAGTTTCAGGGTATATACTTTCACAATAATATCTAAAGTGAAAATTCAGCACGCGTAAAGTGACAGAAATTCAGTACACATAGAGCGACAATCCTTCAGGAGGCGAAAAGCGACGGAAATTCTGCACGCGAAAAGTGACCAAATATCAGAACGTGAAAAGCGACGAAAATTTAGCACGCAAAATGCGACGAAAATTCAGCATGCAAAAAGCGACAAAAATTCAGCATGCGAAAAGCAACGTAATATCAGGACGAATAAGGCGACAACAATTTTGCATGCGAAAAGCGACGATCCTTCAAGAAGTGATAAGCGACGATCCTTCAGGACGTGAAAAGCGACGAAAATTCATCACGCTAAAAGTGATGAAATTTCAGGACGTGAAAAGCGACGAAATATCTGTACAGGAAAAGCGCCGAGATTTCCGCACACAAAACGCGACAAAAATTCAGCACATGAAAAGTGACGAAAATTCAGCACGCGAAAAGCGACGTAATATCAGGACGAATACAGCAACGAAATTTCAGGACGTGAAAAGCGACAAAAATATAGCATGCGAAAAGGAATGAAAATCCAGCACGATAAAAGCGACGATCCTTCAGGATGTGAAAAGCGACAATCCTTCAAGACGTGAAATATGACGAAAATTCTGCACGCCAAATGTGACGAAATTTCAGGACGTGAAAAGTGATGAAATGTCAGCACACGAAAAGCGCCGAAATTTCAGCACACAAAAAGCAACGAAAATTCAACATGTGAAAAGCGACGTAACATCAGGACAAATAAAGCGATGATACATCAGGACACATAAAGTGACAAAATTTCAGAACATGAAAAGCGACGAATTTTCGGCAGATGAAAAGCGCCGAAATTTCAGCACACAAAAAGCGACGAAAATTCAGCATGTGAAAAGCGACGAAACATCAGGACAAATAAAGCGATGAAACATCAGGACGCATAAAGCGACGAAAATTCAGCATGCGAAAAGCGACGAAAATTCAGCATGTGAAAAGCCACGAAAATTCAGCACGCGAAAAGAGAGGAACCTTCACGACGTTAAAACCAATGAAAACTCAGCACGCGTAAAGTGATGAAAATTCAGCACGCGAAAAGCGACGTACTATCAGGACGAATACAGCGACGAAATTTCAGGACATGAAAAGCGATGAAATTTCAGGACGTGAAAGGGGACAACATTTCAGGACATGAAAGGCGATCAAATTTCGGTGCAAAAAGCGATGAAAATTCAGCATGCAAAAAGCAACGAACCTTCAAGATGCGAAAAGCAATGAAAATGAAGCACGCAAAAATCGACGAAAATTCTGCATGCAAAAAGCGACAAAAATTCAGCACGCGAAAAGTGATGTAATATCAGGATGAATAAACTGACGAAAGTTCAGAACGTGAAAGGCGACAACATTTCAGGAGATGGAAGGCAACGAAATTTCAGCAGGCGAAAAGCGACGAAAATTGAGATTGTGAAAAGCGATGAATATTCAGCACGTGAAAAGTGACGAAAATTCAGCACGCGAAAAGCAACAACATTTCACCACGACAAAAGTGACGACATTTCAGGACGTCAAAAGCGACAAAAATATAGCATGCGAAAAGGAATGAAAATTCAGCACGATAAAAGCGACGATCCTTCAGGATGTGAAAAGCGGCAATCCAAGACGTGAAATACGATGAAAATTCAGCACGCGAAATGTGACGACATTTCAGGAAGTGAAAAGCGACGAAATGTCAGCACACGAAAAGCGACGAAATTTCAGCACACAAAAAGCAACTAATATTCAGCATGCGAAAAGCGATGAAACATCAGGACGAATAAAGCGATGAAACATCAGGACACATAAAGCGACAAAATTTCAGAACATGAAAAGCGACGAATTTTCAGCAGATGAAAAGCGCCGAAATTTCAGCACACAAAAAGCGACGAAATTTCAGCATGCGAAAAGCAACGCAACATCAGGACGAATAAAGCGATGAAACATCAGGACGCATAAAACGACGAAAATTCAACATGCGAAAAGTGACGAAAATTGAACATGTGAAAAGCGACGAAAATTCAGCACGCGAAAAGAGAGGAACCTTCAGGACGTTAAAACCAATGAAAACTGCACAAAAATTAAAAGTTTCAGGGTAAATACTTTCACAATAATATCTAAAGTGACTAGCATTAAATTGGACCCGGATCCAAAATTAATAATACTTGGAACATTAGAATTAAATCAAACATTTACATCAACTCAAAGAAACTTTATTGATTATAGTATAATAACTGGGAAAAAATTAATTCTAAAATTTTGGAAAGGCCCTATAACCCCCACAATCAAAATGTGGATTATAGAAATGACAGAGACCTTACACTTGGAAAGAATTAGACTTGTCCTGTTGGACAAACAGGAACTATTCGTCGGAACATGGTCTCCCATTATTGACTATTTAAAGGGTCAGAATGGTTCAGCACGAGAACCTGACTAACACCCGTGCCAAGGAATAGATGAAATGTTATACTCTGAAATGTACGAATATATCTCGAATGAAGTTTTTTATCGTAGTAAATTATTCCATTCTTCTTTATTATCTCTTTCTTTTTTTTGTTTTTTTGTTTTGTTTTTTGTTTTGTTTTGTTTTTGTTTCTTTTTTTTGTTGTTTCTTCTCTTTTTTCTCTTTCTTTCCTTATTTCATCTATATTTTTAGTTCTATTTAGTTTAAATTTTTTTTTTAAAGTATTGGAGACATTGTAATAATAATGGACGATATTAGTAATTTAAAAATGTAAGACTGGTATCGATTTTAATATGATATGTACTTACCTCCAATAAAAAATAATTAAAAAAAAACAATACAAAAGAACAATGAAAGCTCAGCACGCGTAAAGTGACGAAAATTCAGCACGCGAAAAGCAACGTAATATCAGGACGAATAAAGCGACGAAATTTCAGGACGTGAAAAGCGACGAAATTTCAGGACGTGAAAGGGGATGAAATTTCAGGACATGAAAGGCAACGAAATTTCAGAATGCGAAAAGCGACGAAAATTCAGCATGCGAAATGCGACGAACCTTCAAGACGCGAAAAGCGATGAAAATGAAGCACGCAAACAGCGACGAAAATTCAGCATGCAAAAAGCGACAAAAATTCAGCATGCGAAATGCGAAGTAATATCAGGACGAATAAAGCGTCGACATTTCAGGACGTGAAAGGCAACGAAATTTAAGGAGATGAAAGGCGACGAAATTTCTGCACGCGAAAAGCGACGAAAATTCAGCCTGTGAAAAGCGATGAAAATTCAGCACATTAAAAGTGACGAACCTTCAGGACACGAAAAGAGACGATAATTCAGCACGTGAAAAGTGAAGAAAATTCAGCACGCGAAAAGTGAAACAAATTTAGCACGGCAAAAGTGACGAAATTTCAGGACGTGAAAAACGATGAAATATCAGCACGCGAAAAGCAACGAAATTTCAGAACGTGAAAAGCGACGAAAATTAAGCACGCGAAAAGCGACGATAATTCAGCACGGCAAAAGTGACGAAATTTCAGGACGTGAAACGCAACGAAATTTCAGCACACAAAAAGTGCCGAAATTTCAGCACACAAAAAGCAACAAAAATCAGCATGCGGAAAGCGACGAAATATCAGGATGCATAAAGCGACGAAATTTCCGAACGTGAAAAGTGGCGTAATTTCAGCACATGAAAAGCAACGGAAATTCAGCATGCGAAAAGCGACGAAAATTCAGCACGGGAAAAGAGAGGAACCAGGATGTTAAAACCAATGAAAATTTAGCACACGTAGTGACAAAAATTCAGCAAGCGTAAAGCAACAAATCTTCAGGAGGCGAACAGCGACGGAAATTCCACAAGCGAAAAGTGACTAAATTTCAGAACGTGAAAAGCGACGAAAATTTAGCAAGCGAAAAGCGACGAACCTTCAAGATGCGAAAAGCAATGAAAATGAAGAACGCAAACAGCGACGAAAATTCATTGTGCAAAATGCGACAAAAATTCAGCACGCGAAAAGTGACTACATTTCAGGACGATAAAAGCGACGAAATATCAGCATACTAAAAGCGACGAAAATTCACCATTTCAGCACGCGAAAAGCGACGATCCTTCAGGACATGAAAAGCGATGAAAATTCAGCACGCCAAAAGTGACGAAATTTCAGGACGTGAAAAGCGACGAAATTTCAGCAGACGAAAAGCGACGAAATTTCAGCACACAAAAAGCGAAAAAAATTCAGCATGCGAAAATCGACGAAACATCAGGACACATAAAGCGATGAAACATCAGGACTCATAAAGCGACGACATTTCAAAACATGAAAAGCGGCGAAATTTCAGCACAAGAAAAGCGACGAAAATTCAGCATGCGAAAAGCGACGAAAATTCAGCATGCGAAAAGCGCCGAAAATTCAGCACGCGAAAAGAGAGGGACCTTCAGGACGTTAAAACCAACGATAATTCAGCATGCTTAGTGAAAAAAATTCAGCACGCGTAAAGCGACAAACCTTCAGGACGCGAAAAGCGACGGAAATTCCTCACGCCAAAAGTGACTAATTTTCAGAACGTGAAAAGCGACGAAAATTTAGCACGCGAAAAGCGACAAAAATTCAGCATGCGAAAAGCGACCAAAATTCTGCATGCGAAAAGCTAAGAAACATCAAGACGCGAAAAGCGATGAAAATGAAGCACGCAAAAAGCGACAAAAATTCAGCTCGCGAAAAGTGACGTAATATCGGGACGAATAAAGCAACAAAATTTCAGGACGTGAAAAGCGACAAATTATCAGCACACGAAAAGCGCCGAAATTTCAGCACACAAAAAGCGATGAAAATTAAGCATACGAAAAGTGACGAAATTACAGGACGCATAAAGCGACGAAATTTTTAGAACATCAAAAGCGACGATGATTCAGCAAGCGAAAAGCAGCGATCGTTCAGGACATGAAAAGCGACGAAAATTCAGCACGCCTAAAGCGACGAAATTTCAGAACTTGTAAGGCGACGAAATTTCAGCACACAAAAAGTGCTGACATTTCAGCACACAAAAAGCGACGAAAATTCAGCATGCAGAAAGCGACGAAATCAGGATGCATCAAGTGACGAAATTTCAGAACGTGAATAGCGGCGAAATTTCAGGACGTGAAAAGCGGCGAAATTTCAACAAACGTAAAGCGACGAAAATTCAGCATACAAAAAGTGACAAACTTTCAGGACGCGAAAAGCGACGGAAATTCCACACGTTAAAAGTGACTACATTTCAGGACGTGAAAGGTGATGAAAATTTAGCACGTGAAAAGCAATGAAAATTCAGCAGGCAAAAAGCAACAAAAATTCAGCATGCGAAATGCGAAGTAATATCAGGACGAATAAAGCGTCGACATTTCAGGATGTGAAAGGCAACGAAATTTAAGGACATGAAAGGCGACGAAATTTCTGCACGCGAAAAGCGACGAAAATTCAGCCTGTGAAAAGCGATGAAAATTCAGCACATTAAAAGTGACGAACCTTCAGGACACGAAAAGAGACGATAATTCAGCACGTGAAAAGTGACGAAAATTCAGCACTCGAAAAGTGAAACAAATTTAGCACGCCAAAAGTGACGAAATTTCAGGATGTGAAAAGCGATGAAATATCAGCACACGAAAAGTGACGAAAATTCAGCACGCAAAAAGTGGCGAAATTTCAGAACATGAAAAGCGACAAAAATTAAGCACGCGAAAAGCGAGGAAAATTCAGCACGCGAAAAGTGACTACATTTCAGGATGTGAAAAGCGACGAAATTTCAGCGTAATAAAAGCGACGAAAATTCACCATGCGAAAAGCGACGAAATTTCAGCACGCGAAAAGCGACTAAAATTCAGCATGTGAAACGCGATGAAATTACAGGACACATAAAGCGACGAAATTTCAGAACATGAAAACGACGAAATTTCAGCACACGAAAAGCGCCAAAATTTCAGCACACGAAAAGCGACGAAAATTTAGCATGCGGAAAGCGACAAAATCAGGACGCATAAAACGACGAAACAGGACGCATAAAGCGACGAAATTTCAGAACGTGAAAAGCAGCGAAATTTCAGAACGTGAAAAGCGGCGAAATTTTAACATAAGAAAATCGAAGAAAATTCTGCATACGAAAACCAACGAAAATTCAGCACGCGTAAAGTGACGAAATTTCAGCACGCGAAAAGCGACAAACCTTCAGGACACGAAAAGCAACGGAAATTCTGCACGCGAAAAGTGACTTAATTTCAGAACGTGAAAAGTGACGTAATATCAGGATGAATAAAGCGACGAAATTTCAGGATGTGAAAAGCGACGAAATTTGAGGACGTGAAAATCGACGAAATTTCAGGACATGAAGCAATGAAATTTCAGCACGCGGAAAACGACGAACCCTCAGGACACGAAAAGCGAAGATAATTCAGCACGTGAAAAGTGACGAAAATTGAGCACGCTAAAAGCGACAAAATTTCAGCACGCCTAAAGAGACGAAATTTCAGGACGTGAAAAGTGATGAAATATCAGCACACGAAAAGTGACGAAAATTCAGCTCGCAAAAAGCGACGAAATTTCAGAACATGAAAAGCGACGTAAATTAAGTACACGAAAAGCAACGAAAATTCATCACGCGAAAAGTGATGAAATTTCAGGACTTGAAAAGCGATGAAATTTCAGCACATGAAAAGCGATGGAAATTCAGCATGTGAAAAGCGACAAAAATTCAGCACGCGAAAAAAGAGAGGAACCTTCAGGACGTTAAAACCAACGAAAATTCACCATTGTGAAAGTGACAAAAATTCAGCATGCGTAAAGCGACAAACCTTCAGGAGGCAAAAAGCGATGGAAATTCCGCACGCGAAAAGTGACTAAATTTCATAACGTTAAAAGGGACGATAATTTAGCACGCAAAAAGCGATGATAATTAAGGATGCGAAAAGTGACGAAAATTCAGCATGCGATAAGCGACGAACCTTCAAGACATGAAAAGCGATGAAAATGAAGCACCCAAAAAGCGACGAAAATTCAGCATGCAAAAAGCGACAAAAATTCAGCACGCAAAAAGCGACGTAATATCGGGACGAATAAGGAGACAAAAATTCAGCACGCGAAAAGCAACGATCCTTCAGGACGTGAAAAGTGACGATCCTTCAGTACGTGAAAAGCGACGAAAATTCAGCACACCAAAAGTGACTAAATTTCAGGACGTGAAAAGCGACGAAATTTCAACACACAAAAAACGACAAAAATTCAGCATACGAAAAGCGACGAAAATTCAGCACGTGAAAAGAGAGGAACCTTCAGGACGTTAAAACCAACGAAAATTCTGCACGCGTAAAGTGACGAAAATAGCACGCGAAAAGCAACAAACCAGGACGCGAAAAGCGACGGAAATTCCTTCAGGACGTGAAAAGTGACTACATTTCAGTACGTGAAAAGTGACGAAAATTTAGCACTTGAAAAGCGATGAAAATTCAGCATACTAAAAGCGACAAAAATTCACCATGCGAAAAGCGACGAAATTTCAGCACGCGAAAAGCGACGATCCTTCAGGACATGAAAAGCGATGAAAATTCAGCACGCCAAAAGTGATGACATTTCAGGACGTGAAAAGTGATGAAATTTCAGCAGACGAAAAGCGACGAAATTTCAGCACACAAAAAGCGACGAAAATTCAGCATGCGAAAATCGACGAAACATCAGGACGCATAAAGCGATGAAACATCAGGACTCATAAAGCGACGACATTTCAAAACATGGAAAGCAGCGAAATTTCAGCACACGTAAAGTGACGAAAATTCAGCATGCGAAAAGCGATGAAAATTCAGCCTGTGAAAAGCGATGAAAATTCAGCACGTTAAAAGTGACGAAATTTCAGAACGTGAAAAGCGCTGAAATATCAGCACACAAAAAGTGACGAAAATTCAGCACGCAAAAAGTGAAGACATTTCAGAACTTATAAAGCGACAAAAATTAAGCACGCCAAATGCGACGAAAACTCAGCATTTGAAAAGTGACAAAAATTTAGCACATGTAAAGTGACAAACCTTCAGGACGCGAAAAGCGACGAAAATTCAGCATGCGAAAGCGACGAAAATTCAGCATGCGGAAAGCGACGAACATTCAAGACGCTGAAAATGATGCACGCAAAAAGGGAAGAAAATTCAGCATGCAAAAAGCGACAAAAAATCAGCACTCAAAAAGTGGCGTAATATCAGGACGAAGAAAGCGACGAAATTTCAGGACGTGAAAGGCGACGAAATTTCAGGAAATGAAAGGCGACGAAATTTCAGCACGTGAAAAGCGACGAAAATTCTGCCTGTGAGAAGCGACGAAAATTCAGCCTGTGAAAAGCGATGAAAATTCAGCATGCAAAAAGCGACAAAAATTCAGCTCGCGAAAAGTTACGTAATATCAGGACAAATAAAGCAACGAAATTTCAGGATGCGAAAAGCAACGAAATTTCAGCATTCGAAAAGCATCGAAATTACAGGACGCATAAAGCGACGAAATTTCAAACGTGAAAAGCGACGAAATTTCAGCACACGAAAAGCGACGAAAATTCAGCACGCGAAAAGTGACGAACCTTCAGGACGTGAAAAGTGAAGAAAATTCAGCACGCGAAAAGTGACGAAAATTCTGCACGCGAAAAGCGACGTTAATTCTGCACGCGAAAAGCAACGAAATTTGAGGACGTGAAAAGCAACGAAATTTCAGCATACTAAAAGCAACGGAAATTCACCATGTGAAAAGTGACTAAAATTCAGCATGAGAAAAGTGACGATCCTTCAGGATGTGAAAACGACGAAATATCAGCACACGAAAAGAGACAAAAATTCAGCATGAGAAAAGTGACGATCCTTCAGGACGTGAAACGCGACGAAATTTCAGCAAAAAAAAGTGCCGAAATTTCAGCACACAAAAAGCAACAAAAATCAGCATGCGGAAAGCGACGAAATATCAGGATGCATAAAGCGACGAAATTTCCGAACGTGAAAAGTGGCGTAATTACAGCACATGAAAAGCAATGGAAATTCAGCATGCGAAAAGCGATGAAAATTCAGCACGGGAAAAGAGAGGAACCTTCAGGATGTTAAAACCAATGAAAATTTAGCACGCGTAGTGACAAAAATTCAGCAAGCGTAAAGCGACAAATCTTCAGGAGGCGAACAGCGACGGAAATTCCACAAGCGAAAAGTGACTAAATTTCAGAACGTGAAAAGCGACAAAAATTTAGCAAGCGAAAAGCGACGAACCTTCAAGATGCGAAAAGCGATGAAAATGAAGCACGCAAACAGCGACGAAAATTCATCGTGCAAAATGCGTCAAAAATTCAGCACGAATAAAGCGACGAATTTCCAGGACGTGAAAGGTGACGAAATTTCAGGACATGAAAGGTGACGAAATTTCAGCACGCGAAAAGCAACGAAAATTCAGCCTGCGAAAAGCGATAACAATTCAGCACGTCAAAAGTGATGAACCTTCAGAACACGAAAAGCGACGATAATTCAGCATGTGAAAAGTGACGAAAATTCAGCATGCGAAAAGCGACAAAAATTCAGCACACCAAAAGTGACGAAATTTCAGGACGTGAAAAGCGATAAAAATTAAGCACGCGAAAAGCGACGGAAATTCAGCACGCGAAAAGTGACTACATTTCAGGACGATAAAAGCGACGAAATATCAGCATACTAAAAGCGACGAAAATTCACCATGCGAAAAGCGACGAAATTTCAGCACGCGAAAAGCGACGATCCTTCAGGACATGAAAAGCGATGAAAATTCAGCACGCCAAAAGTGACAAAATTTCAGGACGTGAAAAGCGACGAAATTTCAGCAGACGAAAAGCGACGAAATTTCAGCACACAAAAAGCGATGAAACATATATAACCATATAACCATATAACCATATAACCATAACAGCACGGAAACAGGCCATCTCGGCCCTTCAAGTCCGTGCCGAACATTTAATTTTTTTTTTTTTTTTTTTTTTTAATTAAAAATAAAATACTTCCCCCTAGTCCCATCTACCTGCACTCAGACCATAACACTCCATTCCTTTCCCGTCCATATACCCATCCAATCTATTTTTAAAGGATAACATCGAACCTGCCTCCACCACATCCACTGGAAGCTCATTCCACACAGCTACCACTCTCTGAGTAAAGAAGTTCCCCCTAATGTTCCCCCTAAACTTCTGTCCCTTAATTCTCAAGTCATGTCCCCTTGTTTGAATCTTCCCTACTCTCAATGGGAAAAGCTTATCCACGTCCACTCTGTGTAACCCGCTCATAATTTTAAAGACCTCTATCAAGTCCCCTCTTAACCTTCTGCGCTCCAAAGAATAAAGACCTAACTTGTTCAACCTTTCTCTGTAACTTAGTTGCTGAAACCCAGGCAACATTCTAGTAAATCTCCTCTGTACTCTCTCTATTTTGTTGACATCCTTCCTATAATTAGGCGACCAAAATTGTACTCCATACTCCAGAATTGGCCTCACCAATGCCCTGTACAATTTTAACATTACATCCCAACTTCTATATTCAATGCTCTGATTTATAAAGGCCAGCACACCAAAAGCTTTCTTTACCACCCTATCTACATGAGATTCCACCTTCAGGGAACTATGCACAGTTATTCCTAGATCCCTCTGTTCAACTGCATTCCTCAATTCGCTACCATTTACCGTGTACGTCCTATTTTGATTTGTCCTGCCGAGATGTAGCACCTCACATTTGTCAGCATTAAACTCCATCTGCCATCTTTCAGCCCACTCTTCCAAATGGCCTAAATCTCTCTGTAGACTTTGAAAATCTACTTCATTATCCACAACACCACCTATCTTAGTATCATCTGCATACTTACTAATCCAATTCTCCACACCTTCATCCAGATCATTGATGTACATGACAAACAACAGTGGACCCAACACAGACCCCCGAGGCACCCCACTAGTCACCGGCCTCCAACCTGACAAACAGCCATCCACCATTACTCTCTGGCATCTCCCATTCAGCCACTGTTGAATCAATCTTGCTAATCCACCATTAATACCCAACAATTGAATCTTCTTAACCAACCTTCCATGAGGAACCTTGTCAAAGGCCTTACTGAAGTCCATATAGACAACATCCACTGCTTTACCCTCATCAATTTCCCTAGTAACCTCTTCGAAAAATTCAAGAAGATTAGTCAAGCATGACCTTCCAGGCACAAATCCATGTTGACTGTTCCTAATCAGACCCTGCTTATCCAGATGCTTATATATATTATCTTTAAGTATCCTTTCCATTAATTTGCCCACCACTGACGTCAAACTAACAGGTCTATAATTGCTAGGTTTACTCTTCGAACCCTTTTTAAACAACGGAACAACATGCGCAGTACGCCAATCCTCCGGCACTATTCCCGTTTCAAATGACATTTGAAATATTTCTGTCATAGCCCCTGCTATTTCTACACTAACTTCCCTCAATGTCCTAGGGAATATCCTGTCAGGACCTGGAGACTTATCCGTTTTCATATTTTTCAAAAGTGTCCGCACCTCCTCTTCTTTGAATCTCACAGTTTCCATTGCTACTCTGCTCGTTTCCCTTACCTCACATAATTCCATATCCTTCTCCTTCGTGAATACCGAAGAAAAGAAATTGTTCAATATCTCCCCCATCTCTTTTGGCTCTGCAGATAGCTGTCCACTCTGACTCTCTAATGGACCGATTTTATTCCTTGTTATCCTTTTGCTATTAATATAGCTGTAGAAACCCTTTGGATTTACTTTCACCTTACTTGCCAAAGCAACCTCATATCTTCTTTTAGCTTTTCTAATTTCTTTCTTAATATTCTTTTTACATTCTTTATACTCCTCAAGCACCTCATTTACTCCATGCTGCCTATAATTATTGTAGATCTCTCTCTTTTTCCGAACCAAGTGTCCAATTTCCCTTGAAAACCACGGCTCTTTCCATTTTTTACTATTTCCTTTCAACCGAACAGGGACAAAGATTCTGTACTCTTAAAATTTCACCCTTAAATGTCCTCCATTTTTCTTCTACATCCTTCCCATAAAACAACATGTCCCAATTCACTCCTTTTAAATCCTTTCGCATCTCCTCAAAGTTAGCCTTTCTCCAAACAAAAATCTCAACCCTAGGTCCAGTTCTGACCCTCTCCATAATTATATTGAAACATCAGGACTCATAAAGCGACGACATTTCAAAACATGAAAAGCGGCGAAATTTCAGCACACGAAAAGCGACGAAAATTCAGCATGCGAAAAGCGACGAAAATTCAGCACGCGAAAAGCGACGAAAATTCAGCACGCGAAAAGAGAGGGACCTTCAGGACGTTAAAACCAACGAAAATTCAGCACGCTTAAAGCGACAAACCCTCAGGACGTGAAAAGCGACGGAAATTCCTCACGCGAAAAGTGACTAAATTTCAGAACGTGAAAAGCGACGAAAATTTAGCACGCGAAAAGCGAAAAAAATTCAGCATGCGAAAAGCGACGAAAATTCTGCATGCGAAAAGCTAAGAAACATCAAGACGCGAAAAGCGATGAAAATGAAGCACGCAAAAAGCGAAAAGTGACGTAATATCGGGACGAATAAAGCAACGAAATTTCAGGATGTGAAAAGCGACAAATTATCAGCACACGAAAAGCGCCGAAATTTCAGCACACAAAAAGCGATGAAAATTAAGCATACGAAAAGTGACGAAATTACAGGACACATAAAGCGACGAAATTTTTAGAACATGAAAAGCGACGATGATTCAGGACGCGAAAAGCAACGATCGTTCAGGACATGAAAAGCGACGAAAATTCAGCACGCCAAAAGCGACGAAATTTCAGAACTTGTAAGGCGACGAAATTTCAGCACACAAAAAGTGCTGACATTTCAGCACACAAAAAGCGACGAAAATTCAGCATGCGGAAAGCGACGAAATCAGGATGCATCAAGTGACGAAATTTCAGAACGTGAATAGCGGCAAAATTTCAGGACGTGAAAAGCGGCGAAATTTCAACAAACGAAAAGCGACGAAAATTCAGCATACAAAAAGTGACAAACCTTCAGGACGCAAAAAGCGACGGAAATTCCACACGTTAAAAGTGACTACATTTCAGAACATGAAAGGTGATGAAAATTTTGCACGCGAAAAGCAATGAAAATTCAGCAGGCAAAAAGCAACAAAAATTCAGCACGCGAAAAGCGACGTAATATCAGGACGAATAAAGCGACGACATTTCAGGACGTGAAAGGCGACGAAATTTCAGGACATTAAAGCCAACGAAATTTCAGCACGCGAAAAGCGACAAAAATTCAGCATGCGAAAAGTGACGAGACTTCAAGACGCGAAAAGCGATGAAAATTACGCACACAAACAGCAAAGAAAATGAACCATGCAAAAAGGAAAAAAATTCAGCAAGCGAAAAGTTATGAAATTTCAGAACGTGAAAGGTGACGAAATTTCAGGACATGAAAGGCTACGAAATTTCAGCACATGAAAAGCGACGAAAATTGAGCCTGTGAAAAGCGATGAAAATTCAGCACATTAAAAGTGACGAACCTTCAGGACACGAAAAGCGACGATAATTCAGCACGTGAAAAGTGATGAAAATTCAGCATGCAAAAAGCGACAAAAATTCAGCCCGCCAAAAGTGACGAAATTTCAGAACACGAAAAGCGACGAAAATTAAGCACGCAAAAAGCGACGAAAATTCAGCACGCGAAAAGTGACGAAATTTCACGACATGAAAAGCGACGAAATTTCAGCATGCAAAAAGCAACAAAAATTCAGCACGCGAAATCGACGATGCTTCAGGACGTGAAAAGCGACAATCCTTCAGGACGTGAAAAGCGACGAAAATTCAGCATGCCAAAAGCGACGAAATTTCATGACGTGAAAAGCGACGAAATATCAGCACACGAAAAGCGCCAAAATTTCAGCACGCATAAAGCGACTAAATTTCAGTATGCGAAACGCAACCGAATTACAGGACGCATAAAGCGACGAAATTTCAGAACACGAAAAGTGACTAAATTTCAGCACAGGAAAAGTGCGGAACTTTCAGCACACAAAAAGCGACGAAAATAGAGCATGCGGAAAGCGATGAAACATCAGGACGCATAAAGCGACGAAATTTCTGAACGAGAAAAGCGGCGAAATTTCAGAACATGAAAAGCGGCGAAATTTCAGAACATGAAAAGTGGTGAAATTTCAACACATGAAAAGCGACGAATATTCAGCATAACAAAAGCGAGGAAAATTCAGCACGCGAAAAGAGAGGAACCTTCAGGACGTTAAAACAAAAATTCTGCACGCATAAAATTCAGCTCGAGTAAAGCGAGAAACCAGGATGCGAAAAGCGATGGAAATTCCGCACGCGAAAAGTGACAAAATTTCAGATGTGAAAAGTGACAAATATTTAGCACGCGAAAAGCAACAAAAATTCAGCATGCGAAAAGCGACATAATATCAGGACGAATAAAGCGATGAAATTTCAGGACGTGAAAGGCGACGAAATTTCAGGACGTGAATGTCGACGAAATTTCAGGACATGAAAGGTGACGAAATTTCATCACGCGAAAAGCGAAGAAAATTAAGCCTGCCAAAATGATGAAATTTCAGGACGTGAAAAGTGATGAAATATCAGCACACGAAAAGCGACGAAAATTCAGCATGCGAAAAGAGATGAAATTACTGGACGCATAAAGCGACGAAATTTCAGAACATGAAAAGTGACGAATTTTCAGCAGACGACAAGCGGCGAAATATCAGCACACAAAAAGTGACGAAAATTCAGCATGCGAAAAGCGACGAAACATCAGGACAAATAAAGCGATCAAACATCACGACGCATAATGCGACGAAATTTCAGAACGTGAAAAGTGGCGAATTTTCAGCAGATGAAAAGCGCCGAAATTCAGCATGCGTAAAGTGACAAAAATTCAGCACGCGTAAAGCAACAAACCTTCAGGAGGCGAAAAGCGACGAAAATTTAGCACGCAAAAAGCGACGAAAATTAAGCATGCGAAAAGAGACAAAAATTCAGCATGTGAAAAGCGACGAACCTTCAAGACGTGAAAAGCGATGAAATTTCAGCACGCGAAAAGTGACGATCCTTCAGGATGTGAAAAGCGACGAAAATTCTGCATGCCAAAAGTGACGAACTTACTGGATGTGAAAAGCGACGAAATATCAGCACACGAAAAGCGCCGAAATTTCAGCACACAAAAAGTGATGAAAATTCAGCATGCGAAAAGAGATGAAATTACAGGACGCATAAAGCGACGAAATTTCAGAACATGAAAAACGACGAATTTTCAGCAGACGACAAGCGGCGAAATATCAGCACACAAAAAGCGACGAAAATTCAGCATGCGAAAAGCGACTAAACATCAGGACAAATAAAGCGATGAAACATCAGGACGCATAATGCGACGAAATTTCAGAACGTGAAAAGTGGCGAATTTTCAGCAGATGAAAAGCGCCGAAATTCAGCACGCGTAAAGTGACAAAAATTCAGCACGCGTAAAGCAACAAATCTTCAGGAGGCGAAAAGCGACGGAAATTCCGCACGCGAAAGTGACTACATTTCAGAACGTTAAAAGCGACGAAAATTTAGCACGCAAAAAGCGACGAAAATTAAGCATGCGAAAAGCGATGAAAATTCAGCATGCAAAAAGTGACAAAAATTCAGCACGCGAAAAGCGACGTAATATCAGGACGAATAAGGCGACGAAAATTCAGCACGCGAAAAGCGACGAACCTTCAGGACGTGAAAAGGGACGATACTTCAGGACTTGAAAAGCGACGAAAATTCAGCACACCAAAAGTGACGAAATTTGAGGACGTGGAAAGCGACGATATATCAGCACACGCAAAGCGCCGAAATTTCAGCACACAAAAAGCGACTAAAATTCAGCATGCGAAATGCTACGAAATTACAGGACACATAAAGCGACGAAATTTCAGAACATGAAAAGTGACGAAATTTCAGCACACAAAAAGTGCCAAAATTTCAGCACACAAAAAGCGACGAAAATTCATCATGCAAAACGCGACGAAATTACAGGACGCATAAAGCGACGAAATTTCAGAACATGAAAAGCGTTGAAATTTCAGCACACGAAAAGTGCCAAAATTTCAGCACACAAAAAGCGTCGAAAATTCAGCATGCGGAAAACGACGAAACATCAGGACGCATAAAGCGGCGAAATTTCAGAACGTGAAAAGCGGCGAAATTTCAACACATGAAAAGAGACGAAAATTCTGCATACGTAAAGTGACGAAAATTCAGCACGCAAAAAGAGAGGAACCTTCAGGACATTAAAACCAACTAAAATTCTGCACGCGTAAAGTGACAAAAATTCAGCACGCGAAGAGCGACAAACCTTCAGGACGCAAAAAGCGACGAAAATTCAGCATGTGAAAAGCGACGAACCTTCAAGACGCGGAAAGCAATGAAAATGAAGCACACAAACAGCGACGAAAATTCAGCATGCATAAAGCGACAAAAATTCAGCACGCGAAAAGCGACATAATATCAGGGTGAATAAAGCGACGTGAAAGGTGACAAAATTTCAGGACATGAAAGGCGACGAAATTTCAGCACACGAAAAGCGACGAAAATTCAGCCTGTGAAAAGCAATGAAAATTCAGCACGTTAAAAGTGACGAACCTTCAGGACACAAAAAGCGACGATAATTCAGCATGTGAAAAGTGATGAAAATTCAGGATGTGAAAAGTAACGAAAATTCAGCAGGCGAAAAGCAACAAATATTCAGCCCACCAAAAGTGACGAAATTTCAGGACATGAAAAGCAATGAAATATCAGCATACGAAAAGCAACGAAAATTAATCATGCAAAAAGTGACGAAATTTCAGAACATGAAAAGCGACAAAAATTAAGCACGCAAAAAGCAACGGAAATTCAGCACGCGAATAGTGAAGAAATTTCAGGACGTGAAAAGCGGCGAAATTTCAGCATACTAAACGCGACGGAAATTCACCATGCGAAAAGCGACAATCGTTCATGACGTGAAAAGCGACGAAAATTCAGCACGACAAAAATGACGAAATTTAAGGACGTGAAAAGTGACAAAATATCAGCACACGAAAAGAGAGCAACCTTCAGGACGGTAAAACCAACGAAAATTCAGCAAACATTACGTGACAAAAATTAGGCACGCGTAAAGCGACAATCCTTCAGGAGGCTAAAAGCGACGGAAATTCCGCACGCGAAAAATGACTAAATTTCATAACGTGAAAAGCGACGAAAATTTAGCACGCGAAAAGCGACGAAAATTAAGCATGCGAAAAGCGACTAAAATTCAGCATGCGAAAAGCGACAAACCTTCAAGACACGAAAAGCGATGAAAATGTAGCACGCAAAAAGCGACGAAAATGCAGCATGCAAAAAGCGACAAAAATTCAGCACGTGCAGAGCGACGTAATATCAGGACGAATAAGCGAAAAGCAAAGATGCTTCAGGACGTGAAAAGCAACGATGCTTCAGGACGTGAAAAGCGACGAAAATTCAACACGCCAAAAGCGACGAAATTTCAGAACATGTAAAGCGACGAAATTTCAGCACACGAAAAGTGCCGAAATTTCAGCACAGAAAAAGCTACGAAAATTCAGCATGCGGAAAGCGACGAAACATCAGGATGCATAAAGCGACGAAATTTCAGAACGTGAAAAGCGGCGAAATTTCAGAACGTGAAAAGCGGCGAAATTTCAACAAACGAAAAGTGACCTTCAGGACGTTAAAACCAACGAAAATTCTGCACGCATAAAGTGACGAAAATTCAGCACGCGAAAAGCCACAAACCTTCAGGATGAGAAAAGCGCCGGAAATTCCACACGCGAAAAGTGACTACATTTCACAACGTGAAAAGTGAAGAAAATTTAGCACGCGAAAAGCGATGACAATTCTGCTTGCAAAAAGGAACAAAAATTCAGGACGCGAAAAGTGACGTAATATCAGGACGAACAAAGCGACGAAATTTCAGGACGTGAAAGGTGACGAAATTTCAGGACATGAAAGGCGACGAAATTTCAGCATGCGAAAATCGATGAAAATTGAGCCTGTGAAAAGCGATGAAAATTCAGCACGTTAAAAGTGACGAACCAGGACACGAAAAGCGACGATAATTCAGCACGTGAAAAGTGACGAAAATTCAGCACGCGAAAAGCGACAAAAATTCAGCCTGCCAAAAGTGACGAAATTTCAGAACATGAAAAGCGACGAAAATTAAGCACACAAAAAGTGACGAAAATTCAGCATGCGGAAAGCGACGAAACATCAGGACGTATAAAGCGACGAGATTTCTGAACACGAAAAGCGGCGAAATTTCAGAACATGAAAAGCGGCAAAATTTCAGAACATGAAAAGCAGTGAAATTTCAACACACGATAAGCGACGAAAATTCAGCATACCAAATGCGACGAAAATTCAGCACGCGAAAAGAGAGGAACCTTCAGGACGTTAAAACGAAAATCCTGCACGCGTAAAATTCAGCTCGAGAAAAGCGACAAACCAGGACGTGAAAAGCGATGGAAATTCCGAACGCGAAAAGTGACTAAATTTCAGAACGTGAAAAGTGACAAAAATTTAGCCCGCGAAAAGCAACAAAACTTCACCACGCGAAAAGCGACATAATATTAGGATGAATAAAGCGACGAAATTTAAGGATGTGAAAGGTGACGAAATTTCAAGACGTGAAAGGCGACGAAATTTCACGACGTGAAAGGTGACGAAATTTCAGCACACGAAAAGCGACGAAAATTCACCATGTGAAAAGCGACAAAATTTCAGCACGCGAAAAGTGACGATCCTTCAGGACGTGAAAAGCGATGAAAATTCAGCACGCCAAAGCGCCGAAATTTCAGCACACAAAAAGCGACTCAAATTCCCCATGCAAAACGCGACGAAATTACAGGATGCATAAAGCAACAAAATTTCAGCACACAAAAAGCGACGAAAATTCAGCATGCGGAAAGCGACGAAACATCAGAACGCATAAAGCGACGTAATTTTAGAACGTGAAAAGCGGCGATATTTCAGAACGTGAAAAGCGGCGAAATTTCAACACGAAAAGCGACGAAATTTCAGCACACAAGAAGCGACGCGAAAAGCGATGGAAATTCCGCTCGCGAAAAGTGACTAAATTTCAGACATAAAAGCGACATAATACCAGGACGAATAAAGCGATGACATTTCAGGACGTGAAAGGTGACGAAATTTCAGGACGTGAATGGCGACGAAATTTCAGGACATGAAAGGTGACGAAATTTCATCACGCGAAAAGCGACGAAAATTAAGCCAGCCAAAATGACGAAATTTCAGGACATGAAAAGCGATGAAATATCAGCACACGAAAAGCGACGAAAATTCAGCACGCAAAAAGTGACAACATTTCAGAACATGAAAAGTGACGAAAATTAAGCACGCAAAAAACAACGAAAATTCAGCACGCGAAAAGTGACGGAATTTCAGGACGTGAAAAGCGACGGAATTTCAGCATACTAAAAGCGACGAAAATTCACCATGCGAAAAGCGACGAAATTTCAGCACGCGAAAGTGACGATCCTTCAGGACGTGAAAAGCGACGAAAATTCTGCATGCCAAAAGTGACGAACTTTCAGGATGTGAACAGCGACGAAATATCAGCACACGAAAAGCGCCGAAATTTCAGCACACAAAAAGCGATGAAAATTCAGCATGCAAAAAGAGATGAAATTATAGGACGCATAAAGCGACAAAATTTCAGAACATGAAAAGCGACGAATTTTCAGCAGACGACAAGCGGCGAAATATCAGCACACAAAAAGTGATGAAATTTCAGCACACAAAAAGTGCCAGAATTTCAGCACACAAAAAGCGACGAAAATTCATCATGCAAAATGCGACGAAATTACAGGACGCATAAAGCGACGAAATTTCAGAACATG
Organism: Malacoraja senta; assembly: GCA_038087875.1. Taxonomy (NCBI): domain Eukaryota; kingdom Metazoa; phylum Chordata; class Chondrichthyes; order Rajiformes; family Rajidae; genus Malacoraja; species Malacoraja senta. The sequence goes on from JAXLNO010005040.1 coordinate 152,153, forward strand.
AAAAGCGTTGAAATTTCAGCACACGAAAAGTGCCAAAATTTCTGCACACAAAAAGCGTTGAAAATTCAGCATGCGGAAAGTGACGAAACATTAGGACGCATAAAGTGACGTAATTTCAGTACGTGGAAAGTGGCGAAATTTCAGAACGTGAAAAGCGGCGAAATTTCAACACGAAAAGAGACGAAAATTCTGCATACGTAAAGTGACGAAAATTCAGCACGCAAAAAGAGAGGAACCTTCAGGACATTAAAACCAACTAAAATTCTGCACGCGTAAAGTGACAAAAATTCAGCACGCGAAGAGCGGCAAACCTTCAGGACGCAAAAAGCGACGAAAATTCAGCATGTGAAAAGCGACGAACCTTCAAGACGCGAAAAGCGATGAAAATGAACCACACAAACAGCGACGACAATTCAGCATGCAAAAAGCGACAAAAATTCAGCACGCGAAAAGCGACGTAATATCAGGATGAATAAAGCGACGTGAAAGGTGACGAAATTTCAGGACATGAAAGGCGACGAAATTTCAGCACACGAAAAGCGACGAAAATTCAGCCTGTGAAAAGCAATGAAAATTCAGCACGTTAAAAGTGACGAACTTTCAGAACACAAAAAGCGACGATAATTCAGCATGTGAAAAGTGACGAAAATTCAGGATGTGAAAAGTAACGAAAATTCAGCAGGCGAAAAGCAACAAATATTCAGCCCACCAAAAGTGACGAAATATCAGGACGTGAAAAGCGATGAAATATCAGCGTACGAAAAGCGACGAAAATTCAGCACGCAAAAAGTGACGAAATTTCAGAACATGAAAAGCGACAAATATTAAGCACACAAAAAGCAACGGAAATTCAGCACACGAAAAGTGAAGAAATTTCAGGACGTGAAAAGCGACGAAATTTCAGCATACTAAACGCGACGGAAATTCACCATGCGAAAAGCGACGAAATTTCAGCACGCGAAAAGCGACAATCGTTCAGGACGTGAAAAGCGATGAAAATTCAGCACGACAAAAATGATGAAATTTAAGGACGTGAAAAGCGCCGAAATAACAGCACACGAAAAGAGAGCAACCTTCAGGACGTTAAAACCAACGAAAATTCAGCAAGCATTACGTGACAAAAATTCTGCACGCGTAAAGCGACAATCCTTCAGGAGGCTAAAAGCGACGGAAATTCCGCACGCGGAAAATGACTAAATTTCATAACGTGAAAAGCGCCGAAATAACAGTACACGAAAAGAGAGCAACCTTCAGGACGTTAAAACCAACGAAAATTCAGCAAGCATTACGTGACAAAAATTCTGCACGCGTAAAGCGACAATCCTTCAGGAGGCTAAAAGCGACGGAAATTCCGCACGCGGAAAATGACTAAATTTCATAACGTGAAAAGCGACGAAAATTTATCACGCGAAAAGAGACGAAAATTAAGCATGCAAAAAGCGACGAAAATTCAGCATACGAAAAGCGACAAACCTTCAAGACACGAAAAGCGATGAAAATGTAGCACGCAAAAAGCGTCGAAAATGCAGCATGCAAAAAGCGACAAAAATTCAGCACGTGCAAAGTGACGTAATATCAGGACGAATGAGGTGAGGGTAATTCAGCACGCGAAAAGCAACGATCCAGGACGTGAAAAGCGACGAAAATTCAACACGAAAAGTGCCGAAATTTCAGCACAAAAAGCGACGAAAATTCAGCATGCGGAAAGCGACGAAACATCAGGATGCATAAAGCGACGAAATTTCAGAACATGAAAAGTGGTGAAATTTCAGAACGTGAAAAGCGGCGAAATTTCAACAAATGAAAAGCGACCTTCAGGACGTTAAAACCAACGAAAATTCTGCACGCGTAAAGTGACAAAAATTCAGCACGCGAAAAGCCACAAACCAGGATGCGAAAAGCGACGGACATTCCACACGCGAAAAGTGAGTACATTTCAGAACGTGAAAAGTGACGAAAATTTAGCACGCGAAAAGCAACAAAAATTCACCACGCGAAAAGCGACATAATATCAGGACGAATAAAGCGACGAAATTTAAGGACGTGAAAGGCGATGAAATTACAGCACACGAAAAGCAACGAAAATTCACCATGTGAAAAGCGACGAAAATTCAGCACGCCAAAGTGACGAAATTTCAGGACGTGAATAGCGACGAAATATCAGCACACGAAAAGCGCCGAAATTTCAGCACACAAAAAGCGACTCAAATTCAGCATGCAAAAAGCAACGAAATTACAGGACACATAAAGCGACGAAATATCAGAACATGAAATGCGATGAAATTTCAGCACACAAAAAGTGCCGAAATTTCAGCACACAAAAAGCGACGAAAATTCACCATGCAAAACGCGACGAAATTACAGGATGCATAAAGCGACAAAATTTCAGCACACAAAAAGCGACGAAAATTCAGCATGCGGAAAGCGACGAAACATCAGAACGCATCAAGCGACGTAATTTCAGAACGTGAAAAGCGGCGAAATTTCAGAACGTGAAAAGCGGCGAAATTTCAACACACGAAAAGCGACGAAATTTCAGCACACAAGAAGCGACGAAAATTCACCATGCAAAACGCGATGAAATTACAGGACACATAAAGCGACAAAATTACAGCACACAAAAAGCGACAAAAATTCAGCATGCGGAAAGCGATGAAACATCAGAACGCATAAAATCGACGTAATTTCAGAACGTGAAAAGCGGCGAAATTTCAGAACGTGAAAAGCGGCGAAATTTCAACACACGAAAAGCGACGAAAATTCAGCATACGAAAAGTGATGAAAATTCAGCACACGAAAAGAGAGGAACCTTCAGAACATTAAAACCAACTAAAATTCTGCACGCGTAAAGTGACGAAAATTCAGCACGCGAAAAGTGACTAAATTTCAGAACGTGAAAAGTGACGAAAATTTAGCACGCAAAAAGAGATGAAAATTCACCAGGCAAAAAGCTAAAAAAATTCAGCACGCAAAAAGCGACGTAATATCAGGACGAATAAAGTGACGAAATTTCAGGACGTGAAAGGTGACGAAATTTCAGGACATGAAAGCCGACGAAATTTCAGCACGCGAAAAGCGACGAAAATTCAGCATGCACAAAGGAACGAACCTTCAAGACGCGAAAACCGATGAAAATGAAGCACACAAACAGCGACGAATATTCAGCATGCAAAACGCGACAAAATTTCAGCACGCGAAAAGGGACGTAATATCAGGACGAATAAAGCGACGAAATTTCAGGACGTGAAAGGCGACGAAATTTCAGGACATGAAAGGCGACGAAATTTCAGCAAATGAAAAGCGACGATAATTCAGCATGTGAAAAGTGATGAAAATTCAGCATGTGAAATGTAACAAAAATTCAGCAGGCGAAAAGCAACAAAAATTCAGCCCACCCTAAGTGACGAAATTTCAGGACGTGAAAAGCGATGAAATATCAGCACACGAAAAGCGATGAAAATTCAGCACGCGTAAAGTGACGAAAATTCAGCACGCGAAAATCGACAAACCTTCAGGACGCGAAAAGCGACGGAAATTCCACATGCGAAAAGAGACTAAATTTCAGAACATGAAAAGCGACGAAAATTAAGCACGCAAAAAGCGACGAAAATTCAGCACTCGAAAAGTGAAGAAATTTCAGGACGTGAAAAGAGACGAAATTTCAGCATACTAAAAGCGACGAAAATTCATCATGCGAAAAGCGATGAAATTTCAGCACGCGAAAAGCGACGATCCTTCAGGACTTGAAAAGTTACGAAAATTCAGCACGCCAAAAGTGACGAAATTTCAGGATGTGAAAAGCGACGAAATTTCAGAACATGAAAAGTGGCGAAATTTCAGCAGGCGAAAAGAGAGGAACCTTCAGGATGTTAATTCCAACAAAAATTCAGCACGCGTAAAGTGACAAAAATTCAGCACGCGTTAAGCGACAAACCTTCAGGACGTGAAAAGCAACGAAAATTCCGCACACGAAAAGTGACAAAATTTAAGAAAATGAAAAGCGACGAAAATTAAGCACGCGGAAAGCTACGAAAATTCAGCACGCGAAAAGTGATGACATTTCAGGACGGGAAAAGCGACGACATTTCAGCATACTAAAAGCGACGAAAATTCAACACACGAAGTGCCGAAATTTCAGCACACAAAAAGCGACGATAATTCAGCATGCGAAAAGTGATGAAACATCAGGATGCATAAAGCAACGAAATTTCAGAACGAGAAAAGCGGCGAAATTTCAACACGCGAAAAGCAACGGAAATTCAGCATTCGAAAAGCGACAAACCTTCAAGACGCAGAAAGCGATGAAAAGTAAGCATGCAAAAAACAACACAAATTCAGCACGTGAAAAGCGACGTAATATCAGGACGAATAAAGCAACGAAATTTCAGGACGTGCAAGGCGACAAAATTTCAGGAGATGAAAGCCGACGAAATTTCGGCACGTGAAAAGCGACGAAAATTAAGCACGTGAAAAGCGACGAAAATTCGTCACGCGAAAAGCGACTAATTTTCAGGACGGGAAAAGCGACGAGATTTCAGCATACTAAAAGCGACGAAAATTCACCATGCGAAAAGCGACTAAATTTCGGCACGCGAAAAGCGACGATCCTTCAGAACGTGAAAAGTGATCAAAATTCAGCACGCCAAAAGTGACGAAATTTCAGGACGTGAAGAACAACGAAATTTCAGCAGATGAAAAGCGCCGAAATTTCAGCACACAAAAAGCGACGAAATTGCAGCATGGAAAAAGGTGACAAAATTTCAGGACATGAAAGGCGACAAAATTTCAGCCGGTGAAAGGCGATGAAAATTCAGCACGCGAAAAGTGACGAAATTTCAGCACACAAAATCGACGAAAATTCAGCATGCGAAAAGCAACGAAATTATAGGACACATAAAGCGATGACATTTCAGAACATGAAAAGCAACTAAATTTCAGCGCAAGAAGAGCGCGGAAATTTCAGCACACAAAAAGCGATGAAACTTCAGCATGCGAAACGCGACGTAACATCAGGACGCATAAAGCGACGACATTTCAGAACGTGTAAAGCGACGAAATTTCAGCACACAAAAAGCGACGAAAATTCAGCACACGAAAAGTGATGAAATTTCATGACGCGAAAGGCACCGAAAATTCAAAATGCCAAAAGCGACGAAAATTGAAGATGCGAAAACCAACAAAATTTCAGGATGCATGAAGCAACAAAATTTCAGGACACAAAAGCGACAAATGTTCGAAACACGAAAAGTGACGAACCTTCAGGATGCGAAAAGCGATGAAAATTCAGCAAGCAAAAAGTGACGAACCTTCAGGACGTGAAAAGCGACAAAATTTCAGCACGCAAAAAGGAACGAAATTTCAGAACATGAAAAGCGACGAAAATTCAGCACAAGAAAAGCGCCGAAAACTCAGCACACGAAAAGTGACGGAATTTCAGGACGTGAAAATCGATTAAATTTCAGCATACTAAAAGCGATGATAAATCAGCTTGTGAAAAGTGACGAACCTTCAGGACGCGAAAAGCGACGAAAAGTCAGCACGCCAAAAGTGACTACATTTCAGGACGTGAAAAGCGACAAAATATCAGCACACGAAAAGCGCCGAATTTCAGCACACAAAAAACGACGAAAATTCAGCATGAGAAAAGCGACGAAATTACAGGACGCATAAAGCGACGAAATTTCAAAATGCGAAAAGCGATGAAACATCAGGACGCATAAAGCGACGAAATTTCAGGACGTGAAAGGCCATGAAATTTCAGGACATGAAAGGCAATGAAATTTCAGCACGTGAAAAGTGACGAAAATTCAGCATGCGAAATGTAACGAAATTTCAGCATTCGAAAAGCGACGAAAATTCAGCATGCGAAAAGTGACAACAATTCAGCACGCGAAAAGCGACGAAAATTCAGCACATGAAAAGCGACGTAAATTCGGGACAAGAACTGCGATGAAACATCAGGTCGCATAAAGCGACGAAATTTCAAGACGTGAAATGCGACGAAATTTCAGCAAGTGAATTGACGAAAATTCATCATGCGAAAAGCGACAAAAATTCAGGATGCATAAAGCGATGAATTTTGAGAACGGAAAAGGCGGTAAAATTTCAGCACACGAAAAGCGACGAAGCTTCAGGACGCGAATAGCGATGAAAATGAAGCACGCGTAAAGTGACGAAAATTTAGCATGCGAAAAGTGATGAAAATTCTGCACGCGAAAACCAACGAAAATTCAGCATGCGAAAATCGACGAAAATTCAGCACATGAAAAGCGACGTCAATTCAGGACGTGAAATGCAATGAAACATCAGGACTCAAAAAGCAAATAATTTTCAGGACATGAAAGGCGACTAAATTTCTGCATGCGAAAGGCAACGAAAATTCAGCACGTGAAAAGTGACAGACCTACAGGACACGAAAAGCGCCGAACATTCAGCACGCGAATAGTGACGAAATTTCAGAACGTGAAAAGCGACAAAAATCCAGCAGGCGAAATGCGACGAAAATTCAGCATGCGAAAAGCAACGAAAATTCACCACGCGAAAAGTGACGAAATTTCAGAACGTGAAAAGCGCCGAAAATTCCGCAAAAGCCGATAAACCTTCAGCATGCGATTAGCGACGAAAATTCAGCATGCGAAATGCGACAAAAATCCAGCATTCGAAAAGCGACGAACCTTCAGGACACGAAAAGCGATGAAAATGAAGCAGGCGAAAAGCGACGGAAATTCATCATGCCAAAAGTGACAAAAATTCATCATGCGGAAAGCGACGAAAATTCAGCACACGCTAAGCGATGTAAATTCAGGACGCGAAATGCGATGAAACATCAGGAAGCATAAACCGATGAAAATGAAGCACGTGAAAACCAATGATAATTCAGCATGCGAAAAGCGATGAAAATTCTGCATGCAAAAAGAGAGGAACCTTCAGGATGCGAAAAGTTTGGAAAATTCCGCACACGAAAACCAACAAAAATTCAGCATGCGAAATACAATGAAAATTCAGCTTGCGAAAATCGACGAAAATTCACCACGCGAAACGTGACACAATTTCAGATCGTGAAAAGCGCCAAAAATTCAGCACACGAAAAGCGACGAAAATTCAGCATGAGAAAAGCAACGAAAATTCAGGACGCATAAATCGACGAAATTTCAGAACGAGAAAAGCGACAAAATTTCAGCAGACGAAAAGCGCCGAAAATTCAGCAAGCGAAAAGTGACTAAACTTCAGCACGCGAAAAGAGAGGAACCTTAGGGACACGAAAAGCGATGAAAATGAAGCACGCGAAAAGCAATGAAAATTCAGCACGTGAAAAGTGAAAAGTGACGGAAATTCAGCACGTGAAAGGCGACAAACCAAGATGCGAAAAGTAACGAAAATTCCGCACGCGAAAACCAACGAAAATTCAGCACGCAAAAAAATACAAAAATTCAGCATGCGAAAATCGACGAAAATTCAGCATGCAAAATGCGATGAAAATTCAGCATTCGAAAAGCGACGAACCTTCAGGACACGAAAAGCGATGAAAATGAAGCACGTGAAAAGCGAAAAAAATTCAGTATGCGAAAAGTGACAAAAATTCTGCACACAAAAAGTGACGAAAATTCAGCACATGAAAAGCGACGTAAATTCAGGACGCGAAATGCGATGAAACATCAGGACTCAAAAAGCGAATAAATTTCAGGACATGAAAAGCGACTAAATTTCTGCACGCGAAAAGCGATGAAAATTCAGTACGTGAAAAGTGACGGTCCTACAGGACTGCATTCGAAAAGCGACGAACCTTCAGTAGGCGAAGTGATGAAAATGAAGCACGTGAAAAGCAATGGAAATTCAGCACGCGAAAAATGACAAAGATTCAGCAGGTGAAAAGCGACAAAAATTCAGCACACGAAAAGCGATGTAAATTCAGGATGCGAAATGCGATGAATCATCAGGACGCATAAAGCGACGAAATTTCAGGATGTGAAAAGCCTTGAGATAGTCACTTTCTTATGTGTTTTTTTATGGCTGATAAAGAATGCTGATTCTTCACCTCTTAAGTTCCTGGTGGCTTCAATGTAACATCTTAAATGTGACACTACACATAGTCTTGGGTCCGTAGGATATGCTGAAAATAACAACACACCCCGTGACTCCAGGTCTGCTCTGAGTAAATCATAGACATAGAATGTAACGGCATCTGCTGCCACTACCATCCTATCTATTCGTAATTTATGCAATGTCTGCACTCTCTGTGCTGAAACTAGTGCCATGAGCATAATGGTAACCTTGGCCAAAGACAGAGCTGAAATTGGAGTCCGACGAAGTAACATCAGCACATCCCTCACATTCCAGATTTCTGTATCCCTGGGTCTAGGAGGCATGGAATTGAAAATTCCCTTCATAAACCTCCTGACCAAAGGGTGTGATCCTACAAGATATTGTTCTGACTCCCTCCATAGATATGCAGAGAGGGCACTTCTTGCAGTATTGATAGCACTATAACTTAATTTCAAATCAAAATAGAGAGTTGACAGAAACTCTAACACATCTGGGATGTTTGCAGTGTGATATGAAATATTCTGCCTTAAGCAAAACACCTCCCATTTTCTTATGTAAGAAATGTACTCCTTTTGGGTACTATTCCTCCAGGCTGCTGCAATAACATCCACCGTACGCTCTGATAGTCCTCTTCCTAGATATGGCCTCCTTGGAACCTGCAAATCAACAAACCAATATGATCATGTAAAGGATGCGAATCACCAGTTACAGGGTGCACAAGTAGGTTTTCTTGTTTAGGAATAACCATAAGAGGTTTTGTGATCATTTTTAACACCAGTGGGTACCATGGTTGTGTAGGCCAATCTGGTACCACCAACACTCCTGAAGCAGAGTCCTGCTTGATCTTTTGTAGACACCTACTAATGAGACAAAATGGAGGAAATGCATACAAAAACATTCCACCCCAATGTAACAGGATCTGGTTCCCATGAAACATATTAGGTAATTGGTGGTTAAGTCTAGATGCAAACAAGTTAATTTCTGGCATCCCAAATTGCGCAACAATTTTATTAAAGTTGTCACGATTTAACATCCATTCTGTATTGTCATTGAATTTACGTGACCTGGTGTCTGCGATTATGTTGAATCTACCTGGTAGGTAGATTGCCGAAAGCCAAATGTTTCTGCTAATACACCAGTTCCAGATAACGTTTGCCAATCTATCACAAGATTCTGACTTGATTCCACCCATGTGATTAACATACGCTACAGCCGTAGTGTTGTCAATCTGAACCTGTACATGCAAGTTTTGCACATTAGAGCAATAACCTTTAAGCCCATAAAATGTACCTAACAGTTCTAGGTAATTGATCCCATGTGCTTGGAACACATGGTACTTCTTCCACATTCCATCTGCCCCAACAGCTGGAAATAGGATCAGTAGCTCCTCAGTCTGCAGAATAATAGCAGGTGTTTCAACCAGAATTTCCCTGGAAGCATATGAGACACTCCTGATCCACCATTGTATTTCAGTAATAGCTGTTACTGGTAATTGCATTGGTCTATCAAAATGCCCTAAATGTCTCCTCAACGCTTGTACCTTTGCTCGCTGCAGTTGCTGATAATGCAGTGGACCAAACTGCACAGCTGGAAATGAAGCAATTAGTTTGCCAAGCAAGCTTGCCACTTGCCTAATTGATGGTTGATGCTGTGTAATGAGCTTGATACAACCCTCAATTAACTGAAGCTTTTTATCCTTGGGCAAAGTCACTAACATGTGTTCTGAATTAATAGTGAACCCCAAGTAATCAATTACTGTGCTTGGTGACAATTTGGATTTATCTGGATGTATCACAAACCCCAGCCTCTCAAATGTGAGCTTGACTATTGACACCAATGCTTCTGTTGTAGCCCGAGTGTTACCCACAATTAAAATATCATCCAAATAAGCCTTTACCAAATGGCCCTGAGCTCTTAGCAAAGCTAAGATTGGTTTAAACAATTTCGTAAATAGTCTAGGGGCTGAGGTTAACCCATTAGGCAATGCTTTAAACTGCCATAATTGGCTCATTCAGTTAAACTTTAAATATCTTCGATCATTACCATGCACAGCCACAGAGTAATATGCATCTTGCAGATCTATGATAGCCATATAGTATTTTCTTGAAATTAGCTGTATAGCATTGGCAAATGTCTCCATTTTAAAATGTTTATACTGTACATAAGGGGTTAAGACTTGTCAGATCGAAAATAATTCTACAGCCGCCATCCTTTTTTGCTCTAGGAAAATGCTTGACACAAATTGGTGCTGTTGGTGAACTGAATGACCCCTTTCCCACACAATATTTCAAGTTCCGCTTGAATGTCCATATTCTCTTCTTTTGAGAAAATACGTGTCCGACTTGAAACATGTTGAGTAGGAGGATCCAAATACGGGTAGAATTCAATTCTGAACCCCATAATACTGCACAGTATAAACGCATCAGGTGTTATTTTTTGCCATTATTTTAGGAAGAATTGTAACCTTCCCCCAATTTGCAAATGTGAAACACTTAATATGCTTCTTCCAGGATTAGACCCACCTACCTCAGGGTTTCCTGGTGTCAAATGTTGTCCACTGCTCTTAGTGGGAACAATGTAACCTCCACGGGTCCCAGGAGCAGTGCGCCAATAACGCGTTTATGGGAACAACCGACTTGTTCCTTCACCGGCCCCAGTCACTGCCCTTCGGTAGGGAAATTGCCTTCGAACAGATCTGCCAAGCACCGGTGGTTTTATCATTCCCATGGTTTTTGCTTCTTCATTCAGGTCTTTCACCCTTTTGGCTAGATTCTCTCCAAAAAGCAGATTAGGCAATTGAATATTAGTTGGTTTACAGAGCCCCACAAACTTAGGATGTATGTTAGGCCTTATAGCACTTTTACGAATACAGTTTATTTCAAAGTGCGCATTACACATGAGTGCTAAGGCATCCTGTTGTGACACAGACACGTGCTCCTCATCCAAGCCTCTGGCAAAAGCCGTAATACCTGACCCCAGCAACTTCAACACCCTCTGTAATTCCATTTCTTGTGCGCGTACTGCAATGCCCAAATAGCCCCATATTACATTATTTACTGCTGGGACTGCTAGCAGTGCGCAATTCTGCGGGGTTTCATATTTTTTGACAGTCTCCTCCATAGTCAGTTCCTCCAGCTGATGGGAGAGCAAGTAATTTATTGTCATTGCTATATCCTCTGCCAAAGGTTCCCCTTTCAGTCTGGGAACGGAGAATTTTTGGGCCAGACCTGGTATTCTGGGCTCTGTTACTGGGCTTTGTTCCTCGTATGATTCATCATCCGAATCTTGCTGCCCTGGAAATTCCTCCTCATAGTGGGGCTGATCTGGTATCCCTGCTTCAGGTGTTTCTAGCGCTGGCCCTCCCGTAGGCGTACGCATTGTGATCCCTTTTGCAGGTGCTCCCCTCGCGGGCTCTCCCGTAGGCCCACGTATTGGCAACCCTTTTTTAGGTGCTGCTGGCGCTGGCTCTCCTGTAGGCCAACACATATATTGTCTTTCATGAGACATTACTGACGCTGGCTCTCCTGTAGGCCAACGCATGAATTGTCTCTCCTCAGACACTGCCGGTGCTGGCTCTCCTGTAGGCCAACCCAAAAATAGTCTTTCATGAGACATTACTGATGCTGGCTCTCCTGTAGTCCAACGCTGAACCCCACCTTTTCCAGGCACTCCCTGCGCTGGCTCTCCTGTGGGCCAAAGCCGGACTGTACTCTTCCTGGAGTGGGTCCTGATAAATCATTTTCCCCATGAGGAATTCCAGGTTAGCGACCCGCGTAGACATAATGTCTTCCTGAGGTGGGGTAACCTCCGCGTCTGACTCTTCCGAGTCTACTGGCCGATCAGTTTTTCTTTTGGCCTTGCACCCTAAAAGTGCTGCAACGGTACTTTTAGTTGCCGTTTCTGCAGTCGCTGGATTTTCTGCTACTGACTCTTTAATCGGGCGACCGCTACTATCAGACCCGCGGTCCACTTGAGGATTACCTGCGGTACGCCTCCCTTTGCCTTTTCACGCTTTCTCCATTTTAGACTTGTCTGGCATACAGCGCAAAGTCTCCCGGAAGAAAGCGACCTGAAAGCGAACGTGAAACCACTTACCTTCAGGCTTTTTGCACTCACCGCTTGGAGTAGCTCTGCTCCTCCCAACACGGTCGCGGTCGCTGCCGCTATGCGTCTGACGATATGACGCGCGTGCGCCTGGACGGGGTCTTCTTCACGTAGTCACTCACGTGACTGAAGTAAAATTACAGGATGCATAATATTAGCTAGATTGCTACATATAGGGGAGGGTGCCTAGAAATAGGGGGAGTTTAGGGAAGGGCACCTGTAAATGTTGATTTAGGGGAGGGCATGTATATGGGAGGGGGGTTTAGGGGAGGGCAACTTTAAACTGTGAATTAGGAGGGCATCTGTAAATGGTGAATTAGAGGAGGGCACCTTTAAATGGTGCAGTAGGGAACGCATCTGTAAATTTAGGGGAGATTTAGGGGAGAGCACCTGTAAAGGAGCAATACAATATGAGCAACAACAACAACTGAAGCTTTACAACAACAACTGGTGTGTTATTACACAAATCCACGTAACAATCTCATATAATTCTTTCCCCATTAATTTATTCTCACGTGTACCGAGGTACAGTGAAAAGCTTTAGTCGCGAGCTAACCAGTTAGCAAAAAGACAAAACATGATCACAATTGAGCCAGCTAGATGACTACATCCTGTATAACTAGGTAGCTAGCTAAATGTCTACATACTGGATACCTAGGTCGATAGCAAAACTGGGCTACATACTGGATAGCTACGTAGTTAGCTAGAGTGA